>JAUTXW010000048.1:0-150000 GCA_030620095.1 Kuschelorhynchus macadamiae
TACTGCACTCGTCATAACCCACTTTGTATATTTTATATGCTTTATTAATTGTTTGTAATATTACAGTCAAGGTCGCAGTAAAAAACTAGAAGCTATATTAAATCAAAAAATCTAATGTAATTCACAAACAAACAAAATCATTGTAGTAAAAAATTCAGCCTGATTTTCTCGACGTCGTAAATTCATCGGTTAAGTTTCAGATAGATTTTGACGGCGTCATGTTCAATCGGGCTTTACCACTGACAGAACTAATTAAGAAAACCTAATAATATTAAAATATACTTAGCACAGGCTTATAGATTAATTTGAAATGAAAAAAAATTAGGTTCAATCTCAGACATAACAATTTGGAGATGAATGGAAAAATGTTTAATTTTTAAGGGTTACCAAAAATTTTAAAATATAATTGCTATTTAAAAAACATCTCGAATTAAATCATTTAAATATACCTAACCGATATTCTGCAATTTCTGGTATTAGACGAATAAGTATTTGCAAACCGATTTCATTCACCTAATGTTAATGAATGCATTTTGTCTTTAAAAGCCCGCCATTCACTTTCGTCCATTCATTCATTCGTCCGCATAGTGTGGAGGGTTCGGTTCATCCGTTCGTTTTGTTGAGCGGCGATTCCGTCTTTTGGACGATAATCAGGTAGGCTTTGACCTCGATGAACAATTCGTCCTAATCAAATCTTTTGTTGTTTTTTGTGTATTTTCAAACACTGAAAGGTATGAAATAAAAATTGATGAACAGTGGGCATGAAATTTTCGTCAATTCGTTGATTCGCCCATTCGTCCTTTCATATCAATGGACAAATTTTTTGACATATAATGAAATGTCAACGCCTTGCAACACGACTTTTTTTAGTAATAATAATTGTGAGAATATACACATACCTTATAATAAAATAACACATTTATCTCCTATTTATTTGTTTTAAGCAGATGTTCAAAATAACAAAAAGATATACTTATATAGTTAGGACTCGAATTTTATTTAAACAGGTACTTAAGGAAGAATACTTTGTACAAGCTAATGAAATATTCCATGACCTTCTAGACTTCTTCTCTTTGTAATGGTAAATAATTAAGACCTCCAGTGGTTGAAGAACTGGCCCGTAATAGGAGTCTATGATTTATGAAGTAGATATAATATTTTCCTACCAAGTGATTTACTTTCCGCTTATACATCCAGAAGAACTTCAGCGAAATCATCAGTAACACGTTCTGTAGTCTTCTAAACAAATTGTCTTCCATGATTTGAATGTGACATTTTTAATTATATCGGTAAATATGGCCCACTTCTTTGCAATATGCACATAAACCATATTTTTCAAATTTTTCCATTTTAAATAACTTATAAGTATATTTCTGCTATTTCTAACTCGGAGCGTTATTGATTTGTTTGATCTGAAAGATTAGTTTATAGTCGTTTGACAGGCACAAAATACACACACAATTCCATAGCCTTCTAGATTTAATTATCCTCTTGTTTTAAGTTAGCTACTTTCATTTACCGAGGTATATAATTACAATTAAGAATATATCAATTCCACCAATCTTAATAATTTCGAATGTATCAAAAATAAAAGAAAAAAGCACCTTCTGTACATTTCTGACTAAATTATTATACTAAAATTGGAAATTTATCTCTTCTTTGGGAAAAACCAATTTTTACCGGTCGGTATATATGTTCTAAAAATGAGTTTTACATACTTTTCCACTACTTTTAGTGATTTGAAATCCACTATATATAAAAAAATATAGCTTCCTTGAAATAAGTATCATTATATTATTGTACTAAAGTTGGTAGTTGTATAATATATATATATATATATATATATATATATATAGATATATAGATAAGACGTTGCGTCTTCGACTCGGGATAATTTTCGAAAAAAATTCGTGACCTCGAAAAAATTTTCGGTAATAATTCAAGTACTAGAAGACTAGGGAGATTATAAGTGAAAACATCTTTTTAGATCCTAGATTAATTAATGGATGGATGAATAAATAATTTTCCTTATCAAACTTACTGCACTCGTCATAACCCACTTTGTATATTTTATATGCTTTATTAATTGTTTGTAATATTACAGTCAAGGTCGCAGTAAAAAACTAGAAGCTATATTAAATCAAAAAATCTAATGTAATTCACAAACAAACAAAATCATTGTAGTAAAAAATTCAGCCTGATTTTCTCGACGTCGTAAATTCATCGGTTAAGTTTCAGATAGATTTTGACGGCGTCATGTTCAATCGGGCTTTACCACTGACAGAACTAATTAAGAAAACCTAATAATATTAAAATATACTTAGCACAGGCTTATAGATTAATTTGAAATGAAAAAAAATTAGGTTCAATCTCAGACATAACAATTTGGAGATGAATGGAAAAATGTTTAATTTTTAAGGGTTACCAAAAATTTTAAAATATAATTGCTATTTAAAAAACATCTCGAATTAAATCATTTAAATATACCTAACCGATATTCTGCAATTTCTGGTATTAGACGAATAAGTATTTGCAAACCGATTTCATTCACCCTAATGTTAATGAATGCATTTTGTCTTTAAAAGCCCGCCATTCACTTTCGTCCATTCATTCATTCGTCCGCATAGTGTGGAGGGTTCGGTTCATCCGTTCGTTTTGTTGAGCGGCGATTCCGTCTTTTGGACGATAATCAGGTAGGCTTTGACCTCGATGAACAATTCGTCCTAATCAAATCTTTTGTTGTTTTTTGTGTATTTTCAAACACTGAAAGGTATGAAATAAAAATTGATGAACAGTGGGCATGAAATTTTCGTCAATTCGTTGATTCGCCCATTCGTCCTTTCATATCAATGGACAAATCGAATGAACGAATCGAGCCGAATAGTGAGCAGCGGGCTATAAATAAAAATAAAAATTGATAAATAGTGTGTCGTTCACTCCTAAGCCTGCTACTCACGATTCGTCCATTCGTTCGCATACATTTGATTTGGCAATTCATTTGAATGAACAAATATACGAATGGACGAATATATCATCCACACAATCCATCAATTTTTATTTAAACCGTTGGAATGGATTCCATGCGTTTCAATGTTTGAAAATACACAAAAAAACAAAAGATTTGATTCTAAGAAATTGTTCGCCGAGGTCAAAGCCTACTTGATTATTCGCCCAAGAGAAGGTATCGCCGCACAACGAATCGAACCGATAAACCGGACCCTCCACACGATGAATCAACGAATAGTGAGTAGCGGGCTTTATGAATAGACGAATCGAACCGACGAATCGATGCGAATAGTGAGTAGGCTTTTAATCTATGACTATAGCCCGCTACTCACTATTCAGTTCGATGGCGATGAGCGAATAAACGAATATTTGAACCACACCATTCATCAAGTTTTATGTTATGCATGTCAATGTTCGAAAATACACAAAAACAAAAAATTAGTTTCGGACGAATGGTTCGCCGAGATCAAAGCCTACTTGATTATTCACTAAAAAGACGGCATCACCGCGCATAGTGTGGAGAGTCCGGTTCATCCGTTCGTTTCGTTGCGTGGCGTTTCCGTTTTTTGGGTGGGTAATCATGTAGGCTTTAATCTCGGCGAACCATTGGTCTGAATCAAATCTTTTCTTTTTTATGTATTTTCAAACATTAACGAGACATGAAATCCATGTGAACGTATTAAATAAAAATTGATGAATAGTGTGGATGAAATATTCGTCCATTCGTTCATTCATATGAATGAACGAATGGAATAAACGAATCGAACCGAATAGTGAGTAGCAGGCTTAAAAGAAGCCAACTTTATTTTCAAATTGAGGTCGGCTTTAGGTAAAAAGGTGATGGCCTTAAAAAATAAAAACAAAAATGTTACTATGTTCCTATAACGCTTTTACGAATTCATTCATCTGTTCATTTGTACGTATGTGTGTGGTTCAAATTTTGTAATGGATTTTTCACCCACTTCCACTTAATTAAATAAATTAAAATTTCGCATGTCAAAATAATTTTATACTTTCGAGTTGACTAAAAATGAAAAATGATAAAAGAAAATTTTACTTTAATTTTTGACATAAACGGGCATATCGATTTTCTTGTTTTTAGTGTGCCATGTGCAGGTTGGTGTTTGGTAATAACATACACGAGCAATTTTGCATACAATTTCTGATAAATAAAAAATACTGGGTTTAACAAAAAACACACACATTTTTTGGCTCTAAAGAAAAATCACAATTTAAATAATGGTTCTTGGTGAATAAAAGTGATTGGATAATTGTGCATGATTTTGATAATGTAATACATTGTTGCCAAGTTTATAATATTCATATAAATGGGTAAGATATTAAAAAAAAACGCAATATTCTACTAATAGACCGGCTATATCTCAGAAACCAATATAGCAATCATATTAATGCAAGTAACAAAAAATCTTAGAGATAGACGTAGATTTGAAATTTAAACTTTTAAAATATTTGTAATTGCTTTAATTTTTTTCTGGGCGTTGCGATAAACATACTAATGTCAGCGTCGATTTTTTTGTTTTATCTCCAAAAGATAAATCGACTCTTAGAACTGTAAAAGGGGAAGGAAAAGTGAAACTTCCTCTAGGTAACCAGTATAGTAACTAAGTTTTGCATAAAACAAATATATCATAAGAATGGACGTATTTTTTAAATTTTAGACTTTTAAAGTTCTGGCAATTGTTTCGTTTCTTCTTAGCATAGCGACGCTTATAGAGATGACGGCGTCGTTTGTATTTTAGCCTTAATTAATTACATTTTCCCCTACTAAATAAACACGTTTCACTAAATTTTGCTGTTCCCGAGAAAACCGCGTTTGGAGTTTTAAGTATATATACTGTTAGTATTTGCTGTAGATAGTATGGTAGCGAACAGATGTACATATATCTCCAATATTTTGAAAAGAAAATCTTTAAGGTTCATTATTTTAAATTTGATTTATTCTCATAACAATTGCTACACACCCTGTATCGAGGTGTCCCACCTGGTGATACGTTTGACCTAAGCGTGTTTGAAACAGTAAGATCAATGCGACTCAATCCAAAGTTAGCTCACTTAAATAACAGTTAGCGTCCTTTAATTTCCTCCTGTTTTATTAAATATTCGCTGCAGACCATCAGTAGAAATGCAGAATCAAAATCGTCTTAATTTAATCCGGTGGCTAGATTTAGACACAAACTTTAACGTGTTGACATCTAATTGAGAATTCGGCAATTCTATAAGCAAAGAGCAGAATTTCACAAATTACAGGCGTATTTCACCACTCCTAGGTTTTGTGAATTTAGCGGTTTTAGAAATTTTATGGAAAACTGGATACTTCCTCAAATGCTTAGTTTTTGAGACACACTTTGCGGTTGCCATTTACTTATTTTTTTTTCCAAATTCAGATATATCTTAAAACTTTCGTATTTAACATTTTTTCTATCTACTGAAATAAAGCTGGTAGGCCCCGTTCAAAAATTAAATAGCAACCCTGTATATCCACATGACCATATTCGATTTCATTAGCCTGGTTTTTCCCAAGAACCAATATCTTTTTCAATCCGACCAGCGACCCGGTGAATGATTGGCTAACGGCTGAATTAGCTTTAGGAATGCTGTGATCCATTCATTGGGTTGTTGAATTTCCTTCGATATTCACAGTCACTTAGATATTCTGCTGCAATTAGTCTCGATTAGTTTGCTGTCTATACCTGGCGTTTTGAAAAGTAAGAAGTTTTGTACTGTAAGACCTTTTTTATCTTTGCTAACTGATGAAGACTTTGCGTATCTTATAAAAACCTTGTAAACAGAGGCATAATAAATGTAAAATAATAAAAAGATGCTGTGGCTAAAAACCCATAAAAATAACAAAGCATAATACTGGGCTTCAGAAATTTTCGACATCGATGTTTAAAAATGTTTGAAGTTATGAGTGAAGTGAATGAGTGTGAAGTGCATCAAGCTCGAAAAATAATGAAACTTGTGCTGAACTAGAAAACATATATGTATAATATAAATAGAGAAGATACTAAAATGGTTAGTTTATAGCTAGGATATAATATCAGTGACAAAAAGTAAACAGCAAGAATTAAGAAAAAGGTATACTGTAAACAAAATTTAAAATAACTTCAGAATTTTATGAAAGATATTTTTGGTTAATAATAGGCGATTTAACAAGACTTTTAAGGCGCAAATATTTGTCCTACAAATGAAAGGAAATATTAAATATAAACACGTTTTATTGACATTCCAGATTTAGTTATCATCAATTTAGCATTAAATATTTGGATTGCTAGGTTATGTCGACAATCTGCTAATGAAAATCGAGTGAGCACCCCATTTGCGGTTTATAAAATTGGGCCTGGGATTCAAAACCAAGACCTTTTCGTGAAATCCACGATTGCCGGTATTAATAAATGTTGGCTATTATTTTGAACAATTATTATAATTAAAATAGCTGTGATAATAGGGAAACATTAAATAAAAATAGTATTGAAAGCGCTTGCTATAAACAAACTGTAACAGGCACCTGTAACTAACAATACAATCGGGGATAACAATAATTTGCAGGGAAATGAGGATTTCCTTGTTAAATCGGCGAGAATTTATTTAGAGCGTCTTAGATTAAGAAGATTTAGTGCCTTAGAATGATGTTAATGTGTTCGTGGAAAGGAAAATACTAACGAGCACACTGGGAAATAGAGAAAGCATAGTCTTCTTCCAGTTTTACTGGTTTTTGTTTCTACGTTGAATTAAATTTCAGTTCTATTGTTTTAAGGTAAACACCAACAAGTTGTAAAACTCGTTGGATGAGATTGGAAAACAAAGTGATTCTGTCAGTGTATCTTTCGGCTTTTTACATGATTGTATTTAGACAATGCTTTTTATGGGATGGGTCATAAAACACAACTAAGCCTCTCTCAGCTGGGTTCTTCGTCTTGTCCTAACGTTTATTACCAAAACAAAATAATTAATATTTAAATCAGAAAAAGCTATTCATTTTTGGCAGCGTGTTCAAGAACATAATTAACTAATTTAGAAATCATGACATTGATAATTGTAATATTTATTTTTGTAAGAGAAAAAATATAGTCATTAATAAAAGCCAAATAACAGTAAAAGCACAAAGATTTTTATGAGACGTTTTCTTTTTAAATATATTCTTTATAAATAGTTTATGAAGTGCATTATTATGAATTTGAATCAAAACAAAAACTAGCTGGGAAGAAATTATAAAAACATGTTTCTAAGGATTTTTAGATTTTTAAATCATCTATTAGTTTTAATGTAATCCGTTAGTTTCTGCGATGTGCTTTATTTCTAGATCTGATTTTTCTTTTGACGATCAATGTTCAAAAAAATAAATATATTAAGTGTAAATTTTGCACAGAATTAATTTAAGACAATTAGTTAAGCCACAAATTTTAAATGTTACGCTGTGTATTCTGACAAACACTACAAATACTGGTTATGTTCCAAACATATTGCGACAAAATTTGTAACTATTTTTCCCTAGCAAATTTATTTCAAATTCTAAAAGCAGGTCAAAGAAATTAACCTAAAAGAAAGTGGTTTCATACCAATAAAGATCCAGTTTTAACTTCCTTTTTTAGACTGACCCACTTGTCCATTTTATATATAGAACTGAAAATAAAAAAAATTTGACTTAAAATAAAATATACAAATTTTTAATATGTGGTTGGTGCCGTTTCCAGACTTGCAATAAGTGAACTAAATTAAATTGAGAACAAAATTTGTATTTGTCAATGACTTTGGACGACCGATGTCATGGAGTATCATTTTGTTTTTTATTTCAATTGTAACTTTAAAACTAATTGCTTTAAGAAAGGTTCGAATAAAAGAAAAAATCGGTAAATTAACTTTACTGGGAACTTTTCTGGTTATGAATCTTTCCTTTTTATCAACAAGAACGATGTATGCCCTAGTTTAATTGCCCATGTCATTATTTTGGTAATATACACATATACAAATTTTGATATCTTTCACTTTCCTTGACAAAACGAAAGATTCATTATGAGAGAACTTTTCAATAAAATCGACGTGTAAAGAACTTTAACCGGCAGTTTCGTCATAATCAGTTTTTCCTTTTATTAAGAAAGACATTTTTATATGTACAGGGTGGTCCACATAACGTAACCTATCCCCTTATCTCAAAAATTAAAAGAGATACCGAAAAAAACTGTTTATGAAAGTTGCTTGATATTTCAAGGACTGCTTAAATATTTACGATCTATGTATACAGGGTGCTTCAAAAATTAGATATGATATTAAACTTCATTATTTTTCATTAAACACCCTATATATTTTTATATATTTTGATTGCTCTCCGAAAAAGAAGTTAAGTTTGTATATACATGTATGTTCGAATTCGGCGCCGTTTAGCCTGAAAATAAACAAAAAGATGAAAATTAAAAAAATTGTGTCTCCAAAAAAAAATAATTAATAATACTAGTCAATTTTTTGTTGGTATATTTGAAATAATAAATCAATTAAGTAGGATCCAATTCATGTTAATTTTGTACCCTGGTTGCTTTTTTACATACAGGGTGGTCCACATAATGGGTTAAATTAGTGATAATTCAATCCCAGAAAAAACAGTTTTTTTAAATGGAACACCCTATATATTATACATTTTATTGAATAACCTTTTAGTTACCTTTCATTTGGTAGGTATATGTCCTATACCTAAAACTAATATTAAAGGCGCTGTTGCGTTTTATTTTCGGCCATGTCATTTTTTATAATAATCTCGTAAGCATAACTTCCGTTTTATGCAAAAAATAAATCACTCTCTAATTTTTACTCTGAATATTATTTATTTTAAATTAAAAAAAAAATTTGAAATATCATTACAATAAAATAATTAAAAAACACAAAAGTTCCAAACTAATTACATTTTTAAATAGTTTTCTATATAACCTCCATTATTTGCAATACACGTCGTATAAATTATTTGAAGTTTGTCGATTGCCTTTTGGACTGAACCATTTTCATTAAGATGGGTAATCTCGGCTCTTATTCTGTTTTTCAATTCGTCTATGCTATGGGTCCTTTCTTTATACACTTTATCTTTTAGAGTCCCCCATAAAAAATTATCTAAGTCGGGACTTCTTGGTGGCCAAGGAATGTGTCCGTTTTTCCCTATTAACATCTCATAATTTTCCCTTATGTAATTTGTGACTATTGGTATTGTGTTAGGGAGCACTATCTTGTTGAAAAGCTACAATACCATGTCTCACATTCTCTGGCAGTGCTGTAATCAAATTTAATATGTCGTTTTGAAGCATATGTAAGTAGCGCTGTCCAGTCAACGTTTCAAAAAAGATTGGTCCGATAATCCTATCATCAAGTATTCCACACCAAACGTTTATAGATGACCCTGCTTTTCTATGGCCTTTACACGATGTTCGTTGTTGTGGGAATAATAGTGAGTGTTCCTACGGTTAAAAATCCCAGCTGTACTAAATGTAGCTTCGTCGATCCATAATATATGCTTAAAAATGTCTCTCTCAAAATACTGATCCATTATAACGGTGCAAAAATTTAGCCTGTTTTCAAAATCTATTTCAGACAATTTTTGAACAGGAAGGAATTTGTATGGTTTAATTTTATCAAGTTTTAGTGATCTCATGATGGTCGTCTTACTAATATCTAAATCTCGTTGGCCATCCCTTAAAGAATTTTCCGTGTTATCTTGATAGTATAATCTTACTTCAATCCTCTTATCGTCAGTTAAAATTATGTTTTTCTTGTTCTTCTTTTTATTTACAACAACACCAGTCTCTAAGTCTTTTAAAATTCTCTTGAATATTTGCCTTGTAGGTATTCGTCTTCAGGATATGTCTGCTCATAAAGCTAAAGCAGCACTTTTCCCATTACTGATATAAAATTCATGTAATTTAAGTCGTTCTTCAATGCTATACGTAGACATAATTATTTTTTTAATATTTGACAAAAACTCAATGTCATCTGCGTTACAGGTTATAACTACTTGGTTTCCATGGAAATTATAAAAATTATATAAATGCAACAACAATCGACAAACTTCAAATAATTTATACGACGTGTATTGCAAATAATGGAGGTTATATAGAAAACTATTTAAAAATGTAATTATGGAACTTTTGTGTTTTTTAATTATTTTATTGTAATGATATTTCAAATTTTTTTTTTAATTTAAAATAAATAATATTCAGAGTAAAAATTAGAGAGTGATTTATTTTTTGCATATGCTTACGAGATTATTATAAAAAATGACATGGCCGAAAATAAAACGCAACAGCGCCTTTAATATTAGTTTTAGGTATAGGACATATACCTACCAAATGAAAGGTAACTAAAAGGTTATTCAATAAAATGTATAATATATAGGGTGTTCCATTTAAAAAAACTGTTTTTTCTGGGATTGAATTATCACTAATTTAACCCATTATGTGGACCACCCTGTATATATAAAAAAGCAACCAGGGTACAAAATTAACATGAATTGGATCCTACTTAATTGATTTATTATTTCAAATATACCAACAAAAAATTGACTAGTATTATTAATTATTTTTTTTTGGAGACACAATTTTTTTAATTTTCATCTTTTTTTTTATTTTCAGGCTAAACGGCGCCGAATTCGAACATACATGTATATACAAACTTAACTTGTTTTTCAGAGAGCAATCAAAATATATAAAAATATATAGGGTGTTTAATGAAAAATAATGAAGTTTAATATCATATCTAATTTTTGAAGCACCCTGTATACATAGATCGTAAATATTTAAGCAGTCCTTGAAATATCAAGCAACTTTCATAAACAGTTTTTTTCGGTATCTCTTTTAATTTTTGAGATAAGGGGATAGGTTACGTTATGTGGACCACCCTGTACATATTATTAAATATGTACCCACATGTGAAACTAAACCTGATATTATATAGCGTTAGATTCGTCTTTTAATGTTTGATTTAAATATGAGATAATATAGTGGAAGTTAAATTTAAAAAAAAAAACAAAATTCGAAACTTGACAACACTGTAGCTTTTTTTGTTTAAAATATTAAATACTTGAAATTAGATAAATACATTAGAAACAGCAGATCTTCAAAAAGTGCTTAAGTGTCTTATACATTGTTACATCAATATAAATTTATGTGAAATCCTAAAGTTAAATTCCAGTCTATAAAAAACTGAGCAACTCATATTACGGTTGGACTCACCTTTAAAAAATCTACAAAAATGTGGATGAAAAATTTTAATTCAATATTTAAAAATCAATAAACTCTTTTTTTGTAAGTCATTCGTCTTCTGTCATGAGCTAGTACATCATTTTAAATGGGATACCTTATATTTATTTATAATATATTACCTTCAAAGTACGTAGAAGAGCAAATTCTAATTTTAGCTTAATAGCTATTTGCAATATTCTTCGGTATTATAAAAATTTAATTGTATATAAAATACTTGAAATTATTTTTTGAAAAGAAAATTAATCCATTTTTGAAAAAAAAATTCTTTAAATTAATTTTCAATTTAGGTAAATCACAATTTCTTAAAGATATATTTAAATTATTATACTCTAATAAAACCTTTAAAAAATTGCGTTTTGTGAAGATTTTATTATTTTTTTTTGATATAAGATAAACCTCTGGTTTCCACTGATTTTGATTTTGATTACATTTTATTATCATAGTTAAGAAATATAAAATAGACATATTTAGCGTAATTTTATGTTTAAAAACCAGACAATTGTAAAAAAATTCCTGTATTCATTTAGTTAATTTCATATTCAAAATTGTTGTGTTTTTATCACAGGCCCTAAATTATTCTCATTGCTCTGTTTTGGAGGATGTCTAGTCTGTTTTTATCAGACTGTTTACATATATATATACAATAGTACACGAAACGTAAAATTCGCAGGGATTAAGAAGAGTTAAATACTATTTTTTTTAAACTAATATCAATACTTATCCTATTTAAAATTAATTTTTTTTATTCTTTTTACATAAATGATTTACGTGTTTATCCAGTTTAAGTAAAAGTTATATAAGTTTTTTATAAAATATTATATATAATATCCCTATCAGTTTTACAGTTCTTAATATTAAATTCTAAATCTAAATCATTAACAAGTTTGCAGATATTTTGGGATCCTAAAATCATATGTTTTGTTTTAATTACATACGTTTGTTAATTCCCATTCATTTTTTAGCTATCTCCAACTAACTTCAATTACTGCCAGCTAAATATTTTATTGTATCATCAGCAAGGGGCAACTTTCGTTCACCTCATAGGGTTACTTGAAAAAAAAATTCATTGTCTTCTAAAAGCCTTCCTTAACAACAGGAAATAAAAACTTTCCTGCAAAAATACATCATTTCCATTTTCCACACTTACAGGTACTCAGGTACATGAAAACTTTACTTTGCATCTCATTCTAAACACTTTGCCAAACACTAAAATGCCAAAATGTTCCAGCGAAAATTTGTCGTTTCCATTTTCCGTGGAAATTTTTTAGAATACCGGAAATAAGTTACATAACAAATCTGCTTTCATGGCTTTCTAGAAGCCCTCCTTAACAACAGGAAATACATTTTCTGCGTAAATGCATCATTTCCATTTTTCCACATTTTAGAATACCTGAAACAAGTTCCATGAAAAATTTGTTTCTAAACATTTTCCTCAACATAAAAATTTTCTGAAGACATTTTGTAAACTTTAGCTGAAATGCCGTTAATTAAAAACTTTCTCTACGAAAGCTTTCAATTTTTATTTTATATTTATTTTTAACCTTTTTCTTCACTGAAATATACATAGGTACATTCAAAAAATTTTTTTTTATTTCCATTCTGAATATGGAATTTAGAAAATTAATGTAATTTTATAACTTTAATGATGTTTTATGGCTTTAAAGATGGTTTTACCGACGAACCTGGGCTAACCTAACACTTAACGAGATCCACATAGCAGTATAGGTTTTTTTAAAAAAAATCCTTGTTTTAATATGTTAGAGATTTTGTTGACGCGCTCCCTCGCGCTTTCTTTATAATAATATGGATGTATTATCATCTTTATATTTAGAAAAATGTTAACTAAGATTCTTATATATATATATATATATATATATATATATATATATATATATATATATATCTGATTTCCTAGGAAAATCAATATAACGAAGAATCTTCTCGGAAAATGGGAACAGAAACGCAGAAATATTTTTGCATTTTTATGTTATGAAAAATGTTCAAAATACAAATCAAGGCATTTTTTTATGTAACTGATTTCAGGTATTGTAAGGTACAAAAAATTTCCTCGGAATATGGAAATAAAAAATTTCCCCAGAAATAGTTCGGCATTTTTATCTTCTGAAAAAGTTTTCTTGTAACTGATTTCAGGTATACTAAAGTGTGAAAAATGAAAATTATGCATTTCCGCAGAAAAATTATAATTTTCCACTATTAAGAGGAGCTTCTAGAAGACCTAAAACTAGTTGTTGCCTTATAACTGATTTCAGGTGAACGAAAGTTTATCCCAAAATAATGGAATTTGCAATTTTTAAAAATATTTGACATATTATTACATTAATATAATAACTAAATAATAAATTATCTACAATACGTACATCTATGGCTTTTTGTTTTTGTAAGAAATTGTTACATTTAAAAAATTGTTTTCTATTGTATAAATATGAACATTTTAAATCTTACACTTTATTTTGATTTTTAGACCAACAAAGGTTACACCCACAATTTTTTCTTCATCTATAAAACGTTTCCATTCATTAATTACAAATCGAACTGCCCCTTCACATCTGTACTTTTTTATAAAACCATACTAAACATTGTATAACATTTGGTTGATTATTTTCTTTAAAATTTAATAATTAGTTACAAACTACTCTCACGTTCATTTGAACAGAGTTTTACTATTTATAATATCAAGTTAGGGTTATTTCATGAAAAAAGTTTTGTTAAAAAATGAATAGGAATATCATATGGGCTACCATTAATTTTAAGTGCAAAAACAGACTTTCCAAATTTCATTTTAAAATTTTAAATGAAAAACTGTTGTTAATACTTAAAGGAAAATTAATATTACTATTTGGAATAGTAGCTACAATTTCATTAACGCTATATATATAAAAGCTTTCAAAACTTTCAGCGATTTCTTGTTTATTTGATAAAATATTAGCACTGGAACAAATATATTTATATTCCTAACATTTATTCTCAAAGAATTCATATTTATTTTCATCTATTTTACTTTCATAAAACATCCTTATTCTTTCCTTATTCCAGAGAATTTATTTATTAAAAAATGAGTTTTCCTTATTAAATTCGTTTTTCGTAAAACTAAATCAATTATGAAATTGGTTTCTTCCTTTAATTAAGTTTGAAATTTTGTCAAATTTTACTAGTAGAAATAAATATATTAGTTTTATTGGTTTCATTCTTCTTTCTCGGATATAAAGTATTATAAATATTTAAAATATCTGTCAAAAAACTTTAAATATTTAATATTAACATTTTTTCCAATAACTATATTATTTTTCTAAATTAGTTTAAGTTAAAAGTTTTGTATATCTACACTTAAATAAAAAAATCGGTAAATTGTCTTTTATCCTGAACTTCCCCCGTAACGTTCACCACACATAATACACCGTTTACATATGCATTTAGTTATTTGGTAATTTCATACACATTACATAAATATTAAAAAGCATTTTTCTCGATAAAGAGAAAACAAATTTTACTACGAGGAAGGTTCTGTTAAAAGGGTTTTACCTATTTTTGTACCCAAGTACCCAGAACTTACCTTATAATAAAATTCTCGTTTTACTATGAAAAGTGTATATATTTTTTATAATATTGTTTTAAATAAACATATGTATATATAAACTGTGTCATCTCTGGGTGGTGGAATACGTTATATTAATTTTGTTTTCTAATTTTTTTATGCTGTGTTAGCAAAGCTAAAGACTTTTTAAACATTTGATTAAGTCGCCATTTTGTTTTGCCATAGATGATTGCAAAGTTCATCCCTGTTTCGCACTTGATTTTTGTGCAGAATTTCTATTAAGTAGTTTTTTAGTACTGATAATTTAAACGTATCATTAAGCTACCATTTTGTTCCACCATAATGACTCTTTACCAACATTTTACCAGTGTATCCTTATATCACAATTGATTTTTGTGTAAACTTAATCGTATAAACAGTTTTTTAGATCGTTTTTTAAACCTCTAATTAAAACGCCATTTTGTTCCGTCATATAAAATACGTACCAAAACTTTCACCAGTTTAGCCTTACAAAACACTTGATTTGGGTGCAAAATTTGAAAATAATTGATGAAGTAGTTTTTTACACTGATTTTTTTAACATTTTTTAGGCTACCATTTTGTCCCACCATCTTGGGTTTGTACCAAAATTCTGCCAGTTCAATCCCATATCAAAACTATTTTTTTTGCAAAATTTAGGGTAAATTGGATAAGTAGATTTTTAGTAGTAGTTTTTTACAATTTATTAAGCCTCCATTTTGTTCCAACATATTGGATTTTTACAAAAAAGTTACCATGTCATCCCCATATGACCTTTAATTTTTGACCAAAATTTGGAGGAAATGGTATGATTTCTTTTGGATTCATGCTGCAAATAGGCAGACACACAGACAGACAGACCGGCAGATTTGTGGAAACATGTTTTTTGGAATCTAGTGACAGTGAAACGTAAAGACCTAAAAACATCACGGAGGGTGTTTTTATTTACGATTACAATACTCCACTCTTACGAGGAAGTAAAAATATTTTTAGTAGTATAAATGATATGCCTAATAGCTGCAAATGGATTTGTATGAACTTCACATAAATAAGATCTTATATAAACACTGATATTCTTGAAAATAAGTTTAGAACAAAACCTTGAATTTATAAAGTTTCAATTAGAATAATGAATATGCTAACTCGTTTTCTGCTTTTTTCTCAGTTTCTACGTTCGGTATCAGGAAGTCGGATTTTTTTGTTTTTATAAATATTAACTTATTAGATTATTTTATTGGAGTCTCGAGATTATTTAAAATATTATATGTAATAAATGTATTTCTTAGAGGTGTAACATTAAGTAAAACACATGTACGATAGTAATTATATTCTTGAAGACACATTTTTGTGCATACCGTTTCTTGGATTTGTGAGTATATGCTGATGATTTTCAGACAGAAGTATGCTAATACTTCTTTCGCTATTATGTTCAGACTAAAAGGTCTTGTAGGAATGAATGAATAAGTAAACAGGGTAATGCCTTCTTTAATAGGGTTAATGCTCTCTTTTTAGCACAGCCATCAGCTATATATTTCACTCTGAAATAATTTATTAGTCCATTTATTCCTCTCTCCGTATATAAATCACATACAGCTGGAACTACACAATACATTTCATTAATCATTTCCAAAAGACAAAGCTACCTGAATATATCAGTTCAATAGCTAATAGAATAGCTTTGCCAAATAATTAAGTTTATCGTTTTGTCGAAAGTGAAGCTTTATATTATTTAAATATTTTGACTGTTCGTATAATAATTGTCATTGTTATACATAGATATGATAAATATTAATTGAAATGGCTTGTTTTTAATTTAAAGGATTTTTTTTTCGCAAAAACCCCGTTAAGTGATTATCGAATTATTTTGCTGCTGCACATCAATCACATTATATATGATAGTATGAAAGATCGATATGAGTTGCCGATAGAAACTACATTAGTCTAACAAACGAACAGGATTTTCAGCCAAATACAAAACAAGGAGGTTCATCTTGACAAAAGTTTCGTCGTTTAGCACGCAGTGTGCTTTTTGAAAAAAAGTTAAAATAAAAGTTATGTAAATATTATAACGGAATATCGGACAAAAAGATAAACTTGTTTGGAACCTGGCCAAGATGCACCTCTAGTATCAGAATAAAACTTTGTCTTCTTTTGAATACATATCTTCGCTGCAGGAAAGAAATTGAAGTCTTGCGTACCTTTAAAGAAAATCGAGAAAATTGACAAAAACCGTGCATTAAAGGGCAATGTATTCCTATTGTTTCCACATCTAGAAGAGCTGTTCTCTCACTCGCTAACGCATTGCGTCTTATGACAGCGTTTAAGTCAATTTCCTCGCTTGTCTTCAAAGATAAAAATATTAAACTTTGCATATTTTTAACACAGCCAGTTCATTAAATAATAATATTCTGGGTATCCCATTTTAAAAAATATAGTTAATGTAATTTTCTCTACTTTTCAATAATTTTTGGAAAATTTTAATATCCTCAGAAGTTTATAGAAGAAAAATTCTACAACTTTTGTATTTAAAATTTCTTTTATATCTGCTATAGTTAAAGTTGTAGGTGGAGAAATATAAATGAAAGACCTGTACATGGAGCTTTAGACATTTCAAACCATTTTAGATATAATAACTTTATGTATACCTATGCATATATAATAAAATTACGATATTAAATGTTGTTGAGTATTAGCAGCTTACTTCTACATAATACCATTTTCAGGCTTTAAAAATTAGAGATATCTTTTCATTCTAAATATTTGTTAAACTGTATGTACGTGTAAAAATAGGATCGCGATTTGAGATGCCACAATTTCTGGTATGACAAAAATTTGATCTAATTAATTCCTCTTTAGCAGCCGATAAATTACGATGGTATTGCTATATTGTAATGTAATAAATTTTGCCTCGAGATACTCGGTTCTTAAATATCGCATAAGTAAATCTCTTGACGTACCCTTAGTTATTCAGAATACAAGAGGTCCCCGCACATTACTTGTGGGAAATGGCTTTCACTCAATTTTCAGTTACTTAATTTTCTTAAGTATATCACAAATTCAGCAAACCCTGTTGGTTTAACATATTCGAGATTTTAATAAAAATTGGAATCTTGGTGATTTAGGTAGAGTCGAATATGAAACAAAAGGGACCACATTCTGAAACACAGCTGCTTTCTGTATAGTTTATTTTTACTAATACATGCATTAGCTTTTAAACAAAAGTATTCTAAATGATAAACTTATTAGAACCCGTATTATGTATTTAAACTGAAATTCCACTGGTCTTTCCAACGACTTTTTGCCCCTGAAATTCTACTAAATCTCCCATTAGAGAGAAATAGCTTATGACTTAAAGTCGTCTACTATGTATTGAGTAAGGCTAAATACTTGGCCTGTACAGGATTATCAAGTTCTAAAGCCTGCCTGCTGCGGAATTAGAAGGCTTTCTATTTCAAACCAATCTTGTTTAGTATTGGATGTTTATATAGTAAAAATGGGAGCACAGGAGCAGTGGCGTATTCAGAATGTCTTTCTGGGGAGGCAAACATTTAGCGAATAAAAGAAACAAAAATGCGTTCTTGCTATTTGTTTGGTTATACAACTTAAGCTTGATACCCTTATGAAAATTAGCAACGATGACTAAAAATAAAGTTCACAACTTATAAAACGTGGTAATGCCTTATACAATAATTTTTGCTTTCAAACATTTTTCTTAGATTATTTGCTCTGGGCTCCCGCCCTCCCTATTCGTTTACGGTGTCAACAGGGCCCGGTGCTTAACTAGGCTTTAAAGACTTTATTGCTATTTCCAATTCAAAATTTTTGGAATATTGTTTGTTTGACTCTTGATTTAGTTGGTAGTAGCTTTAATGTTTTGGTCAGGTTTACCATTCAGTGAGTGGTGAGCAATTTCATGGGCTGTGAGTTCGTTTGTACATAGTTTTTTAATAAAGCTTCATGATTTTCTACTACTGTGTTTTATGTCTAGGATGTTCTTCCATGACTCTTATCTTTCTAGAGTTTAAGAAGCAGGGGATATAGTATGTTCTGCAGCCGCTGTCTTTATTACCATAACCTATTGTAAGTTTAAGTTGATGTATTTGGGCACTTTTAGTTATTTTAGAAACTTTATACAATTATTGGATGCGTTTCTAGCGACTGATACTCCCAATCATATGATTTTTCCTTTCTATTTTAGCTTGTCTGCTAGTTGCAGATATTTTTTCTATTTTTCCTCTATTTTCTCTCCTCTATACTATGTGTGCATCTATAGCAGTGATATGTCTTTAAGATAGATATATTTGTGTATTATGGGAGGTCCGTTAGTTACTATTGTTTGGTATATGTATAATATAGTTCTATCTCAGTAAAGATTTTTTATATGGTTTCTGACAAGTATTTAGAGTAGGCCATTTATTCTGTGAGAGAGTGAGACTTTTACCTAGTTCTTGATTATTATTGTAAAGCTGCTTCACTCCTTAAATCTAGCCTAAGTTTTCCTTATGAACAATAAGCCGTTTGCAGAGAACAAAGAAATAATGTTGAGGGGTTAAGATGGTGAAATTACTAACCGTTAGCAAATAAGAGAAAAAAAATCAATACATAGTGCTTGTTTATTGCAATGTTTATCTATTTCTTTTTTGGAGTTCTATTTGAACACTTTAATGCCATCTGCTTTCTTTAATCTTGCATTTTTTATTTCAGTTTTGTGATCTAATTTCATTTTAGATGCATTTATTTAAGGCGCTTCCTGTTATGCTCGAGACTTTCAAGAAACTTATGGATTCCCGCCTGTACGAAACTAAAAAGGAAGCGACAGGCGGCTTGTTTTTAAAGAAAAATGGAGGCCCTTAAATATCATTAGTTACGTAAAGTAGAAAACCGAGGATTATAAGGAGACCCGGTAGTAAAAAAATACATTATCACTCAGCCTAGCAAGTTAGTTAGGTTAATTTTCGTTTTTACAGTTTATGCTCGGAAAATCTGAAGAAAAGTTATTTAATTAAAATATTTAGTTATAGAATAAGCTTATATGTGATGAAAGGACTTTAGTAAAAAATCGCTGCTGATAAATTATTTACGTACTCACTTGAAATCGGACTGGACAGAGCAACAAGGCGGCAATTTTTAACAGATCCCAAAGGCTGTACGGAACAAATGTCATTTAATCCGTTTATTAACATTTACCAAACATTTAACCCTAAATATGCGAGGGACCTGCCTCGTATTGAATTAATTATTTCATTCATGTTTTGATGGACGTATAATTTTACGGGTTGTTATTTTGCTGTTAGAAGAACTTTAATGTTAAAAGTAAATTGTGCCTGATATTTTTTTTGTTTTTATATGGGTAAAAAATCAAATAGTATTCTTTGAAGTTCGGTGCTACTTGCGCGATAGAGAAATGATAATTTTTTGTGACCCCTGCCAAAACTCTCTCGGCAATAAAAATTTTAAAAAATTTCAAAACCAGCAAAAAAAACCGAGATAAAAGCAAAAACACTGCTGCAATTGCAAAGAACTGAGAAACTCAAAACGGGTCATTAATGCATTAAAAATTATGACATTGTAAATAATCTTTATTGTAACCCTGATTAAATCTAACATTGCCACGGTCGATGTATGGATGGAATACTTTCAGGATGTAACTGCCCATACATACATGGTAACTGGCTAAAAAATCTATTATGTGTGACCTCCCTTGGATGGTAGCCTAGAAGGGCGATGTTTTCATCATGTATAAGGGGCACAATGCGCCTCCATTACACAACAGAACACAGAATACAATGTGATCCTCCTTGTGCTCCAGACATAGTTTTAATTCTTGTTCTTGTAAAAATGATTACAGACGTAAATGAGTGCCTGTAGGTCGTAAATGATTAGCATTATAGTTTTATCGTTGATACATTATTAGGACACTTTTATAAGAGGAATTTAATGCACGCAAAAATATTCTAGCTTCATTTGTTTTCGAGATATTTACATAAACTTTTTATTTTCATACATATGTTTGCATTTTTGGAAATACCTTCTCAAATGTTTTTCAATGACGTTTCAAATGGGTTATTATTTTCTTAAACTCTAAAAAACCGCAATTATAGTTTTTCTATAGTATGCTTTGAGTGGGACGCGTGGCCGCCATTATGAAGCAAAATATTGCCGCTCGGATAGTGTTATCATTGCAATCAAGACGTTCAAATCTTTAAATTGCCTGATTTATTTCTGTTTTCATGTTTGTGAGTATTTCTGAACTACCTAATTAGTATGACTATATTTCAATAAAATAATAATTGGATATGACGAAAATTTATTTTAAGACTGACAGAAATACAAAAGCTGCAGCACAATTTTCGGAATAACATCAATAAAACCAGAGACATTTTAAATTTTTAGTTAACAACTTGTTAGATTATAACTCTTTTGAAAATGCAATCCAAAACTTATACAAAAAATAATGAAGCAAAGAATGGGACTTTTTCAATAATAATTTTGACTACATTATCTTACGTAAATCAAAAAACTGTAGGACCAGAATGTATACACAATTGGGGCACATGCTTCCCTCTATTTGCCACATATTTTTCGCACTTCTATAATACTTTATGAGTAACTCTTAATGTGTTTCTGTTTATTGTAATAAAAACGTCTCTTACACTGTCTTCCAATTCCTGACGATTTTCGGGTGGAGAAAACTCATAAACCTCATTTTTGGCGTATCCCCATAAATCAAAATTGGTGGAGTGTCAAGTCCGGTGACCTGGACGGCCACCTAACCTAACCTAATGGGACCATTGTTGGAAATAATATTATCGCCAAAAGTATTTCTGAGGATCTCCGTCGCCTCTTTGATACTATGGGCCGAATACCCATCTTGCTGGAACCACATGTTATGTAGCTAACCTAACCTAATGAGACCATTATTTGAAATAATATTATCGCCAAAAGCATTTCTGAGGACCTTCATCACCTCTATATGGTACTGTGGGGCGGACAGCCATCTTTCTGGTATCACCTATTATATAGTCCATTGGCGCAACAGGATTTGCTAATTGCTGGTATGATTTGTTCCTGCAAAAGTATCGAATATCTATTTCCAGATAGATTTTCATTGAAAATAAATGGTCCAATTAAATAAGAGTTTAATTTAATCGTGAGACGCAATTTAAACATGCAACAAAATCGCGACTTAGTGAAATGTTAAAAAACTTATTACTGAGAAAGTGCTTATCCAATTTATCTCAAATTTTGCACAAAATTCAAGTATTATGTAGGATTATCTGGTAACACTTTAGTTAAAAATTTATCCTGAAAAAATTACTTAACAACTGATTTCAAATTTTGTGCCTTAGCTAATTATAGTATAGAGATGAACTAGTAAAAGTGTGGTACTAATTCAAGATGGCGGAACAAAATGGCGGCCAAATAAAAATTTTTATTCTGAAAAAAATCACAGTCGGTGTCTGTCGGTCCGTCTGTCGGTTTGTCTGTCTGTCAGCTCGCGGCATTGCTTAAAAACTACTCATCAGATTAACTTCAAATTTTAGGCAAAAATTGAGGCTTATACGGGGCTGACCTGGTAATTTTTTGGCTAAAATCCCATATGCCGAAACAAGATGGCGGCCTAGTGAAAAGTTAAAGAAATTATTACTAAAAAAACAAATTATCCAATTTATCTTAAATTTTTTTCAAAATCAAGAAATTATGATTTCAAATTTTGTACAAATAAGTATTATGTGGGAATCAAAATGAAGGCTAAATAGAATATTTAGAAATTCAGCCTGAAAAGACTACTTAATGAACTGATTTCAAAACATGGCGGAACAAAGTGGCGGCTAAATAAAATTTTTGTAATCTGAACAAATCACCCTAGCAAGTTTTACATATCATCCCTAGATGCCAAAAAATATGTTTTATCCATTCCGTCGGTCCACCTGTCGGTGTGTCTGTCAGTTCGCGGTATGGCTTAGGATGACCTAGAAATGTTTGATAAAAATCTATCCATCCGGAACAATATGGCGGCCTATTGAAAGTTAATTACTATTATTTAAAATTATTACTAAAAAACTAATTATCCAATTTACCTTAAATTTTGCAAAAAAATCAAGTGTTACATAAGAATAAACTGGTAACATTTTGGTATGAATCTAAGATAGCAACACAAAATGGCGGCCTATAAAATATTTAAAAAATCAGTCTGAAAAAAACTACTTAGTAGATTAATTTCAAATTGTGTGCAAGCATTAAGTGTAATATAGAGATAAGCTGGTAAATTTGTGTTACGAATTCAAGATTCCTCTATCTTGCCAATTGGCGATCAAATAAAATTAAAAAAATTAACGTAAAAAAATTAGAAAAATTAAATATGATATAATGAGAAAATTGTGCGAATTCAGCATAACGTAACAAAATCGTTGCGTGTGTCAGTGTAAAAACTACTTATTGAATTAATTTTAAATTATGCCCAAAATCAAGTGTGGCATAGGTAGAAACTGGTAAAATATTGGTAAGAATCCAATATATTGGAACAAAATCGCGTTTAATAAAAATATTTGAAAATATATGTTCGTAAATAACTATGTACTCGACTAAATTGGTTCACACTTCATTTATTCCTAATAAAATTACATATTCATAGTGAAAGAAGTTCCGGGTAAAGGAAATTTACCAATTTTTTCAAATATTTGTACTAAACGAAATGGACGTCGGAAAATATATAACTCGTGACTGACAGACAGATAATCTTATTTTTCTAATTTTAGTTAATTTTATTAAAAAAAAAGTGATGTAAAAGTCCTTTCTTTCGATGGCTAAAAGTTTAAGTAAGTTAAAGGGACAAGACACAATTGAATAAATAATTAGATCCTGACTAGCTCCTTTATATCTGCCAAGTATTTTGAGCATTCGAAAAATATATAATCGAGATCACATCTAACATCCCACAAATCACATAGCATAGTATACATTGTAAACAAATAAATAAATACAATAAATTATTGATATTGCTAGTTAATTATATCCAGGCATATAATAGTGCCTTTTTTTCAAGGACCATATAACAAAGCAAGGGTACAGTATGAGAGAATCTGAATTATGTTATCTTAATTTGTTTTCCCTTATTAAATAAGGCAAATATTTCCCAGTAAATTCGTTTATATTTAACGATCGTTGACCTAAATAAACAACTGGCAAGCAAATACAGAGACTCACATCGTTAGGAGAAAATGTTTAGCATAGCAACATTAAAAGTTGGAACATTCTGAGTAAAATTCACTTGTTGGACTTGCATTGCCTTTATTTTAACTTGTTATTAACGTTCCCATTAGAGGCTGTTAGCAAATGCAACTACTTATTATACTTAATGAAGATTGGATATACATCGCTGATCGAAACTTACGTTTCCTAATTTAAAATCAAGCTAACGAAAGTATGACGAGTGAGTTTTACTGAAAGTCAAAATTACCTTGGCTAACCTAACCTAATGATATCAATTTTTCTTGGGTTTATTAAAATAGTGAGTACAGTGTTGTTGGTTGTATTTTCCCCAACAGATATTTCCGTTATTTTGAATAGTTTGAGAAAAACGTTAAATTATGAAATTCAATTGCAAAGATACCAACTTGGTTTTTTTAAATTGAACACCCAGTATAATATTGTTTAATTAATAATGGGTCTCTTCATGCTGATTAAAAATAAATCAGGTGTGAAACCTCAATTTTTAGAGGCAATCGATAAAATTGACACAAACTCTGCTATAAGAAAAAATGTTTTAGAAAAAGAGTGAACCTTCTAAACTTAGCCAATAAGAATACATTTCCTTTTAAGGCCGGGTTATCGTCAATTTTCTCGGTTGAAAGATAAGGGAATTAAACCTTAAATATTTATAACAACAGAGAAATTCTTCTTTTGTTGCTAAAGCACATAAGTAATATCTTTCACTCCCCGGGTTGCACAAAACTTAATTGCTGTTTAGAATGTTTAACCGAGTTTTCGGATTTGACAAGTTGCTTACAGAAATCTAAAAAGTCGCTGTCAAATTTGACATTATGTTAAACATTCTAAACATTAATTGAGCTTTCTCCAACTGGCCGATCTCTATAACAGGCAACATGAAATTGGCCATGGTGAAAAAAGCAAGTAGCCCATAAGTTAATTCCAGCAATGGATGTTAGAGTTTAAGTTTGCCCTTTAAACTATTTTATCGTCATGGCAAAGCTTACTTGTGCAGAGAACTGTATCTTTTAAATTCAAATATTCGCTTCATTGTAATGCGAGGTATAAAAACGTTTTTACATTTTGCATAAACGATTATACTCAATTGAATCCTCAATAATATGGAACTCACTTTTATTTCGGTATAGTTATACTACACTACGTAACTAGGACGGCTTGCCATATGATAAACCGACTGAAAAGCTAAACAAGGGCAATAGTCTAGTTCGCAAACTCAAAATGGTGTAACTTTTTTCACTACATATAATGCTTTGTCATACCTTTATGAACTATTCAGAAAGATATTTACCAATAGTCTAACAAATAAACTAGAGGTTTAGGAATCTGCTGCTGAAAATGCTTTAATACAATCATTATTCGCAGAAGCTTAATATTCTACTCTATTGAGATGTATAACTTTTTAAATCTTGAAGAAATAATGAATATTGAAAATAGATATTAGGAGAGGGTTTATGTTTCGATGACGATGTTATATTAATCTTTAACGACATAGACGAACTAAATTAAATTAGATGAGCCTCGGCAAAACAAAAATTATAAAACCAGAACATTTCTGTGAACCAAATTGCAGAAATCACGAGATGAATTAAGCTCACATGGAGCTCCTTTCAAACATGTTTAACATGCATATATTGCAAGTAACTACGTAGCGCGAGCCTTGTAAAGAAGTATACTTCGAAACACTTTATAAGAGTGGGTACAAAACGAGAAATAGGAGTTGAAAAAGGGGATAATAACCGAAAAATGGACAGGAGCAATCATGCACTGGAGGTCACGTGAACGAGAAAGGGGCAGGTCTAAGAGGATGTAAGTTGATATCCGTAAGACTGGAAGCAAATTTTGGTACCATATGTTAATATGCAGGGTGTTTCGGGAGGAAAGGGAAATAGTCTAAGGATGTGTTTAGAAGGCCAAACAATTAAAAAAGGATATATATTTATAGGTCCGCAAACACTTAATTTCCGAAATACAGGGTGTAAAAGAAAATTTAAATATATCTGTTTTTTTATCATTTCGGGGAAACGATTATTATTATATTAATATTATATCAAAGTACAACCAAGTATGTCAAACTAATCTAAAAGCCATGAGTTGACTTTGACATTATAATGCTAACTTAATTAATAAAATATTTGATAATTCAGTTTGAAAAAATTACTTAATAGATTGATTTCAAATTTTGTACAATAATTAATTGGAGGTAGAAATGTTCCATATTTGCTTAAAAAGTTTCATTAAATATGGATTTTTATTGTTGCTTTATTAAATATAAAGTTTACAACTATGGCCCTAAAAACGACCTGAATATCTCTTTGTCTTTAACGTCTCTCAAAGATAAATCGGGAAATGACTCTTATGGTGAATAACATGAAATCGTTGTTGCCTGCTGCATTTCTTAGTCTAACTATTTGAAGAGTTTTGACGAAATCCCACGGCGTTCGTTGTTTAGATAAGGGTTTAATCATAAACATATAAGCAAGGTTATATATCTATGGGTTCAATAGTTTTGCCATTTTGCCTCGTGTCGGTCGGGAACATTAACGCGATGAGTAATAATCTTCTTTAGAGCAGATAATCAGAAGTTTTGTCGGTTTGAGTATTGTTTCTATTTCTAGAATTTTGTCGTTATTATAGTTTGAAGTATTAGTTTTGTTTTCTAAAGCTTTAACTGACAGACTAAAAATTTTGGTTCTATCGTTTTGGGATAGTTATTATAGTAATTTTAAAATATATATGACGCCTACTAGTCGTTTTTGACCAAAATATGTATCTGACCTTAAAGGGTGCTGCTATACCAAAAGTTGCTGTCAACATCGCTATCTTAAATGGTAATACGGGATATATGGACTTTTTAAATTGTACTTGACACTTTAACTAACTTTTGTCAATACTGGCCTATACCCATCTGTAACTGTTTTTTAGATGAAAAATATTGTGTTCTATTTTTAAGAAAAAACATGGCTTTACATAAATAATGCGTAATTCAAATGTTGATGAATAAACGATATACAGTTATTTTTTGAACATTTTTTTTACAAAAATTAAAATTTAATTTTAATAGCAATAAATTAAAATATATATTTTTTTGACAAATGGACGTATTTTATTATTTTACCAACTTTTTTCAATTTTATTGCTGTTTAGTTCTTTCTTTAGAGTTTATTTTTTATTTTTTTAAGTCGAGAAATAGAAATAACTATTCTGTCCTGTTCAGCAAAAGTAAAAATTATTCTGAACTTGCGCATATCTTGGAGAGAAAAATAACTTAGGCTTCTGTGTTCAAAAAAAATGTTAGGAAATTACAATCTCAGGCCAAAAAAATTTCAACAAGCCAATCTCATTAAAAAATGCGAGCAAAAATATTAATTTTTATTTTTTTTTTAAGGAATCGTTTTCTTTTAAAGATTTCGCTAAAGGAAATTCAAATTTAAGTGAACTTATTTATTCAATAATCTTTGACAGGATCAGGAAATTTGTGGATATTTTTGAAGTTCGGATTTTGGCTAATTATAGTTATCAGTTATATTTTCCAAAAAAGTTTTTATCTCTATTGACCAAAATTTGTTTTCAATGATATTTCAGTAAATTGTCGAAGCAAACAGTGAAAATAGTAAATTAAAAAGTCAGTGATAAAAAGCAAATAACTTCCGATATGTTCAGTTTCGAAGTAAAAGTATCGATTTTCATATATTGACGGCCAACTTTTTTAAGTAGTTCAATTTTCATAAAAATCTAAATTTCAACAAGCCAATCTCAAAAATGCCCAAGGAATTTTTATTTCAGAACTTATTTATTCAATAATCTTTGACAGGATCAGGAAATTTGTGGATATTTTTGAAGTTCGGATTTTGGCAGAAAACGGCCAAAATTTGTTTTCAATGATATTTCAGTAAATTGTCGAAGCAAACAGTGAAAATAGTAAATTAAAAAGTCAGTGATAAAAAGCAAATAAAAAATAAGTTCAATTTTCATAAAATCATAACTTTTTTATTTCAGGCATCAATGTCCTTTTCGGGAAAAAATACCCTAAAACTTCAGGTATAATAAATTTTAAGATAAAAAAATGTTATTTTTTGCTCGCAAATAATTATTTTTCAATAAAACCATTTCTAAATAAACCAGTGAAAAAATTTTAAAAAATTATTTTTTTTGAAATCTTCGATAATCGTAATTACCTGAAATTTTTTGATCACAAAAGCCTTTAGTATTTTTCTCTTCTAGCCCTTTCAGAATAATTTTCGTTTTCGCCGAATAGGGCAACCGTTTAGCCACTAGAAGGCACCAAATTTACCCTAATTCTCGACTTAAAAAATATGAGAACTCAAACAGGAGTAAAGAGAAAAAGCGATATAAATTGGATGGAGAATCTACTTCTCTATTTAGTTAAATAATAATTTTTGAGACCCCCTGTATAAAAATATGTGCAATAAAATAATTGAATTAGAGAGGGCTATAGACGGAAATGGCCGAAATGTCAAAATATATTCTCTTTAAGTACATCGGATTGAATTATGTACACTACTAAATTTTAAGCAAATAAAATTTTTAGAAAAATTTTGACTTTTATTTACAACTTAAATAACTTCAAAAAAAATCTAAACAGTGAAAATATACTCTGTATATTTTCTAACATACTCCCACCCTAAGTCTCAAAATTAAATAATCGAGAGACTTAATCAAAACTATATCTTGTTGGTGCATTGATGTTCGTCCAGCTCTTATAATAACACAGCTTTTATCGGGGATCGTTTCTTTTTCTCTCGACTGAGCTCTTGACGTATATGTTTTAATCCTCATACTTCATGGTAATCGTATACTTGACTAGGCCAATTTTCTTTTGAATACGTTAACCATAATAAACATATTTACTTTGTAGATCGTTTGGAAAAACATCTACGAGATGGTGAATATGCGGAATTTAAATCTTTTTGAACATAATGGTTATTAACTTATTTACGAGGACACATTGCTGTAACATGTCGATCTAGACAATTGCTACATCTTATTTTAATTTTAAATATCCTTGCTGTGTGACCAAAACGTAAACACCGCAGTGTGCACTCGCAATTACTTTTCTTCTTCTTAAATATAAATTTCACTTTACTGCTTCTGCGCTTGTATGAGTTTCTTTAGAAAAAAATACATTTGGTAGAGGTTTTGTTCATTAGATCAGCAGCTATTTGAAAACTATCGTTTTCAGAAGACACTTCTGGACTCTTCTTTGATGTCCTCATATCAAAACCGGAAACCGCCAATAATATTCTCTCTTCATTTTCTTTTGTAAAAACTTCAAAAGGTTGTAGTCTTGTAGCTAGTCTTGACAAGCTTTCAAAGTCAAATCTTCTCTATAATATGTACTTCTTCGTCACACTCTGATTAAATCTTCATTTAAACAGGATTCAACTACATCGCAGCACAAGTATCCAATTTGACACCTAATGTTTTCAAAGCTTGCAGCGGGGATTCAATCTTGTCATAAAGTGTATTTAATTTATTGTTTTGATTTATATTATTAAAAACTAATTTTCCCTAAGTCCCTAACATAATATTAAATTAAAAGGCCTTCTATGCCAAAATCGAGTTTTTAAACATGAATAACTTTAGTAGAATTTTCCTTTCTTAGTGGAAGCTTTCGGCTGATAATCTTGCTCTGGAATTTGAAATAGCCTCCTTAATCAAATACTAAAGCTTCTTCTAACTCATCGTCGTCAGAGATTCTACTAAATTAACTCCAAAAAGGACCGCAGTAACTCAACACACCGCCTTCTTAAATTCGATCAACGACAGTTTCAGTTGCTTTTTTAAGACTTTCAATATAAAGAACTACTTTGGGCTTCATTTATGTAATTTATTTGATTTGTTAAAATCTCATCAGCAATACACATTTCTGTTTCAATTCTGGAAATATTTTCTTAAGAAGTTGGTAACAGTAATTGCATCAGTACTTGATTTAAGTCGTTAATACGCTCAATTTTTGATTATCTAAAAGCTTACCTTTATTGTTATGATTTAAAATTTAATTTCTATTCAAATCTGTATTTTCGTTAAATATTCCAGTAAATGAAATTTTATGTCCCTCGAGAACTTTTTTAATCTTGACCATAATTTTGCAGCAGATCCTTTTACGGGGGTAACATAACACACAAGACTTTTAGACACTTATTTACTGAGATATTACACTAATTTTTAAAAAATATTTTGAATTATGTTTATAACTCTAATGACAACTAACATGATCTAAACACAGGAATGATAAATTTTATATAAATTAAACCCGTAAGGTAAAAATAAACTCCATATTTCTAAACAATACTATTGTAAAATTTGCTACAGTTAAGTAGATTCTTAACTGTTCCTTTTGTTCTATTAAAATTATTGTGCAGTAACTCATGCTACTGCGAAATTTCGTTTGCGACACTATTAAGAATAATAGAAAATGTTACATTGCGGTTTCTCTGTAGCAGTTCTATATAAATCTCGCAAATGGATACTGTGAACTACCAAATTAACTGAATAGACATAAATAAGGGTGGAAGAGCAAAACCTATTGTACAAAAACTGTTCGGGATACTCACTATGGCTGGGACAGATGTTTTAAATGCAGAAAGTAATATGATTTATGAGTAGCTTATTTCCGCTACGTTATAATTAATTAATGAGCAATAAATCAACATCATCATGCGAAATGGGAGAACATCACAAAAGTAATGATTAAGAAAATTAACCACCCTAAAGAGAGCTTATAGAGAACAGATGACTGAGGACATATTGTCCATAATGGAAGAAAGAAATCTTTATAAATAAATTGTACTAATAGTTATAAAAAACCGTACAATCGTTAGGAGCAAGACAGAGCAGAAAAAAATCGGTAAATTCGCCTTAACCCACAACTTCCCCGTTCTTCCGAATTCCACCACGTACAGATAACCCAGTTTATACAAATCCTACAAACTAATTTATTTGAATTTGTTTTTATTACCAAACAACTATATGGATTTGTGTGGGAAACTCTCCTTCCACATATGTGAGAATAACTAATTTTTATTAAGTTATTCAAAATATGGTTCCAGTCCTAATCAGTATTTACTCCCAGTTATCCGCAATCAGTGTGCAAAAGCTTGCACAGATGGCGTAACCTGTGCAAAAAAGAATACGGTATCTATTAATCTAGTTGTTATGTAAACAACTACTGTCAAAATTAGAAGTGAAAAAAGAACATTTCGAACACATTTTTGCTAAAGTCATCTCGTTTATAGCTGAATTTGTGCAAAAGGTACAGAATTCATAGAAGAAAATGCATGAGTAAAACACGTTGATTTTAGTTGTCCCGTGGGTCAATTGGAACGTGGATCAAATTACTTTGGTAGTACTTCCTTCATGGTCAACAGTACCTGAAGTTAAGATAGTTATTGATGTTACATGATTTCGTCTAAAGTATGGCACACGAATCTGAGACTATAAAAATAATGCAAGTATCTATGGAAACGATGCATTACTTATTAGTGATTGGCTAAAACTCTACATATCTATAGAAACGGTCTGCTGTTGACAAACCTCCCCCTTTCGTCGCGGTTTCAGATCCGTGCGGCGCACAGTGATTCGATCCATATATGTTACACGGCAAAAAAGAATTGGTTAATCTAGCAACCTTTGACACGCTCAGCTATTGGTAGGTATCCAATAACAACATAATCATGTTTGTTATTGACATCTGTCAACATTCTCCTCGAGCATTTAGTTATAATGTGAGGAAATAAATTGAGCGATAATTAGATAGTATATTGTTTACATTTGTGTTATCTGGATTCATTATATTTCTACGGAGAAACTAAGTTTTGCAAGTTGAAGAAATGGCCAATATTTTTGAAGGTAGGAGCTACTTTTTTGACATTGATTGATAATTATTGATCAATTTATACAGGGTGAAACATAAACATAGTTTTTGCGGATAAAAACATTTACTTACCTAAATTCTCAATTTTATTAACAAATCTAAGTATGAGTATCCCGAGGTACCCCTGTTATTTTTTGATATGTTAAAACTACATTATTTAGCTTTCTTTTGACATAATTCTTAATGTTCGCACGGGCGGCCTTGCATCATACTGAAAACATTTTTTTTCAGAAAGTGATTACCGAGTTTCTCGTATGGCTTATTTGGATGTTTGGTGTTCTCATCCAAAAAATGAAAAAAACAACCGCTTATATCAGTTCCTTTTAGAAGCTTTTAATTTACAAAATATTTCAACGGATATATCAAGTGGTTTAAAAACCCAAATAAAGTTGTTTTCTTCGAAAATTGAGAAAAAATGGAAGTCGGCTGGCTGCAGAAAAGAAAGGTGAACTTATCAAACTTATATTATTTTTTTCAACTTTCTCACATTTCGTTCCGAAATATTGACATTACTATAGCACACTCCCATCCTAAAAGAAAAAAATCGTTATAATGCAGTGTGTCTAAAAATAATCTGCTTCATACATAAAAAAACAAAATATTCGTTTTTTTAGATTTTTAATCAAATATCAAGATTGGTTGGCAAACTATTTTATTTTCAAAAATATAAATGAAGACAATAATTCTGATGAAAATAATGAACATATTGGTGGCCCAGGGAGACCACAAAAATCATTCGAAAACTGTAGCGAACGGACCAAACGTACCAAGGTGCGCGATCTCGTTGAATCGAGGTCTTTAGCTGAATTAAAATACGCAGCACAAATGTCTGCACGAGCTAATGGCAGTAGAACTTCAGCAGTCCTCCTAAAAACGGCTTCTGAATCCAATAATAAAGCAAAAGAAATTCAAAAACTGATAGAAAAAACTAAATCATTGCAAACTTATTCTGGCGAAGAAGCACTTGGCTTATATATCGACTTAGGATTAACCCATAATAAATATAAAGTATTAAGAAAAAAAGCTTTAGAAAAAGGACACAATTTGTACCCATCGCTATACTGCCTAAGAAAAATGAAAAGTGAATGTATTCCTTCAAATAATGTAATTGATGTAGATGAAGTTAGCGCCAGTATTAATTTACAAGCGTTGGGTAATCACACTTTCCAACGTCTACTAAAAGCAATAGCTTTAACCATTATCGATAAGGTATCTGACGGAAGTACACTATCTCTAATTTGTAAATGGGGTGGAGACGGTAGCTCTGGCCACAGTACTTATAAACAAAAATTTACCGAAGAGGGTAACACGGACGAATTTTTATTCGTAATTTCTTTTGTTCCGATTCGTTTATTATCATCGAATGGAGAAGTTCTGTGGCAAAATAAGCAACCGTCTTCAACCCGTTTATGTCGCCCAATAAAGTTTATTTTCCATAAAGAAACCGAGGAAATGTCAATGCGCGAATTTGATTTAGTTCGGGATCAAATTAGCAACTTAGAAATATTTGAGATGAGTATGTTCAATAAGATCATTAGAGTTAACTACACTTTTATCTTTACGATGATTGATGGCAAAATTGCAAATTACTTGGCGTCCCAAAAATCAACGCAGTCTTGCTATATTTGTGGTGCCAAACCCAGTGAAATGAACTCCATGCAGCTTAAAACACCTAAGACCGAAGTTTACCAGTATGGTTTATCCACTTTACATGCATGGATAAAAGCGCTTGAATGTTTTTTGCATATATCATATAGATTAGAAGTAAAAAATTGAGCTATCCGGAATGAAAACGACAAATTATCTGTTGCAAACAGGAAAAAAACATTCAAGCGCGATTCAAAGCTGAAATGGGTCTTATAGTGGATAAGCCCAAACCTGGGTTTGGTACCACAAATGATGGCAATACGGCTAGACGATTTTTCAAACATGCTGCTCAAAGTGCCGAAATAACCGGTATCGAACAGGGTCTTATTGAGCGTTTTGATGTTATATTGTGTTGCTTGTCCTCGGGATATGTCTTAAATTTATAATTATTCAATTTTTTTTTGTTAGAGACTAAGAAAATGTACATAAGTTTATATAATTGGTATTCAATGCCTGTAAGTATTCATAAAATATTGACACATGCAGTAGATGTTATTAGGGAGTGTATTGTGCCAATCGGACAACTGTCTGAGGAAGCCCAAGAGGCTCGCAATAAAGATTGCAGACGTTTTCGATTGGCACATACACGAAAAACATCTAGATTAAATACAAATACAGACCTTTTTAATATGCTACTCATTACTTCTGACCCTTTGATTGGTTCGTACCGTGAAGAACCTATTGCGAGTTTAAGAACGTTCCCTGAAAATGTATTGCCCTTTTTAGTAAGACTCCAAGAACGCGGTACGTCACCAATCAGAGAGTCAGAAGTAAATGAAAATTCTTTTGAACCAGACAGCTCTGAAAGCTCAATCGAGGGAAGTGTTGACGATTTTTAATTTTTTAAATAAGTACCTAGTTATAGATATTTCTGTAGTTTACTCGAATAGTTTATTGTTTTGAACAATAATTGACATTATGAAACTTTTGTTATGTGTATAAAAACATGTGTATATGTGTATGTTCCAAAATCAGACTGTCATTCTTAAATAGCGTATTCTACATCGAAATTACTAGTTTATCATGTAAATATAGGTCCGAAAAAGCTTTGTCTTTGAAATACAGGATGTCAAGGATTTTTTTTATTTTATTTTAATAGCTCCCATAATAGGCCATAATAGGTACTGTCCTCCACAAGATAAAGTCATTACCTATAACATAAAATGTTCACTTTTGTGAAACAACCTCAGATACCGATTCTTGTTCAAAAATCTGGCTTATTATGAGAGTTATTAAAAACACAAATAAAACAATCCTGTTTATATGACAAACTAGTATTTTTTCGATGAAGGATACCCTATTGAAGTATGACAATGTAATTTCGGGACACCCTGTATAGGGTATTTTTGAAAATTATGTATTTTTATTTTTCTGTGTTGTACATTATTGAACAAAATAATAATTAAACGTGTTGATAATTTCGTAGAATTCAAATTAGAAAACATAAACAGGGTGCACCATAAAAACAGCAATTTTGATTTAGTACAGATTTTTTAGACATCCTGTATAAATGAAAATAATTTTAGGTTGTGCAGCTTATGTTGCTGTACAACTTTTCTATTTAATTTTTGTATCTATGACTAGCCGTTATTAACATATCAACCGAGCATACACTATTGGGACACCCTGTATAATCCTATATTCAGTATTTCTTATCAAAATGCTAAATAACGACTTATTAAATACATTATATCTCATATTTAAATAAAAATAATGAATTCAACTTGTAAAATATTTTTCGCCGTCTAGCATGTACAGATCGAATCACTGTGCGGCGTACTGTAGTTGACTGATAAAACAGAAAAATCCCAAAACTTCAAGAAGTGGTGATACTTCGAGGTAACAAGTATAACTGGTGAATGTGTTGAGTGTATAGCTCTTGATTCTCTGAAACATTTCCTGATTACGAATAGAATTTTGCCAAACAAGTTCTGACGTAAACATTTTTCAAATTGTACATACTAAGTAGTTATTTCATACAGATTTTTATTTTTACGTAGATAATCGTAAATAATCAAAATTTGTTAAATGAAAGATATTATATTTATAATTACTGATTTAATTATCACCAATTATTGTAAATTTAGATTCATTGGTATGAAAGGCAGTGTGTTTGACAAGATTAAAAATTTAGTACAAAACATATTTTGGCACTTATGAGTTTTAAGCCTGGGTTATAGACTGAAAACGTTTGCGTCTTGCGTCGCCGTTTGCGCTGTCCTTGCAGTTTAGTTAACGTAAAGCAATAGCCGTCGAAAATATGGCGATCTTTGCCGGAAGCGGCTAACGTAAGTAGACGTTTGCGTTAAGCAGCAACCAATGAAATTGCTGGGTTTTAGAGGGCCTTTCAAAACGTTGGTCCTTTCTAATAAATTTAACATTAATATATGCACATCACCTATTAAAAAAAAACTGCTTGGGGTCATTTTTTTTTAATTTTAAGAAAATACTGGTAGGAGTTTTAAGTATTTTTACCACAGTAATGGACCGAATTTCCCACTCTCTTTGCTGCCTTGTCCTCAACAAGTTTACAACTGCGGCACACATTAATATGTCAAGAATGCCTAGCCTTTACTAGGCAACATTACTATCATTTTGATTATCCATTCTCAGTCTTTTAGCTAGGCTATTGAAATAGATATGCTCCTTTCTAAAAATAAAATAAATTACCAGGGTTTTATCTTCTGGTCTCTGATTGCTGGTAAGATTTTTATAAAAGTCAGAAAGTATTTTTAAGCGACATTAATTTTAACAAGTTTTATTACTATTACTATTATGTTAATAAACGAACGTAAAATAATAACTATTAAGAAAATCTTAACGAAAACAACGTTCATGTTTTGTATAAACAAGTAAATAAGGTAAAAAGTATGAAATAATGTTTTATTTTGTATTTGTAAGTGAAATGTTACAGTGGGCATAGTCAGAGCGAGTGTGGAGGCCGACTGACCATGGAGCCCTATGTCCGTATCTAGCTGGTATATATCGAAATTTGGCGAGATGTAGTATAGAGATGCCTATGACACTGTTAGTAAATTTGAGGATATGTAGCATTTTGTCAAATGTTTGAATACAATTTGTAACTGCTATTTTTAGCCTAAAAACAAATATAAAAAACTACACCCATATTACATCACTACATACACTATCTCTAACATTTGATTTCACATACTACGTTAACGTTTTTGTGCTGGCTGTTGACTTTTTCTTCTTTTTTAGAAATAACAAAGTTAACATTTTGTAGCATAAGGTATCCATAAGAGATAGTGAGATTATTACAAATGTGATTTAAATGGTCGCTTTAAACAAGAAACTATTTAAAATGACTTATTAAGAAAAACCACTCCAACGCTACTACAAAAAATCGGTAAATTTCCTTCACCCGGAACTTCCCTCATTATGAATATTTCCTTTTATTAGGAATGGTGAGGTGTGAACCAATTTAGTTCAGTACATAATTATTTAGGAACACACACACACACACACTTTTCATTTTTCTTATGACCACCGTATTGCATTGGAAGAGCCTAAAATTTCCAGTCTAGTGATCTCACAAGTGCATTAAAGATTTTAGTGTCATCAAAATATCACACTTCGTAAATTAGGTTTCAATGTTTTTAAAGGAGGCGATGATTTATTTGTCACAAGATTACATTAATAAGTAAGTCATGTATTGAACGCATTGAATTTTCAATACGACATGAACGTAAATAACGACTTAAAAAATCTAAATGAGCTTTAACTACTTTGTAAGTGGGTAACATTAATTTACAAATCTGCAAAATGACGTCCATTTGCATCGAGACATTTTTGACAATTGGTGACTGTTTTTCGTACAACCCTGGTAAGTGTATTTCGGTTAATATTTCTAAATGTGTCCAGAACTCTTTGTCTCAGGATTTCTATGGTCACGGGGGGATCAAATTCATAGATTTCATTCTTCGTGTGACCCCAGAGGTAGAAATCCAAGGGCGACAGGTCAGGGGATCTAGGAGGACAAGATATTGGACCATTTAAAAAAATTATTCTTTCGTTAAACTGCTCTCTTAAGAAGTTCCTGACTTGAATGGTAATGTGAGCCGGACATCCGTCTTGTTGAAACCAAGTTCTTCTTAATTCATCTTCCGTTAGAATAGCTCGTGAGGCTGGTACAACCTGGTTTCGCAAAAGCTCTAGGTACCTCTGCCCGTTTACGTTGTAGTCAAACAAAAATGGTCCAATAACTCGATTTCCTGAAATGATTAATAATTTATAAATAGGTGCCCAACAGTCAATTATAAAGGGAAATTATCTTTAATAAAAAGTAGATATGTTCTTTCCAAAAATAATTATCGAAACATTTCGTAATGAATGAGCTTGTATACAGTTGAAACCTATTCAGATTTATTATGAAAAAGAAAAACATATTTGGTTAGTGGGAAGTAATAGCCGTAATAAATTATTTTGTTGGTATTGCATATTAATTTCAGAAATACTAAATCAATTTATTTCAGTGATATAATAATCTTAAAGAAGTACACCGTGCCTTAATAAAACATAAAATATCAAAAGAACAAACCCCTTGCGCTTTAAAATTTAAATTATTCGGAAATACAGCTGAACGCCTTTCTATAAATCATAATGAAAATCGAAAAATAATTCGACATTTGATTAATATGGTATTTTTTTCATAACGCAAGAACTAGAGAATTAGCTAAATCTGCACAAAATTTAGATAATGTGTTAATAAATTTATAGAACCCAATTCTATTTGTATAGGTTCTTCGAAACTACAATACCAAATGATTGAGTAAAAATGTAATACAATATCAAAAAAGTAAGTTCCCTGACTAGAGTAGAACGTTTGAACGTTTTACTTTTTTTTTTATTAGATTATACTCTTTTAGTATCATTAAAGAACTAAACGAAAAAAAAAGATTATTATTTGACCATCATTTGGTGCCTATTTAAAAAAGATTGGTTAGATTAACTTACCAATGATCCCACACCAAACGTTACTTCCAAATCTGATCTGTAGAAGTGGCAGAGAACACTTCGTGAGAATTTTGCACAGCCCAATGATGACGGTTGTGTTTATTAAAGACTCCACAATTCATGAACCTGCTCTCATCGGACCACAAGACATGATTTACAAAATCAGGATTTTCATTACATCTCCTAGTATACCACTCACAGAACTGTAGTCGTCTTGGAAAATCAGTTTCCTTAAGTTCTTGTACTATTATGGGTTTGTATGGATGGTACTTATTCTTTTTTAAAACTCTCTGTACTGTTGATTTTGGCACATTAGTTTCCTGTTCTACAGTTCTTACCGATGCACTAGGGTTTTCGTTGATAGCTTGTAAAATGTTTCTGTCTCGATTTTCACTGTTATTGTATCCGCTTCTAGGTTGTTCGAAGGCACCATGGTTAATTAAATTAACTACGATTTTCCTGAATTGGGTTTTATCAGGCTGCCGTCGTTCGAGGTACATCTCCAAATACCTTGCTGAGGTAACGTCGGCGTTTCGGTATGATTGAAAGTACAGTGCTAACATCCCAACTTTTCTTCATTTGAATACGGAATGCCGGCCATTTTCTATAGGTTTTGACAATTTATGTGTCAGATTTATGATTTTATTGGGATAAAAGCGTACCTACTACTTATTAAAACACAGCTTTGATACTTTCAACTATTTAACTTAACGTCAAAGTCAAAATCCAATTTTGTTACAGACAAATCATGGCCTCCTTAGAAAAGCATTGAGAGCTAACATTACTTTAAATCATGGCCTCCTTAGAAAAAACTTAAACCTAACTTTACGAAGTGTAATATTTCGATCATACTAAAATCTTTAATGCACTTGTGAGATATCACTAGACTGGAAATTTAAGGCTCTTTCCAAAAATCGAAAAACCCAATATGGCGGCCATAAGAAAAATGAAAGTTGAGGCGGTTAACGGGTTTTGCGGGTTAACAAAAAACAATGAAGACGTGTCGTATACGCCATCTTATCTGTCTTAAAAATGTGTCCGAATAATGTCACATTTTGGCAGCTGTCAAATTTACCATTCTGGATATACTGGCCAAAAACGAAATCCGCCATTTTCGGTTTTTCCCCGATATTTCCAAAAACAATTGATCGATCGTAAATCTGAAGCCGGATATCGAATGCAATAAGTTTCCTCTAAAACTTTCCCCATTTAACCTTTGCTGTAGGTATAATAGGAGCCGAGATCCCTGTATAGAGAAGCGAATCTGGGACACACTGTATATATATATATATATATATATATATATATACTGTCTTTTCAAACGTTTTTATTAAATGCCATTTTGTTCCAATATATTGGATCCCTATCAATATTTTACCAGTTTCTGCCTATGCCACATTTGATTTTGGGCATAATTTAAAATTAATTTAGTAAGCAGTTTTTACATTGACACAAACCGTGATTTTGTTACATAATGTTGAATACGCACCAGTTTTTCCTTTAGAGTCAATTTTGTTTTGCTATCTTATATTCATACCAAAATGTTACCAGTTCATTCTTATGTAACACTTGATTTTTTTGCAAATTTTGAGGTAAATTGGATAATTAGTTTTTTAGTAATAATTTAGTAACATTTCACTAGGCCACCATCTTGTTCCGGCATATTGGATTTTTACCAAAATATTACCAGGTCATCCCCATATGAGCCTTATTTTTTTTCCAAAATTTGAAGCCAATCTAACGAGTAGTTTTTAAGTTATGCCGCGAACTGACAGACAGACAGTAAATGGAATTGATAAAACATGTTTTTTGACATCTGGGGACGCTAAAACGCGAAGATATGTAAAACACTAGGGTGATTTTTTGAGATTACAAAAATTTTATTTGGCCGCCATTTTGTTCCTTGAAATTAGTTCATAGCAGTTTTTCAGTCTGAATTTCTAAATATTTTATTAAGCCTCCATTTTGTTCCGCCATCTTGTATTCGTACTAAAATTTTACCAGTTTATTCCCACATAATACTTGATTTTTGTGCAAATTGGATAATTAGTTTTTTAAGCTATAATTTCTTTAACGTTTCATTAGGCCCTCATCTTGTTCCGGCATATTGGATTTTTACCAAAATATTATCATGTATAATAGCAGAAATATATAATTTCTGCAGGTGCAAAACGGCCTACAAGAAGAATTGCTTTCGATTATGTCACAGGGTACCCTCCTGCGATCATTATTTCTGGGCCTCTACCCTTATCAGGCAGGCTTGTACCCAGGGAGATCTGAAATAACAGATTGCTCGATATGACAACGAAACGTCTATCATACTGAAACAGTACTACACGCTAAATGTAACACTTAGCACCACCCATTGGGGCTCCGGTGATTTCCTGCTGCAGACCCATAGGTAATTTAAAAGTATGCCCTAGCACCATCATGCGGAGAGTAGATACTAAAAATCGATAAAAATGCTCTTTCACACATCTTTATCAAAAGTTCTTGGCCGGAAAAGATATATGTATAATAGCAGAAATATATAATTTCTGCAGGTGCAAAACGGCCTACAAGAAGAATTGCTTTCGATTATGTCACAGGGTACCCTCCTGCGATCATGATTTCTGGGCCTCTACCCTCATCAGGCAGGCTTGTACCCAGGGAGATCTGAAATAACAGATTGCTCGATATGATAAAATCGAAAACGAAACGTCTATCATATTGAAACAGTACTACACGCTAAATGTAACACTTAGCATCACCCATTGGGGCTCCGGTGATTTCCGGCTGCAGACCCATAGGTAATTTAAAAGTATGCACTAGCACCATCATGTGGAGAGGAGAAATATTATCAGGTCATCCCCATATGAGCCTTAATTTTTGACTAAAATTTGAAGTCAATCTGATGACAGACAGCCAAACAAACCGACAGAGGGGCCGACAGACTTAATAAAACATATTTTTGGCATCTAGGGACTCCAAAACGCGAATATATGTAAAACTTGAGAGGGTGATTTTTCAGCTTACAAGAATTTTATTTGGCCGCCATTTTGTTCCACCATCTTGAATTGGTACCACACTTTGACTAGTACATCTCTATACTATAATTAGTTATGGCACACAATTTGAAATTAGTTCATTTAGTAGTTTTTCAGGCTGAATCTTTAAATATTTTATTAAGCCGCCATTTTGCCAGTTGATTCCCACATAATGTGCAAAATTTGAGATAAATTAGATGAGTACTTTCTTAGTAATAATTTTTTAAACATTTCACTAGACCGCCATTTTGTTTTGCCATATTGGATTTTTACAAAAATGTTACCAGGTCATGGCCTTATGACCCTTAATTTTTGACTAAAATTTGAAGTCAATCGGGTAAGTAGTTGCGCGAACAGACAGACCGACTGGCAGACAGACAGACAGACTGACGGAATCGAGAAAACATGTTTTTCGTCATCTAGGGACTCGTGAAACGTAAAGATCTGAAAAAACCTCGGAGGGTGATTTTTTTCAGGATTACAATACTTCCCTTTTATGAGGGAGGTAAAAAGGTGTGCATACGGCGTTTAGTACTACAAGAGTATAGTACTTCGTTAGTTTCCTAGTTTACTTTATGGCTAGTGAAATATAGGGGGTATTGCAAGGGTCCCAATTAGGCCTAGGTGAGAGGAACTCTCGCTTGATTACAGAATACCGAATGTACTAGCTTCCAAGACGCGGATTTAGTGCAAGTTTCCTTTTTAAAAAAGTAGCGTTGGGATAAGTTCTTAACCGACAAATGATATGAAACGTCTTAAGCCCACTGCTCACTATGCTTTGCGATGCGTAAGTGCGAATATAAATTTTTCTGCATGAATTTCAACCAAGTTGACTAGACAATACACTAACTTTCTGCTGGAATCACCGCACAACAAATCCCACGGAAGAATCGGATCCTTCACACTATGCGGATATTTGCAAAACGACAAATTGACGCAACAAGGATGTCTGAGTAGCGGACTTTATTAAACGAATGCTTTATATAATACGAACTGAACTTACTAATTGCTAGCATTTGCCGTCGGGCCAACTTCATGATTTAAATTAAAGTGTTCTGCAAACATAATCTTCACCATAATTCATTAACGACCCGCAGAAGATTGCACTACCTTAAGTTGTTTTATAAGCTGCTGAATGATACAGTCATTCTTCAATTCATCTCTTCTGGCGCAGATTGGTTTGCATGTATCGTGGATGTTGACCCGATCTATAACATTCTTTCAGATTGCTTACCATCTTTCTAATTCTGGTCCAAACTGTTATTGAACAAGCTGTTTATACTTGGCTAAGGAGCACCTGTACCTATTTTTCAGACAACCTTTCCGAAGTCGTTGAACTATATTAATCTTAAATATTTAATGTACAGCTTTTTGTTATGTTTTGTTTGTGATTTATAAATAATTGTCTATGATTATTTACTATATGTGATTTGCGTGATTTTGTAATTATTTTATTTTGTATATGTTTTCTAAAGGGCTTCTAGCCCGTAGGAAGATAAATAAATAAATATTTCTACAATATTGATGTTTTAAGATTGTATTTATCCTTACCATTTGATCTGACATACTATGTTAACAGATTTTTATTGGTATGTTCATATCCATGCGAAAATCATGAAAAAAAAATTAATTACGCCTAATAAAGTGTTAACTTCATCAGAAACGAAGATGTTCATGTTACTTTCTTTTTTAGATATACCAAAGGTGACGCTTTGGCTGTCATGTGTATCACCGGTAATATTTTTGTACAGTTCCGTTATCAACAGCTTCAGCATTTATAATGATTTCTCTTTTGCAAACAAATCCAGTATAATTAAGCAAAACCTAAAAATATATCAAGATCCCAGGTTAATTCGAACACAGAACCATGAGGTTTCCATTAAAGATAGTAAGATTACTAAAAATGTAATTTAAACGTTCGTGTTAAATATGAAAATAAAAACAATCACTAGAACTAAAAAGAAGGTTCTTAAATTTGAAACTTCATAAAGCAATTTAATTCCGCAATATCTATAGTTCATTCCGATTCCAAATTACAATTTTAATTTAAATGGCTTTTTCAAACGTTTCTCAAGCGAAAAAAGATGTTTTTTGTATTGGTCTATGAGAAAACAATTAGATATTCTCTTTTTAAAATTTCGTTTATATATCAAGCCATTTTCAGCATTTCAGGAAAAAAGCTGTTATTTGCCCGGATTTTAATTAAACTCATGGAAAGATTCATAATTTCAAAAATCATAATTGGGTAGAATTGAACAAAATAATGTGATTTTAAAATTCCTTTCTTTATTACGCAATCCTCTGGGATATACGCATTCGTTTTTTAACTGGACTGAGTAAATGGAGTTAATTAAACTGTAAATTAACTATGAAATATATGGGGTTAAAAACGTGGTTTTCTGTACGTTGGGGTCAGCTTTTTGAACCCCCTTTATTTATTTATTAAATAGTAGAAATTTAGAAAATATTATGCGTTTTAAATTAATGCAATATATGTTTGTCGAAATTTATTTTTTGAATTATTTAATACATATTTTTCATTTTCTTTCTTTCTATATACGTTACTTAAAACCAGTAAAAATTACCGGGACCCATGCTGCTAAAAGTACAGGATCTAATAAGAACTCTTGCTTGCCAAAATTTCTGAACGGTTGCAGAAACATATAAAAACCGCAAAATTTAGTGAGGTTCAAAAATATTACAGACAATTTAAACGGAAAGCATAACTAGTTTGAAAGTTATATTACCTTTTTGAAAAGCGTCTTCCAGGGTTAATTAAAGCCGTAGATACGGTCGTAGATACTTGCAGCTTCTCGAAAGCCGAAGCAAAATAACAAATTTGAATTTCTGATTATTTAAGTAATTTTTAATGTATTTAAGTAGTTTTTAATGTAAAATACTGGACAGTATTGGGATTAAAGTGTTGACTTTAATAGATTATCAATTTCCTGTACGCGTTTCTTTTAAATGGTAGATAATGTATGAGCATGAAAAGAACTTGTTACCAAGAGTCGCCACCACTTTTGTTCCGGGGCTCCTGGACCGAAAATGTCTAGAAATTCCTCTAAACTCCAGTTCGGTAACAGTAAGTCTAGGAAGAAATATGCTAAAGGACCAATTATAGAGGATAAATGGGTGCATTTTTTTGTAACAAAGATTTCAGTAGTTTCTATAACTCATCAGTGCGGCGTCCCATAGGGGCATTCTTTTCGAAACCTCGTTGACGCAAGATTCAAATAGGAACGAATAATTTTTCGAGGAGGGACATATTTTTCGAATTTCTCGTCAAAAATATCGAGCAAGTTCGTTAATGGGAATATCGGAGCACAGGATGTCGCTTAAAAAAATAAAAAAAGGGGCAAAATGGGGTAGCTTTGAAGGTATTTTGCGTAGCTGAATCTCGAGCACTTTCACTAAGCTGAGACGGGAGTTCGATAAAGAATATAAAGGAGATTCAAAATCAACATGGAATCTCGGGAAAACGGTCGAAAATCAAGAAACTAAAAAAAAAAAGTTTTTGCCCTTACAACTTTCATATATTTCACTGTTTTTCTCGTAAATCGACACAGGAATAGTTTATGTACTCCTATAGTTCCCACGAGTAATGGAAAAACCACATCGGCAGAATTACGCTCCGTCTTATACAGGGCGAGCTATTTAGAACTAAAATTTTCCGTTTTATCTCCCAAAATGCTTTGAAGCTCTGAAAAAAATTGAAGTAGATCAAAAATTAGAATACATTTTACATATCCTAATTTAATTTTGTAAAATTTTAGCAAGTATTTGATACCCAATTTTGTACATCATATGAACATAATTGTAATAATACATAATAAAAAATAAATCGTGGCAAACATGGCATTGAAATAGACGTATTTTGGGTATACAGTTTTAATTTATTCTCTTTATATGGGATACTAGATACCTATAATAAAGTAAATTCTTGCTGGTTTTAGTATGTTTTGTTGTTTCTATTTTAACATAAGGGACTGCAAAGCAATTCGGTTCATTTCCCAGGAGTAATTTTAATTTCATTTGGGTAATATTAACTAGGTATTTAAAATAAAGTGTAGCTACATTTTAAAATTCTTGTGGTCTTTTATGCTTTTATTGATAATCATCAGCAGGGATCATTAATGATTTCGTATATTTTAACATGAGATGTGATAAATATTAAAATTTATTTATACTATTTATTATTAGTCTTATAGAGATTAAGAGCTGTTAAATATTTTCCTTGTGGAAATTTACAGGATTTAAAATATCGATTTGGGATTTGATAACTTTAAAAAAACTGATTTTGCAGATGGCAAGTTTTCTTCTGTAACTTTTAAACTGTTTAATTTATCGATTTAATGTTTTTGATTATAGATAAGGGCTTTGCTTATTTTTTTAATTATAATTCGCGTCAGAATTGGTTCTAGTATAACTTTTGAACTTTAAAATATAGATTTATAGTATTAGCAAATAAAAAGATTAAATAAGTTCTTTTTTTGAAATTCTAATTTGACGATTGCCAAAATTGGTTCTTGTAAAACTTTTAGGGCCGGTTTATCAGTGTTCGGCTAAGTTAAAGTAACTCTTGGTCTCGTAACTATCTGTTAAATCATTCACTAGACTTCCAGTGACCTGTGATCAAGAGCTACTGGGACTGCTAAACTAACAGACACTCTTCGGTTGCTGTTAAAAGTAAACTTATAGTTAGTTAAGATAATTTTGGCAGGTTGTGCCTTAAGATCAGCATTTCTTGTAAATTTGCCAAACAATAACTCGGTTTAATTTTAATTCACTATGGAGAGAGCTGTAGAATTTATAAATATATTGAGCGACGATGATTAAGATCTTATTGGATGCGTAGAATATGAAAGAGGGCCTTACGAAGTTAGTCTAAAGAAAGAAAGTGTTTTGCTTCCTTAGACTCATATTGAGTGGGCTATTGAAACTTTAACAGACTTGTAAACTGTAAAGCTAGTAACTAAAATAATTGTAATAAACATGTTTTTTGAATAGACGAAATTTGGACAACGCTTCAGATTTGGGTTCCATTCTAAAGTTCTTTCAAAAAGAATCACAATTTACACTTTCTTGTGTACTGTGCAAAACTAATCAAAATCAAAATAATGCCCGTGCTGACAAGTTATGTTATTATCGGTTACCGGATCGAGCAATGTTGTCAATGATTTCTTAAGTTTTTCATTTATTTTTAATAAATAGAATAGTAGTCACAATTTTGATAATGAATAATATATATTGTTTAAGAATATCTCGTACTTGAATAATATTTAAATGGAAAAAATGCACGTAACTTAGAAAATATTAAGAAGTTAATGTAGTATTAGCAACGTTGCTCAAGAGCCCATAATGTTCACAACGTTGCCTAGGCTAAAAATAATTCATATTTGCGGCTTAACAACCATCAGTTAACTGAAGAATAATAAACAGTTTTGCGGTTTGACCAACAATTAAAATTAACTGGGAGCTACGTAGCAAAGAAAATATAGTCTTGAACTGATAAATCGACCCTAAAATGCCGTAAATCGGTAATGTTTAAAATTTAAAGCACAGATTTGATATTTTGTGATATAAATAATATATTTCAGGTTTTTGATAGAAAAAACTTTTGACAGATGTCAAAATTAATTTTTAGTTTAACTTTTAAACGGTTTAAGGTTCCGCTTTAGGGTTTTGAGTACGGGACAGTATTTCTGTGGTATGTTAAAAATTAAAAGTAACAGCTATTAAACTGTTAAAATTTAAATTTTGGAATGGGTCAATGGCAACGAATTATGGTTCTAGGGTCTTATAATTCAGATTCTACGGACTGTTGTTTCTCTCAGGGGCTGGATGAATCTGTTCACACCATTTTGACTAAATTAAAAAGCGAAAACATTGATGTGCAATAAGTTAAAAAAAAACGTTTACAAAATTAGGAAGCGAGTTGTTAACTAAATTTGGTGTAAAAAATGAGGAAGAATCATTCAAAATTCAAATGTATTCTTTAGTTGAGAATTTAAATGAAAAAAAAAAAGATATGAAATATTGCAAATTTTATTTTTACTTCCCTCGTAAAAGTATTGAATCAAGTATTATAAATCACCCTCCGAGATTTTTTCAGATCTTTACGTTTCAGAGTCCCTAGATGCCGAAAAACATGTTTTCTCAATTCCGTCGGTCTATCGTGACACTACTTACGCGATGGGGAAGACCTGGTAACATTTTGGTAAAAATGTAATATGGCAAAACGGCTTAGTGAAATGTTTCTAAAAACTAAATATCCAATTTATCTTAAATTTTGCACAAAAATCAAGTGTCATGAAGGAATCAACTTGTGAAATTTTGATACGAATCCAAAATGGCGCCTTGATAAAATATTTAAAAATTCAGCTTGAAAAACTACTTAATGGATTGATTTCAAATTGTGTGCCAAAACTAATTGTGGTATAGAGATGAATTAGTTAAACCGTGATATTAATTCAAGATGGTCAAAAACAGTGGCAGCCAAATAAAATATTTGAAATCGTGTAAAAAATCACCCTCTCAGCTTTTACGTATTTTCAGGTTTTAGCGTCCCTAGATACCAAAAAATATGTTTTATCAATTCCATCAGTCCGTCTATCGGTTTGTCAAAGGTTTTTTACGCCATCTATCGGTTTGTCTCTCTGTCTGTCAGTTCGCGGTATAGCTTAAAAACTACTCATCAGATTGACTTCAAATTTTGAATCAAATATTAAGGGTTATATGGGGATGACCTAGTAATATTTTGGTAAAAATCCAATATGCCGAAACAAGGTGGCAGTTTAGTGAAAAGTTAAAAAAATTAATATTAAAAATACTAGTTAACCAATTTTTTCAAATTTTGCACAAAAATCAAGGATTACATAGGAATGAACTGCTAACACTTTGGTATGAATATAAAATAGCAAAACAAAATTGCGGCCTAATAAAATATTTTAAATATCTCCCTAAAAAAACTACATATTAGATTAATTTCCAATTTTGTGCAAGCATTAAGAGCTGTGGTACAGATTCAAGATGGCGGAACAAAATGGCGGCCATATAATTTTTACTTCCCTCCTCCCTAAATACCCAAAAATATGTTTTTTTTCAATTCTGTCGGTCTGTCTGTTCGCGGTATAGCTAAAAAACTACTTACCAGATTGACTTCAAATTCTGATAAAAAATTAAGGGTCATATAGGGATATTTTGGTAGCATTTTGGTAAAAATCTAATGTGGCAAAACAAAATGACGACCTAATGAAATGTTAAAAAATTATTACTAAAAAACTAGTTATCAAATTTATCTCAAATTTTGCACAAAAATCAAGTAATATGTAGGAGTCAACTGGCAAAATGTTGGTACGAATCCAAGATAGTGGAACAAAATGATGGCTCAATAAAATATTTAAAAATTTACTTGAAAAACAACTTAATGGACTGATTTCCAATTGTGTGCCATAACTAAACGTGGTATAGAGACGAAGTAGTAAAACTGTGGTACTTTACATGTTTTCGGGTTTTAGCGTCCCTAGATAAATATTCAAAAAATATTTTTATCAAATCCGGCGGTCCGTATGTCTGTCCGCCAGTTCACGGCAGAGTTGAAAAACTTGACTTTAAGTTTTAGTAAAAAATTATAGGTCATATGAGGATGATCTGGTAAAAATCCGATATGTCGCGGCCTAGTAAAAAGTTAAAAAAATTATTACTAAAAAACTAATTATCCAGTTTTCTCAAATTTTGCACAAAAATCAAGTGTTACATAGGAATGAATTGCTAACATTTTAATGTTGATATAAGATAGCAAAACAAAATGGCAGCCAAGTAAATTATTTAAAAAATTCGCTTGAAAAAAACTACTCAAAAGATTAATTTCAAATTTTGTGCAAGTATTAAGTGTTACATAGAGATAAACTGGTAAAGCTGTGGTACGAATTCTAGACAGCGGAAGAAAATGGCGGCCAAATATATTTTTTTAAATCACCGTAGAAGAAATCTTATTCCATTGAATGTGATATAGGGACAATCTCTACTTATTGAATTTATTTTAAATTATGCCCAAAAAATCATAACTAGAAACTGGTAAGAATCCAATATGATGGAACAAAATGGCGCCCAATAAAAATGTTTGAAAAGATAGTATATATGTGTCACTAAATTACTATCTACTGAATTAAATTGGGTCACACTTTACTATTTTTAATAAAAGGATAGATTTATAACGAGGGAAGTTCCGGGTAAAGCAAATTTACCGATTTTTTTATATAGTGGCAGAATGCTAATAAAGACTGGGGACAAAAATGTAGAGAAGAAAATCTACGAGTATAATTTCGTGTAAGCATATTCCACTTACTTAGGCTCTGAACTTGGAGAAGATATTCTGCATTTATTTTCAGGTGGAAACGTCAACCCACTTCATCTACTTATACAATTTTTGAGCTGAAACTTAAGCCCCGGTTTCCAAATGCCGCAGTAACTCTAAAAATATTTATCACTATTTCTACATTACATTTGCTCAGTTCTTGCCATTTAGAAGTTTACTTCGCATTTACTATAAGGCCGAAAATTTGCCTTTGTATATTAATAATAAAAAATTGCTTCATATCGTATTTAATTTTTTATAGCCCTGGAAATCCGCTATATTTGACGTTCTGGCTCTTTGGGTCTCTGACAGTAGCTCACTTTTTGCGGCAATAAGAATAAATTTTTGAAACCGGCAGATTATTGAAACGTATATATTATACTGAATATTCCAGTGTCAAAAGCTAAATTATTCATTTTTCCTACCCCAGAATACTGTGACTTATTTCAATAATACAAAAGAAATCCTTGAAGGTTTGTTAATAATAGCATATTTTTTTAACAAATTACAAAATTTTATTAGTTAATGCTTTTGAAAAACTGACAAGAAAGAAAGTTTTGTATTTTAAAGGGTGTTAAATGCTCTTGGATATATATTTAACAGATAACCAATAACGAAATCGTAGTTTTTGAATTTAGAACGTGTCAAAGTGAAATCACTTTCAGACGTTTTGCCTTCTGTTGTAGATATCTTTCCTTCGCGTGACTAGAATACTGAATGAGCTGGATGATATTTGGGCTGATTTTTATATTCGGGCTCGCTTTTATATGTGAGGTGTCACCGTTAGGCATTCCAACATACAATTCTCAACACATTTAAGAAGTTAGCTGAAGATTGGGATTGTGTAAACAGCAAAGTCCTTTTCCTTTCCTCTAAAAAAGTGCATCTGGGAGAAACAGGACGTTCTATATCCACTAAACTAATGATATATGTTGCTTAATAAATTAAGCAACCTAGTATATTGCTTAATTTGGCATCGGTTTCATGAGTCTATAAATAAAATAAAAAAAAATAAAAAGTCTATTGACAAATAACTCCGTAGAGACAATATTTACATCACACGTGCAAATCGATCTTAACGCTAGATTATGGTTCAGTGAACGCAGGTCAGATATAAAGGCCATACAGGATTTCTTCAGGCTCATGAAGCAAACACTTCTAAAAATTTCCGCAGTGATATAATCTAATTCCAAAGACTGTGTTTTATTAATTGACATGTATCAAATAGTAAGCTCATACCTACTACATAAAACAAGAGAAGTAGTTCTCACTATTTCTCTAGAACAATAAAATAAAAACAAATCAAAAAGAAACGTTTATTTTAGAATAAAAAGAAATAACAAAAATTAAATAGTATTTTACTTGCGATTATTTAAATTGACAATTTTCTAAAATGATTTTGATCCGTACCCAAATTTCGGAGGAAACAACAATGTACTCGTATAGTTGTATGAAAAAGTTTGCATATACTAGAATAAATATCTTCTTTGTAACGCTATTTCCACAGTTTCACGATACGTTCCTTGTTTTTTTCCTTTAATGATTTAGATAATATTTATTTAAAATTAAGTATTAATAAACGATAAAAAAATCTATACATATCTTTTTCATTTAATCTATAAATTTTTAAAAGTAATTTTAATTTTGTTTTGCAATGCCGTATAGCGCCGACTACTTTGGTAGTGCTCTCGGTCGAGCTTTGGCTCTTCTTTTCTTTTTATTATTTTGCCATACGTTTCGATAAATTAAACAACAACCGAAATACGCGGGGGGTCCAAAAATGCATTTTTTTCAATTTCACACTGTATCTTAAAAACGAAGGGGACTATGCAAATTTTGTTTCGTTTCACAAAAAAGTACACCATGTTTCGAAAACCGGAACCCTCTATCTACACTAATGAAAGATACCCCACAAAAATAACGAAAACGGGACACCCTCTACAGTCACGCAGGTGTATGCACATTTATGTGCATTTATTTTCATTTTGAAAAATTTCGTGTCCTGGTCCTGATTGAGGTTTAATACTGTAAAAAATGTGCCAAAAATGTTCAAAATGTACCAATGTACAGATGGAATAAGTAGGAGTTTTGAATTTAAATATTGTTTAAGATTTCCATGGAATTCTAGGTTAAAACTACCCAGCCGCAGGCGGCACAACTTATTTAGTTTTAAAATATTCCAGCGAGATTTCCTATTGTGAAACGACGGAGTGTTAATACAAAGACCCTCAGGAGACTATTCCAACGTCGGAGATCAAAACTGGGCATCCGCATCCAAAGCCATTTACTCTAAAGGTTTCTTCAAACCAATGCGGGACAGCGGGATCGGAAGCGGTGTATTTTTTGTTCAGTAAGTAGTAGAATAAATAAATAAATAATCGATCGCCTTTATATTACAGAAATGCATATTTACATAGTGTAATAATATTCAAAAAAAATCGCACCACATGAGGCGAAGTCTAGCACAAGTCGGCTACTCTACTTAACCTGAAAAGTAATGCAGAAAATGTATAAGTATATAAATAAAAGAAAATCAAATATATAACAAATATAGATAAAATCAATATATCCAAAATAATTCACAAGTAATTGCATAGTTATAATTTAAAATATAACAAAATTATGGAGAAATTTGAAGTTGTGACACTAAAGACTTTAAAATGTCAATAAAAAATGTTTAAATTGTTTTTTGAACTGAGTTACATTAAGTGAGATAAGGTTATGTTGCAAATAGTTATATGTTTTAACGGCATTATACGTAAATGGCCTCTGAAACATGGCTGAACGATGGTGAGGCATAGTTAAATGATTGGTAAAACGAGTCCTGTCATGAATATTATTACGAGGTACCAATTTATTTTTTAGTTGAATAGATGCATCAGGGTTATTTAAAATATTTAATACAAAAGTAGCCATATGATGAAGTCTGCGATTGTCCATTTTTAACCATTTAAGTTGTTCAAATGTATGCGATATATGGTCAAACTTTCTGAGTCTAAAAATGAACCTGCAACAGGAATTTTGAACCTTCTGGATCCTATTTTTATCCAAAATATCAATACAGTTACCATAAATAAAATCACAGTAATTAAAGTTGAATAAAACTAAGGATTCGCATAGATTTTTGCGTAAGCGTAAATTTAGGATGTGTCTGTTACTGTACAAAAGTTTTAAAGCTAAAATTGATTTTTGCATGAGTTTTTTAACATGTTCTTTAAATCTTAAATTTGAGTCTATGATAATTCCAAGATTCTTTGCTGACTCAACTATAGGTAGTGTCGTACCATCCAGAGCAACATTAAACCCTTCTTTTAAGGTATTTACCTGATTTTTATTTCCGAAAAACATAACTAAAGATTTTGTGGGATTCAATTGTAAGCTTTGCTCGGACGGCATTATTTTTAAATTGTTTAAATCATAATCAATTAAATCTGATGCTTGTAGGGAATCCTGAATATTAAAAGAATAGTAAAGCTGAGTATCATCAGCATACGTTTGTGTTTGACAATATTTTGTAGATTTCAGAATGTCAGCTGTATAAATAAGAAATAGTAAAAGGCCCAATATTGATCCTTGAGGCACTCCAGAGAAAATCGAAATTTGTTTTGAGAATTTATTTGCACAATATATCTTTTGAAACCTGTTTTCAAAATAAGAGTCAATAAGATTAAGGCATGCCTCATCAAAGCCATAATATTTTAATTTGGAACAAAGAAGTTTTTGGTTGATGGTATCAAAAGCTTTAGAAAAATCGAGAAGTACTAGCACGGTACATTTCTGCTGATCCCAATTCTTAAAACGTCATCTATTACCGTAGATAACGCCACCGAAGTACTAAAATTTTTTCTAAAACCACATTGAAAATCTGGTATAATTTTATTAAATAAGACAAAAATATACAGTTGGTTATATAAAATTTTGGAGGGTTGGTAAAATGCTAATAATCCTTAAATCACTGACTTCAGATCGACATGATGTTTTCGGTATTGGTTTACCAATTGCGACCTTCCATTGGTCAGGAAAGTAGCCATTTTCTATGCAGAGATTAATAATATGAACAAGATATATATCAACAAAAGGGCTGCAATATTGCAGCATAGATACCTTAATGCTATCTACACCCGCAGCATCATTTTTAATATTTTTTAACACTAAATGTACCTCTTCAACTGTTGTCAACTTAAAAGAAAAACTAATACTATTTTTAAAAAGATTATTACTATAGAACTCAATTTTATTATCACAATTTAATACATTCTGCAAAAAAGGTCCAAAATAATCACTAATTAAATTGGGATTCTGCAAATTTTCGGGGATGGTTTTATTGTTTTTATTGCAGACATTTAAATCTTTTAATGCCCTCCTTATTTTACAGTGGTTTTCAGCAGACAGTGAATCAAGATACCTTTTTTTTTCACGTTTCACTACCGATAGTGTGAAATTTCTGTTAACCTTTTATAAGCTACCCAATCATCTGGAGCACTCGTTCTTTTAAAAGTCTGTAAAGCCCGATCCCTCTGGTTCATGTATAATTTAAGGTTTTCAGTAAGCCACGGTGTTTTAGGCTTTGTTATTCGAACTTCTTTAATTGGGGCATGATGAACAAATCTAAAATAAGGTTATTAAATAAATTAATTTTGTCATCTATACTATTTACATAAAAAATATTATTCCATTCTAAATGGTTCAAGTCTTGACAAAAATTGTGATAGTTAAAAGATTTATAAGACCGAAACTTAATAATTTTAGGTACAACACGGACTTTATTTATAGTTAAACTGCAATAAACCATTCTGTGGTCGGATATATTATCCGCAGAGATCGTACCATGGCTTGAAACAAGTTCTTTATCTGAAACAAAAATTGGGTCAAGTAGCGTAGCCGCATTTTCGGATATTCTAGTAGACTCATTAATAATTTGCGATAGGTTATAACTTTCAAAACAAGACAGCAATGGATTATTTAAATTAAAAAAGGTCAATATTAACATCCCCCATTATAATGACCTCATCAACAGAAGCGGCAACACTGGTCAAAATATTATCAAAATCTTCAATACAATTATTAATGTTTGTTTTAGGTGGACGGTAAAATACACCAATTGCTGTATATTTATTTTTAACTTAAATTTTAAAAATCAAGTACTCAAGTGATTCATTAACTGGAAAATCAAACTGAAAAAACTCAGGAGTATATACCTCCTCCTCGGCTTTGTCGATCCCGCCTATAAAACCCATAACCCGGTACTGAAAATGCATCGGCATCAACACCATTATGCAGACATGTTTCAGAAAGTAGCATTATATCAAAATTTTGACTCTCCAAAACGTTTTTAAAATCATTGAAACTAGTAAACATTGATCGTACATTCAGATGTCCCAACTTCATTATTTAAAATTATTCAAACCAAAAAATATATATTTATATATGTGTGTGTGTATCAAGGAAGAAAAAAAAAAGGTGTACGCAATCACTCAATATGAAAACACTAATTAACTACGTAGAAATACGACAAGAAAAAAACCCAAAAATACAACAAAAAAGAATACCCGAAGACTTATTTCCACATTCGTACATCAATGGTTTTTTTAAGTTGAGCTTTATTTGCAAAAATATAATTAATGCGTGGTGTTTTGCTATTTTTCAAAAATATTATTATTTTTGGAATAAAAAATATTTTCTCTTTTAAAGATTATTTTTACCTCCATAGTATCAGCTATATACAAATTATATTTACAAGCTCTTAAATTAACCCTATATAAAGGAAAAAAAAATGCTTTTCATGCAAAAAAAATATTGCCGTTTTGTATAGTGGAAAAATATTTTATATACAAAGAAATAAAAAAAATTTCATATGATTCGCCGTTTTTTTACTAACTGATTTAAAACAAAAAAAAGTTTTTGTTTTCTGGGGGCTGCTTGATTATTCTAGGACTACCCTGTATAATGGGAAAAATATTTATATACAAAAAATAGAAGAAATTTGACGTTCTTTTGACTATTTGTAAAAAAGGCCAAAAGGTTTTGATTTTTTTTTCGTTTTCAGGATGCTGTTTCATCGTTCTCAGGCTACACTGTAAAGAAAACAAAAATGTTTTTATATACAAAATCATAAAACAAATTTGACGTATTCCACTGTTTTCAACCAAGCTGTATGCTTCCGAAACATATATTTTTTTCATTTTCAGGTGTCGATTTCGTTCTCCTAGGGCTACTATAGTTGAAAAAAAAAAAGTTTTTGCAAACAAAAGTTTTTTACTATTTTCTAAAATACAATTTTTTTCATTTTCAGTAGGATGTTTCAGCCTCCTAGTCTTAGGCATAGGTGAAAAACAAATGTTTTTATATTCAAAAAAATAAAAGAAATTTGACGTTTTTCATTGTTCTTCGAATTTTTTTTCCTTTCCATTCTCGTTACCTTATCACTTTAGGAGTACCCACTATAGAGAACATTATTTTGTTCACCAAACTATAAATGAATTTTAAATAAGTATATATAATCAAAAGAAAATCCAGTATCTATACCAATATTTACTATGGTAAAAATACAATAGAATCTTTTATAATAGAACGTGTTTAAAAAATTCCATGTATTTTTTTGGAAAGCATTGTTTCCCTTCAGAAAAGATTGGCTAAGGGTTATGTTTTTTTTTTTGATCCAGAACGCTGATAAGTTTGTTTAAGTATTAGACATTTATATAAAAGGTACTTTTATCTTATTTATATGGAAGTGTAATTATATTTCAATTTCATACAATTCTTTCATAGAATTCTAGGCGACACCTATGAAGTATTTAAACGTCTATAACAACGCTTGATGTTCCAGCCAATACGAGGCTTTTAAGGGGGCAATTCTTGTCAAATTCGGTGTCGACCTTTTTTCTGATTTCTAAAACAACAGTTAGTCTGTGTCAAAGTTCTATTTGTTACTGTTGACTTCAAATTCTTCGTTTTTGGTGGTTTATGGGGCTTTTCATATACAGTGGGTTGTCAAAGTTGAGGAATTATCGACTATATTTTATTTTGATTCCAGTGTTTATTTGTACATATTTTCATGAGTTAAATTTATGGTTTATTTAAAGATTTTTATTTTCTTTTTCTTTTCTTCTAAGATTGGGGATTTTAAGTAAATTCCGTCATTTTGCAGATTTTAATTTAAATCTAATAATTTTTTTGTTATCAATCTTAGTATTATTTTTGTACATAGATGTTTTAAAAAACTAAATCTTTTATTTAAATAAACTACCTGTTAGTTAAAATACTAATATTCAAGAAGGAGATACCAACATTTTTGCAATTTGCTGTTGTTCGAGATATGATTGGCCGCTGAATTGGTGAGATAAGATATTAAATTAATTTATACTAACAATTATATTTAATAACATTGTAAATTATTTCCTAGGTTAGGAAGAGTACCTTTCATTTCAATTATTATATTTTAGTTAATTTCAGTAATGTGGCAGAGTTACGCTTTAGGGGGAACTGCACGCAGTGTTATGGATCATTTGCAAGCCTTTCGCCGCTGCAATATTATGTTAAAACTATAAGAGATATGTATTAGCTTCAATGTGATTTCAATAGGGAAATATGTATAGTTGGGCGCTAAATACGATTTTTTATAAAAAAAATCAAATCTAGAATTATAAAATAGAAGTAGATTTGTCTATTTTCGACCATTTTTCGACCACTTTTTGACGCAAATGCCGTCGCATATAATGTTTTTTCCACAAAATGGCTCTTTACCGCCTTGCATTGATCCTTTGTCTACGTAACTGCAAAATTTGAAATAGTAAATCGTACTCATGTTTTTTTATTTCTGTAGCGCGTGAACCCTTTTGAACTCATTGTTAAACGAAATGTAATTTAAATTGCCTATACATAACACATTTTTTTGAGGTCAGACGTGGAGGAAGTTTTTTCTAATACGTAGGTACCTTTTCATCTTACTTTGAACTTGAATAGACCTTGTCGGTAGTTTTTCACTTTTTGCGTGCAGTTCTCTCTTCATTTCAAATAAATAATTAAATTTAAATATTATACATTTATAATGCTCTATAACTCTGTTACACACATCAATATATTGGCTGTTATATGAGGAGGCAATAAAATAAATATCTGTGTTTGGTGGTAAATCGAAAGCAAATCATTGTCACCAAATAATAGGGTTGTAAACGTTAGCTCAATATAAAGTTTTATTACTTTTAGTATCGAGTTTACCGAATTAATAATCGTATCTAGTCAAAACTGAAAAATATTTCCCTTCAAATTCAAAGCGTGTGACGTCAAAAATCGTAATTATTATGCCTGTTTTTGTTATTTCGAAGATACGTAGTTTTGAACTTGCAGAATTGATGTTAAAAATGACTGCTGGATAAAAGATGGAACACAACACAAATTAGGCTAAATGTTTCCTTCAAATATTAATTTACTTTGCGTTTTTTAGCCTTTTTAGACGGATACTTTTTTGAAATATAAATATTTACTTCAAACGCCAAAACTATCACCAGTTGTGTATCACAATATATATTATATATATATATATATATATATATATATATATACATATATATATACATATATATATATATAGCCTTAATACCGAATTACTGTCATTTTACAACATAAAAAATCGGTACATTTCCTTACCCGGAACTTCCCTCGATATGAATATCTGCTTTTATTAGGAATAGTGAAGTGGGATCCGATTCAGTTTATTACGTAGTCATTTAGTAACACCTATATACCATCTTTTCAAATATTTTTAAGGGGCGCCATTATGTTCCGTCATATTGAATTCCTACCAATATTTTATCAGTTTCTACCTATGCCACACTTGATTTTTGGGCATAATTTAAAATAAGTTAATTAAGTAGTTTTTTCAATGACACACATCGCCCTGTCATGTTGAATTCGTACCAGTTTATCCTTATATCACACTTAATGCCTACACAAAATTTAAAATTATTTTAATAAGTACTTTTTCAGGCCGATTTTTTAACCGTTTTATTAAGCCAGCAATTTGTTTTTGTATCTTATATTCAAACCAAAATGTTTCTAGTCCATTCCTATGTAAAAACTTGAGAGATTGATTTTTTTTCACGATTACAAATATTTTATTTGGCCGCCATTTCGTTCCGGTATCTTGAATTAGAACCCCAGTTTTACTAATTTATCTCTATACCACAATTAGTTTTGGCACACAATTTGAACTCAGTCCATTTAGTAGTTTTTCAGGTCGATTTTTTAAATATTTTATTATGCCGCTATTTTGTTTTACTATCTTATATTCATATCAAAATTCTACCAGTTCATTTTTATGTAACTTTTGTTCAAAATTTGAGATAAATCGGATAAACGGTTTTATAGTAAAAATTTTTTTACATTTCATTAGGCCGCCATTTTGTTTTACCATATTGGATTTTTACCAAAATATTACCAAGTCAACCCCATATGACTTTTAAGTTTTAACTAAAATTTTAAGTCAATCTGACGAGTAGTTTTTAAGCTATGCCGCGAACTGACAACAGACACACAAACCGACAAACGGACACACGGAATTGATAAAACATATTTTTTGGTACTTAGGGACGCTAAAAACAGAAAATATGTAAAACCTGAGAGATTGATTTTTTCACGATTACAAACATTTTATTTGGCCGCCATTTTGTTCGGCCATCTTGAATTAGAACAACTGGTTTTAAATAATTTATTAAATCACCATTTTGTTCCGCTATTATCAATTGGTACCAACATTTTACCAGTTGATTTCTACACAATACTTGATTTTTGTACAAATTTTGAGATAAATTGGATAAATGGTTTTATAGTAATAATTTTTTTAACATTTCATTTTTCAGTGGGCCAGAGGGACCCTGTGATCTTGAAAAACTCGAAATATGTTTAAATGACAAAAAATAATTTCATAAATATTTGAATAATGAAAAATTGATTTTTTTGAGTTTATTTGACATTCATAAAACTTATTATTATACAGGGTAATCTCAAAAATATCTATATTGCAAAACAGATCAGTCGTTTGAATTGACTGAAGTTAACAATGTATTGATAAATAATTTTGATAAGAATAACCAAAATTCAGAAACGATTTTCAAATTATATTTTATATAATTTATATATTTATAAACCTAGTAACAGTGTGTGTGAGAATTTGATTAACAGTTGACAAACTTTTTTATTTTTCATAGACTTTTATTCCTAGTAAAACAAATAAATATTAACTATGGTTTAATTATTGATTCTTTGCTGTTACGTCATAATATGGCAACCGATGAATTCCATAAGATGACGCTTGGTGACATTCATGACGTAACGGCAAAGAAGTATCAGTAATTAAACTTTATCATTATACCTATAACAGTAATACTATATAAACTTATATAGTTCAATTTTTTTAACGTTCCCCGTTTGAAATATGACAAAATATGACATTATTGACATATTTATATTAAAATTTGACATAATAATTGTCAATTAAAGGCTGTCAAAGGTCAAAACGGGGGAACGGTATAAAAATTGAACTATATTTATTTAAGAACAAACAAATAAAACGATATTATTAACAATAGAATAAAACTCATTTGTTAGCAAATAATATCGACAGTTATTCAGAATCACTGCTACTGTCACTACTGTCACGGTCGTTTAAAGATGATGGATTTGGATTAAATGATTTTAACAAATTTAATGCTTCTGGAACGAGTTTTTTCTTTACCGGCAATTTAAGTTTTCGTAAACTTGTAATGAAAGGATCGGAAGAAATCAACAAATTGTGGAAGACATCAATATTAGTTTCCACTCTGCTCATTTTTCTTGAACGATGTTCCCTGTATTGTCGATATTCTTTATTTCGAGCTTCTTGAGCCTCCTCCGATAATTGACCAATGGGCACAGGACATGATTGGATGATTTCTGCTCCATGGAGAAGAATTTTATGTATAGTGACAGGCATTTTATACCATGGATACAGATGTACAAATTGTTTGGCGGTTTCTAAGGAATACGATTTGAAACTGTTTATATCAATGTTAAGTCCGCTGGCAATTACTTGTAGGATTACAAAAAAACGATATAATAAATTTTGATCTAAACGTGTTATTTCGGCAGAAATTTTGAAATTTTGAAAAAGTTTTCGAGCGGTGTTACCGTCATTACTTGTCCCCACCCCTTGTTTTGTTTGATCTATAGTTATACCTAAACGATTTCTAAAGTCTTTCTGAATTCTCTCTTTTTCTTCTTTAATTTTTATTTTATCTTCTCCACGAGCCTGCCATTTTTGTAAACTTAACCTGTAACTTATTTTGAGGAGACATTCAAGACAGCGAATCCACGCGTGTAACGTAGACATACCAAAATTTAAATATTGTTCCTTAATCGGTCTCTTTAAAATATCATCTATGGAATTCATTTGTGACGGTGAGGCCCCACAAATATAGCACGTTTGAGAAGATGTATCTGTCAAAGCACTGACTATTTTACCATCAATCATTGACATGATTAAACTATGATTTATGTTAACAGACACATGCTCACTCAGTACAACCCGAGTTTCGACCAATTTTTGTATTTCTGTATCCATGTTATACTTTTCAGTCTTAGATACTTGAATTGATTCTTTTAAAAACTGCATTTTTATAGGCCTGCAGTAAACAGTGGAAGAAGGCCGCGGATTTTGCCATACAAGAACTTTCTCATTTTTTAAATTTTTATAATATAATTCTAACGGAACCAAACAGGACAAAAGTAAATTAGTATCAGAAAACTCACCCTGAAAACCTTGCTTATACTCTTTTTGCCCTGAGCTACCATCACAACCCACTTACTCAGCAAAGTAAATGTATTAGTATTTTGAGGAAAATTATCGGAGGAGAGGTCAAGTGCCAAGAACAATCTGGATACCGTATGATCCAGTAAAGATTGTAATGTGACAGAGACAGAGTGTTCAGTAGCAGTGATTTCTGTTGGATAGCAAGATTGTTTGGCCTTTCTTACAATATTGTATGATGGCTACAAGTTTACATTACTTTCTTTTGCATTGTTTCTTAAGAGTTGATACTGACGCTTGGAAAGATTTGTATCTATTATCAAAGATAGTGCTTTTTCTGGAGACATCTGGAGCGGTGAACTTGTTGTATTGTTTTTATTTAATACTTTTAAATGCATAGCCAATAGACTTGCAGCTGCTGGCTTGCCGGAACCCCTCAGACCTATTTCTGCAGCAAATACGAGCTCATCGGTTTCACATTCTCGCAGTTTCTCGGTTCTCTTGTACTTTCCACCATAACTTAAACTATTAAATGGTACCTTTGGTCGACCCAAAGTAGAATTTTTTGGCTTGGTACACGTTATTGTAATATTTGTTTCCAGCCATGCCGCATGACTTGTCAAAAACCTATTTGCGTTTCTATTGGCCGCTTGCCATTTTTTTCGGAATTGAACGAAATAATTATGTGCCAAAGATTTTACCCGTTTTTGGTTCTGATCTCGACAATTTGCACATAAAATATTAGATAAGATATCTTCTATGGCACGTTCTTGATGACGGGATTCATATAGTGATTTTATCTGAATTGAATGTCTAATTTCTAAAAAAAAAGCGCCATATTTTACAAATTTGTTAAAAAGAATATCTAACTCAGAAATAGAGAAATAAAAGTACAACGAAAGTGTAAAATCACTTAGCGATGTATTTGAACTTGGCCGCCATCTTGGTATTCAAAATGGCGGTCATTTCTAGTAATTGGGTAAGTACTTAATCTATTTTTCATAAAATGTTTTTTGTTTCACTGCAATCAGTCATTTATTAGGAGAGTTACAAATATGAATATTGTGTGCTTGTGTGTTTTCAGAAAATATAAAAATTAAAATGATATACTTAGTTATCTAAAAAAATATTTTTTTGAAAAAGGAGCAGCTAGGAGCAGGATTTTATTATACAGCAAACATTATGAGATATTAGTAGAACTTTTAATAGTAATGGTAGTCCTAACAAATGCTAACATTTTAAGATATTGCTTAATAAAGTCAGAAAATAGTTTATTGTGATATTTTTTTATAAGCTGAATGCTGATTATGATCTGGTTGTCTTTAAGAATTAGTTTATCAGCGTCAAAAATGGATAAAAACTCACCTTCGATGGTTTCTTGCATTTTAATTTTTGTAAAAAGATAATTATCTTATAATAACTGCTCGATTTTTAGCCGACAAAACTATTAAAATATCATATAACAGTACAAGAATATTACTGACAACAAACTTTGAAAATTATTTCTGTCATTACTATGACAACCACTCGACTTGTTACACTTGTTTCCGAATCTTCATGGCCTACTTAACCAATTTGTGATAATAAATAAAGGCAAAATACGAAAATGATTTTTGGACTTTTTAAATAGTTTAGGGTATTTGTGGCCCACAGTGCGCCGCTATTTTGTTTTTCCATATTGGATTTTTACCAAAATGTTACCAGGTCATCCTCATATGACCCTTAATTTTTGACCAAAATTTGCCGCAGACAGACAGATCGACGGAATTGAGAAAACATAAGTGTTTTCATCATGCTCCGGTTCCACTAACCTCTGGTCTCAAACTCTAGTATTGGTCTGTCAGATAGTGACGTCTTGACTGCGTCATGTCTAGAACATGGTGAAAACGTTTGGTTACCGATTTCAAGTGACAGCTAAAGTAAAGTATTTATTGTGTTTTCATTTTGAGAAAAAAAGTAACAAATATGGAAAAACAATTAGTAATTTATGTGCAAAAGTTTATTTTTTAATAGCAATATTGTGCCTGTCGTAAGCAATTTGTTATTTTTCATTAAACTTTTAACACCAACTTTAAAATATGCAAAAACCCAAGGTTCGAAGCGGTCAGCCGAACCGGAGCATGGTGAAAACTTCTCATGTTTTTCGGCATCTGGGTACCCTGAAACGTAAAGATCTGAAAAAATCTAATGAGGGTGATTTTTCACGATTACAATACTTCTGTTTTACGAAGAAAGTAAAAATAAGTTTATAACCGGATTTGTCTTTCAAATTAATTTGATAAAAAAAAGGTTAAATCTTATTATAGTCATAATGACTGTAAATGCAAGTTTGTGATAATTTAATAATAATGATATTATTATTTGCCTTTTGTAGCTAGTAATACTTGTTATATTGAAAAACAAAAATGTTACTTATTTAATATTCATTTCCAATTTTTTAAATGTTAAAGTGGCAAACTTGCTTCGGTGACTTTTTTAAGATTTGGTTACCAACAAAAACTGGCGAAAAAGTTGGGACGAATAAACAAAACAATTATTTAGCTACAACTACTATTAATTTTTTCGTCACATCCAACTATGATAATTTAAAACTGATTCACGATTCTTATTTAACATGCTCAAAAATCAAGTTGGAATAGAAAATTATGCGGGATCAAGCATTATTTAAAGATAATACCGTCTCTTGTCTTCGAAAGTTTTATTGCTGACAGATTACTTCTATATGGAACTATCAATATGCCAGATCGATTCCGAACTCGAAAAATATTTTCAGGTGCAATATGTAAACCCGAAGTAACCTAGATTCGCAGCTTTGACGAATTGAGTTTTACTGCAAATTTAGCAGAGTCACTCAGTTTTCTAGTGTTAAAAGACAGTTATCTTCCACTTTATTAAGATCTCTAGACCCTCTAGGTCTAATTTGTTGAGCTGTAAATAATATTCTATTACTGATACTATTCTAATATATTTAACCAGTAAAAACAATTTCTGTCAGCAATATCACAATTTCATTAGGGTCTATTATACAGGAAAACGTCAATTCATCTAACCTCTAATTTGTACAAATGGTCATAAAGATACAATGTTAAAATATATTCTTCAGCAATTTGCTGAAGACGGGGTTAGACTTTCCCCCGAAACGTCCAGAAACAAACATTTTTCAGTGTCGTTCCCCGTAGTGGGTAACCTCATAGTGGACCTAGAACTTAAGACTGCCTATTGATCTTATCAGGAAAGTGTATTATCACAAATATTTTGGAGCATATAGTTCAGAATCTAAACGAATGGCACTGAGTATTTTTATAATCAATATCTGTCCTTGTAGATGTTTTGAAAAATATCTATCAATATTGGGATAATATAATAATTTTGGGAATAAAAAAATAATAAAATTTTTTCTTGATATTTTTATCAAACGAACTGAACAAATTTTCCCGTTAAAGAAATAATATAGATCCTGATCGGTTCATCCTCACAATAAATAGCATTCGTTTAGTTCAAATTACGTTTATATTCTTGCCATTATTTTTATACTTTTGTAACACTAAATGTATCGAGAACTAATCGTTTGGGAGGATATAGCATACATTTTGCAAGCAAAACTGGACGCCGGCCAAAAGTGATTTTATGCTGACAAAAGTTCAGAAATAAAAGACATATTTCGTTATGTCATTGATTAAAAATCGTGTTATCGATGTAGGTATTTTGAAATATAATGTGATATATTGTGTAGGAATATTAACAAAGTATCGAACATACTTTGTTAATATTGCTACGCAGATTAGATAGTTCGAGCCAAAAGAGATCTTTTATATTACGGCCACAAAAGATTTAAATTTATTTGGGTCATGGCAGCAGGAACAAGGCTTAAACATAGGGGAGGAAAAGGTCTGGCTAACTGAGGTTATATAGGTCATCTTTTCCTCCAAGCAATATTAGAGCCGTCTATAAATTTTGTGGTGATAAACTGGTGCTGTAGACACAAATTATTTAACATGAAAAATTTAGTTGCTAAAAGGCCAGGCAGACAGTGTAAATACTATTTTACTATATAATACAGAGTATGTCATACTCGATGGTATGTTAGAAGTGTCTGGAGAACGAAACGAAAAATAAATTTGAAATTTTGACTACGGCCATCATAGGAGGCTGCGCTTTAGCTTTTAAAAAGTAATTTCGCTTTTACAGTGTTATCAGATCTACTGGTAACTGGCATCAACTTTGAAACTTTAAATGGAACACCGTGTAGTTTATTTTATTTTTTGTATAGGATATTTTTTCATTTCTCTTACCGTCTCGTAAACATTAATTATTTTGTGTTTTTTTTTAACAAAACTCTGTGAATTAAAACCTTAATATTTTCGTCTCCAGATGTCAAATCAATGTTAAATTTTAATATTATTTAGTCAATATGTGGTCCTTTAATTTTAGCAACATAGGATCTTTGACTTCAACACAGAGTGTCTTAAATATCAACTGCAATTCAGATTTTATAAATTTGATCAAAAGTGACTTTTTTAATTTTTTATAATTTTATATTATTGAAGCGTTGAATAAAGTGGATAAATTGAATTTTTTTCATATAACTGGTTACTATACCTATTTTGAACTGTTTTCGATTTATAAGCGATTTTATGAATATAATTATTACTAATCATATTCGACAAATAGACATTAAAGATGTCGATTTATAAAGGATTTTATAAATAATTATTAAATATCTAAAAAGCTTTTATGATGTCACCACAGCTTACGCATTGCCAAACGATTTTCATTTAATATAAATTGTGGTTGTGAAAAGAATTTTTTTTTTCAACAAATTAACTTTTATGAAATTCTCACCTAATACGACAGATGTTTAAAGTGCTTACTATTTACATGAAAGCAATCGGTAATATATTTCGTTAAATGATAGGTAGTAGCTGTTTGAATTTCTGATGGATTAAGCTTCTCAAAAGCGTGCCTTACCCGATTTTCTAGATCATCTTTTGAATTTACTGATGTTTTATAAACCATTTCTTTAATCCTACCCCACAGAAAAAAGTCCAATGGAGTAAGATCTGGAGATCGCGGTGGCCAACTCTATGGTCCTTCACGTATTATCCACCTATCTTCAAACATATCATGGGTACAAAGGACAGGAGCTCCATCCAGTTAATACCAACAATTTATCAAATTGATAAGTGGTAAATTATCCTAAAAGTCATATACGGTCGTTCTTAGCATTTCAATACATTTTTCAGAAGTTAAATTTTCGTCATAAATGTATATTGAAAAATTGTCATCACCAAACAACATTAACACTAAATTTTTGTTGGTAATCTTTTTCTGCAGCCCAAAAACGATTATTTTCACTGTTAAAGACTCCTTCGAGTGAGAATTTTGCTTCATCAGTCCAAATAGGGTCCTCCTGTGTACGAATTAATAACGTTTCGCAAAGATCTATACGTTTTAAGGATCGTTTGGTTATAAAGCCTGTAATATAATTAGTTGGTAGCTATGCATCTTATGTTTTAGTAAAATTCCCCATATTGATGTTCGAGTTATTCCTAAAATGAGGATAAGCATGAAAATACGCAAAAACCTTAATTTCATTTTCTTCGTTTTTAGTAATAGGGTGAATTTTTGGAGCCTGCACAGTTCCGAAATTTAAAAAGTTACCTTCAATTCTGAAAAATTTCCTTGGGTTCATTGGCGGAAAATTCGGAAGAAGAGCGTTAAATCTTCTGCAGATTCATGCAACAATTCTTTGACTCTCGCCGTGAATAGAAAACAAATTTAAAATATCCACATTTGAATAACTATTATTCTCCATTTTCCCTAACTTAATCTGACATTAACTAAAAAGTTAGACATGTCATGCCACCACCGTTACATATTGCACACACACATATACATTACATCATAGCACACTTGGCGATTTAGATATCTAATGTCTTGTAGAACATTAATAGTAATTATTCGTAAAATCGCTTATGAATCGAAAGCGGTTGAAAATAGATAAAGCAACACCTTATATGAAAAAAATTCAATTTGTCCACTCTACTTAACGCTTCCATAATATACAGGGTGTTTCATTTAAAAAAGCCACTTTTGATCAAATTTATAAAATTTGAACTGTTAATTTTTAGGAGCCTCTGTATAAAAGTCGGCGATCCGATGTTGCTAAAATTAAAGTACCACATGTTGACTAAATGATATTTAAATTTTACATTGATTTGACATCTGAAGACGAAAATGTTGAAGTTTTAATTCACGCAGTTTTGGTAAAAAAAAAAACAAAATTATTAATATTTAAGAAACGGTAAGAGAAATGAAAAAATATCCAATACGAAAAAAACTTAGATTCTTTCGCAGAACTTAAAAATAAAATATACTACAAAGTGTCCCATTTAAAATTCCAAAGTTGATGCCAGTTACCAGTAGATACGGCAACACTACAAACACGAAATTATTTTTAAAAGCTAGAGTGCAGCCTTCTGTGACCATAGTCAAAACTTCAAATTTATTTCGTTCTCCAGATTCTTCTAACATACCATCGAGTATGGAATACCCTGTAGAGTATATATATAAAACCCTGTCATTTAATAAAATTTTTGTAAATGTTTTGGCGTTCCACGTAACATGAGAGTTACCTTATTTTCACCATACCCTGCATGCAAAGGAGGGTGTATAATAGTATAAGCAAGTAAATGTACAACAGTCATATTGTATGTATGTATCTATTGTTTGATACCACCTACAGCCTAAATGCCTCGACCGATTTTCATCAAAAGATTAGTCTGTATTCCGCGAGCGTTTTTAGCTTAAAAAAATCAAAATAGCGGAAGTAGTACACCATTTACGCCAACATAAAAAAATGAATAAAATTGAAGAGATCATTGAGACGATTCCAAATATAATAACCTAATAACATATACATATGCTAATATAGAATATCGGGTGTCTCAAAATATAGAGAAATATTTCACGTTCAGCCCTGTATTATCTATATAAAAGGTTGTTCTTGGGTAAAAGAAGTAAATGTACCGAAGATACGTTTCCTCTAAAGACTGGTATACAATTCAGCGCGATTGGTTTTAAGACAGATTTTTGAAATGTAGAGGACACGGATTTTTTTGTTTGGTTTTAAACCTTCGTAACTGCATACCTCATACGTCAAAACTGATTGACCAGGTCAAAAGTATTCCATGTTTTGTTAAGACAAGAAACTGAGTCAAATCAGGTTTGAAAAAAAATGCACAAATTCTTCGTTTTCTTCAATCTAATTTTTATTTTATTTGCAATTTATCTCAACGGGGACCAATCAGAAAAAAACATTGGAAAATCTGGAAATTCTGGTTATACCTCTTATTTATTTTGAATGTGAAACCCTTTGAGTTATTAAATTTTTAGTTTCTACGAGAAATTTTATTCTCTTATGTATGTATATATAACTGACTTATTCAAGAATATTCAAGATAAGTATAGGTCATGCTAAAAAAGTTTTGACATTTTTGCTAAAATCTAAAAGGAAATAGAACAGCAGCTAGATTCTTTAGAATATTTTAGATAAGTGGCCACTTTCGACAATAGTATCTCTCAACTGGCTGATTTCTGTAATTTTATCAAAAATATACCATGTATGGACTCGGTCTCGAGGTGGGGATCGAGACCGAGATCGAGACCGAGCCCGATTCTAAGCTATCCTCGGTTTCGGTCTCGATCTTGCGAATCCCTAAATGTAGATCAAAAATGAGAATAAATTATACGAATCCTACCCAAATTGTAACATATATTAATTTAATGGTGCAATGATAATATCGGAGGAGATACTTTCTTGGGACGATTCAGAAGTAGTTTTATTTATATTTTTTGTTTTACACGGCATACCGGGCGACTATATAAAGTAAAGTGTCACTAATTTTATTATGTTCTGTGGAGTATATTTTTATATTAATGTACTATCTGTAAGATGTGAGGTTTATTGTCTTTTTTTATAATTTGCACTTGTTAATATAATGATCATGTTAAAAAAAACAGACATTATAACTGGGGTAAGAAACAATTGTTTAATGCATATAGAAATTGCGAAAAAAAAAGTTTGAGTCAAATTTATAACTTGTTGAAAATACTGTGTTTATCAAGAACCATAAGAAAATTATAAAATAGCTGAAAACTTTTTTGTATCAGTCATCGTTAACGAAAATTCTGAGAAAATGACAACATTATGTATAACAGCCTGCTCGTAGAACTCTGTAATTAAGTCCTCTATACCTAGTTCTAGACAATGCCGAAAACCGTAACCCAATATCTTAATTATTTTTAAAAATATTGGCCCTAAATTTTTCCAAAAATTTGCTCGTAAAAATTTGTATAGCGCAAGGGAAACTGGACATATTGGTCCACTATTTGTGCACTATTCTAACATAGAAAAAAGGATGGAGAATAGAATACAATTCATTGTCTTTCAGTCATATCCATTCTAAGACATATTTTTATCAAAATATTAAAACGGTTAACGCTCTTAAATCCTCTAACTTTACCGCACTTTTTGGGATATCTCCGTTTTAACCGTGATACGTAATCCCCGTTAAACCTATCCGACTTTATCTCTTGAAAAATGTTTTCGCTCTTAGCAGACATCTTATAGCGAGATATAGCCTTTGTTCTTTTACAATAAGCTTTAATGAAAGATGTTTCTCACTGCAAAAGCCTTTGTATTAAATCAACTCATTGATGCTAGTTTTAAAAATTAGATCATTTAAAATTGATGAAATATAGATATTTAATTAGCAAATAGTGCATTGTTTCAGTAACAAAAAATTTAATACGAATAGATTTTTCAGTGTTACACGAAACATAAAAACGTATTTTAAGCTTAAAATACTGTTAGCATTAAGTCTTAGGTTTTACAATAATAATAATAGACCTATATGCTGCCAAAGAATGTAAGAATGGATGATCCATCGCCTGTTACATTCCTGCCAACTTTGTATAAAGTTCTACAGCTAGCATTACCAATGTGATTATCGATTCCGTAATACTGTACCAAATCCAGAAAAGCAACCGAAACATTCACAAACGTATGCTTGTGGACTACCGCAACACATTTGACAGTGTGCCACACTTTTGGCTTATGTAAGTACTGCGAATATACAACACACATCCTAATGCTATCTTTCTAGATAACATCAAGCATCAGCACAATTTGAATAACACCGATACATCTGTAAGTACTCACGAGATTCTTATAGAAAGAGGGATTTCCCAAGGTATGTGGTTTTGTCTAGCAATGAATCCGCAAACCACTATGCTAAACAGTGCAAAATTACTTACACATTTTCCAGGGATATTCTTATGAACTTTGGGTTGAATAAGTGTAGCTGACACCTTAAATATAGTTGGAGGCGATATTAATCTGGGAAATGGAAATATTTTCGAAGTGATGATGAACCTAACCTAACCTAACCTACAAATGCCTCGGATTCCAACCGGCACGCTTATTAGAAGATAAGCAGGGAAAATCAAGAATTCGAGATCAGTACTTTGAAGAGTCAGAGCACTATCGAAGATCAACCTAGACGAAAGAAGCCGTGAAGTGAACCTAACCTAACCTAACTTGGCTTATCGCATCACTCAACATTGCGAACAACCACATGAAAATAACACTAAATAACAAAAACAAATAACAATCTCTGATGGTGATAAAAGGGAACATACAAAAAGTTTTTCACGGACGACACTACTACACTTAAATATAAGAGCAAAGTATTATAATCGTGAAAAAATCACCCTTTGAGATTTTTGCAGATCTTAGATCCCGAAAAACAGGTTCTTCTATTTCCGTCGGTCTGTCTGTAGCTCAAAATATACTTTTCCGATTAACTTCAAATGACCAAAGGGTTGAAATGGCGCTCTCATAAAATGTAAAAAAATTATTAAGAAGCTACTTACCGAAAACATTTCAAATTGCATGAACAAAAATTAAGTGTGACATAAAGAAAAACTAGTAAAATTCGTAGACATAATAATTGAGACGTAATTATTTGGATTTGAACGCAATCATACATTGTCAAAATTATTATTTGTTTCGTCTCTTGTCGTGTGGTCGATTTAGTTGATCCAAAATGGTGTCAACTATCTTAATAGATATATAGAATACAATTCCTACTTGCTGGTAAAATTAAAATTTATTTTTAAAATGGTTATAATACTGTAATAATAACCTCTGTAATACTACATTAGCTATATACAATTATTATTAACAAAAATTTTTCAAATAATCTGTTTTTTATTTTCATTTAATACCATTGCTTACGACGACACCGCCGCATTCTTTTGAATCGCAATTCGCACGAATTCACAAAACTGTAGTAAATTAGTAAACCGAACAAAGTGTTGCTTTAAGTAAAATCATTGATTTTGAGTGATTTTTGTGAGTTTTTGAATGATTTTTGATAATATTTGGCGAGTTCTCGGGTATTATGTTGCGTAAGTGCAAAGTGTGTAAAATTTGGACTATTTAACTCAAAACGTTTCTTCTCGAGTAAGTCAAAATGTTATTGTTTTTCCATATTAATTGGCATACACATTTTCCACACAATTCCTAATATTTATCCATTTGTACGTTTAATTACTTTAAAGGTTAATAGGATTGTTATTTTGTTGCTCTTTAGGCATCAAAAAAATAAAACACCTTCTCAGAGGTTTGCGGTGCAAAAATAAATAATAATAATATAAGAAGAAATTAAAAATAAATGTTTCTAAACTGTCTAATCTCTATGTAATCAAACTTATGTAGGTATGTCGTACATATTATGTAATCATTTAATATCTTTAAGTATATGTGAAATATGAAGTTTTCGAGGAATTTCAAAATCAAGTATCAGACACATATATGTTATGTTTATGATCAGGCACGAGTTTTGCAGTTTTTGTACTCTTTTATCATTCAAAGAATCGAAACATAAATGGTATAAAAAAAATTTAATAAAGTGATATGATGCACAGATATTTTTTTAAACTTCATAGTTGGATTATATCCATGAAAATTGATCATTTTTAGTGCAGATTGTAAGGCTTATATTTTTTTTAATTATGGTATTGTCCAAATTCGTACTTCCGAAGATGAAGAAAAAAATTAGTGTCGTACGGTTACAGATTATAGTGACAAGAACTAGAACTAGAACCGTAACATAAGAAAGCGCAACTATAATTAGATTAGATAGTCTTTCGACCATATTGCTTTTCCGGAAGTAAACTATTTCTATTTAAAATGCATCAAATTTTGAGTTCTATTATTGTATTGTTTAGTGTCTTATTACTTTAAAGTTTTATTAACCTTCGATTGGGATAATTGCTGTTTATAAAGAATACAGACCAAATGATTTAGTTTAGACACTATATCTTTTTGCATTTAATATCAAATATATTCTTTGCATGCACTACACATTCATTACTGATTTTCAATTTTGTTTTATTAATGGTTTTCGATTTAAAAGTTCATAAGCACATTTAGCACTCGACTGAGCTAGAAACATTTCAACAAATCTCAACAAACAGGTAAGATTATTTAAAGAAACATTCCTATTACTCGCAGCCCTAATGTCCAAGTTTCTTCTCTATAAATAATTAGGACATATAAAGCAATCAAATTAACTGCCACTCTAGAAAAAAAAACTAATTAGAGATTTAAGTGACTTTAAAACACACCCCATTCGCAAAACTTTTGATAAAATATTAACACCTGCCTAACTTTTAAGGATTATTTGCCAAAGAAAACGTAAAAAGTCGGCAGTGCTAAAATAAATTATACTCAATAATTAATTAATATTATTCACAAAAGCTTTTTTTTTTGTCCAAATACAAATATTCGGTAACATGACAATTTGTGTGGTAAATATGGATTGATTGGTCTTTACTGAGCCTCTTTAGTAGAGAAGGCACCATCAGCAAAATTTTCATTTCTACATCCAATTTTTTCTCCAAATAAAAAATCAGGACTAGGTCATCAAAACTACGTGTTAATACTATACTTTCTGTAAATTATAACTGTGCTTGTTAGTTTTTGTTCATAAATTAGTTCATGCCTTAATTGATAATGTATCCACAGGACAAACCTCTCGATGCATAATAAACTAATCAATCGATCGTACTCCAAATGAATGCTTAAGGTGCTCGCAGATTGATTGAATTGCTACTCGAAACGACATGATAAGTGGTTAAACACCGAAAACACGGATAGCCCAAAAGGGGAAAGTGGATTCAGTTATATTAAAACAATATCCAAACGAAAGTATATTTTAGACGACAATTTGAGGTGAATTAAGTCTTAGTACAAATATTTATACATCATTCCATTTGATAATGAACAAGTACCAAAAATGAAATTAATTGGAAAACATAAATGTATAATAAATGCATTTCAGCAGCATTTAATATTATTTTTTACTTCAGGAGGGTATCCAAAAGAGATATATGTGCTTAAATTTAGTTTGGGTTATATTTTAGATTTTCAATCTGAGGACGGAAATATTTATGAAAGCAGCTACGAAGTTAAAAATATCTCGAAAATGCTGATTTGTAGGAATACACTTCAGTTATGTACAGGGTGACTCATGAGCCACAAAACGTATATCTTATTTGGCTTCTTGTACATTCTAGAAACTTCGCTAGGTTGTCAGTGAAGCCCGCTACTCACTATTCGTTGATTCGTCCGCATAGTGTGGGAGTGTCCGGTTCCTCCATTTAATTCGTTGCGCGGAAAATCGTCTTTTGAGCGAATAATCAAGTAGGTTTTGATCTCGACGAACCATTCGTCCGAAACTAATTTTTTGTTTTTGTGTATTTTCAGACATTCAGAATGAACGAATCGGGACGACGCGACGATTCAAACCGAATAGTGAGACTTAATTATTTGATTTGTGAGATAACAGGATAGGCACAGTATATGTGCCCCAGATTTCTTCGCAACCTCTATAAGGAGATTTGTGAAAGAATTTTCTTAGCTCATAGTATCCAGTCAAAAAATGGTTGTTTTCAGTCGAGTAATTTGATACAAAAGTGATGTTTTCCTTATAAAAAACAAAAAGTTAAATAACACTCTTTACAACAAACAGCAACTAAGAAAATATATTGTATCTTGAAAAATAATTATATAAGCAAAACATTCCAAAGAACCAAAAATGATAAATGACAAAATAATGCTGAACAAAATCAGAAAGCCAGTAAACAATTTTCACCGATAATATCACCTCCCGAAACTGCAACTCCAGCAACAGTAACTAAACCGATTCCGGTGTATAAAAGAAGAACTACACGTCAGTGGCTCTGAACCATATGAAGGTAAACGTGAGGCTCTTTAAATATAATTTAACTTCACCAAGGAGCTACCGGTGCTTTGTTATAACCACGACTTATAACAGAGGAATACTTTAATTTGACCGGGATTTTATAAACTGACAATTTGTCCTATTTTTTTTCATAAGTCAAGGTTTGTTATGTATAAGATCATACAGACTTGAAAAAAAAACAATACATGTGAGTCGAAATTTAAAACTGTCAAGGTGGAAATGCGAATATGAATCTCTTAGATCATATATTGGGTAATATGATAATAGTTTTTCGACATTTGGATTTTTTTAATATCTGGATTGCAGTGCCCCACTTGCAGATACTGCAGTAAACCGATGTTAGGAAGGTTATTTGCAGAACGCAAGTAATGAGATGTGAACATATTTCTCGAACATATTATTTGTGGAAATAGAATGCACTTAAACTGTAATTAGGAATCCTAAGATCGTTAAAAAATATATGTATTAGAGATTAAGTTTAATATTTATATTTCATAAATACTTATATGTACCCAAAAAACAGATCTTAACAATTTTGGTTGGTGTATCTAACTACCCTTAAGATAGGTATGGTCATATTTACAAAATCGGACTCGGGCAGTGGCGGTTAACGGCTACATTTCTGATTCGTTTCGGGTTCCCTCCGCTGTCTATCAGGGGAGCCGTTTAGGCCCTCTCTTTTTCGTCCTATATATAAATAAATTACTGGCTATTTTAAGAATTTCTCGTTGATTCTTTACGCTCATGATCTAAAACTTTTTCGAACTATTCAAACACCGGACTACTGCCCGAAATTGAAGAAAGACTTGGAACGATTTTCTACTTACTTGGAGACCAGAAGTCTGTTTTTAAACGTAGACTGATGCTTTATAATCTCCAACACCGGAAACAGAAACATGATTAATTGTAACTACCAAATTCGAAATGTTAGTTTAAAAAGGGTTTCGGAGATCAGGGACTTGAGGTCATATTGGACTCCAGGCTGGTATTTGAGTCTCATAGAAAAAATAATGAGTCCAACCGTCTGCTGGGATTTATAGAGATAATGCAACTGCCCTACTTAACCTCTACTATGCCTTTATTTACAGCAGGCTGTGTTTTGCATCATCTGTCGTCTGCTGGGATTTATAGAGATAATGCAACTGCCCTACTTAACCTCTACTATGCCTTTATTTACAGTAGGCTGTGTTTTGCATCATCGGTAGTCTGGACTCCACGATATCACATTTTTTAAGAAGACTAGAATATGTGCAACATACATTTTTAAGGTATCTCGGTTTAAAATTAAATCACTTTATTATAGATAGAAATTATACTGATATAATGTAACGATTTAATATTTTTTCGTTGCAGCGCAGGCGTGATATCGCCGATTTACTTATGCTATTTAAGATAATTAAAGGTCTTACATTCGCCCGACAGGATTACTCGTGTATTTAATTTAATGTTTTCAGCTGAAATTTTAGGCATCAAGAACTCTTTCATATTTCCTTTCCGCAGTATCAGTTCAGGTCAGAATTTACCACTGTGCAGCATGTTAAATTTTTTTAATAAACATTTTAATAGTTTTATTGGTTTGTTTCAAGCATATGCTTAAGTATCATTTGCTGAATGAATTATAATTAATTGAATTTTCTTATTATTAGTGTATATTAAGATCCTTTTTATTTAACTTTAACTTTCGCAGAATCTCCCCAAGATGTTTGGAGGTAATTCATACGGACCCACTACATCATCTCCCCTGCTTCCCATACTAGACAATTATCTTCGATTCATGCTGAAAATGTCGCTGCGTTGTTAAACGTGGGTTTTAAATAACCCACGTCAACGTCTGCATAATTCCGAAATGAAGGTATCCCGGAGACTAAAAGTGGCTTCATCAGTAAAAGATAAATAATTATAAACCATGGATTTGTATGTTGCTGGTCTCGAAAGAAATGCAAAAACTCTAGTCTATGATATTGGGTTCTGCCCTCATTTACCACCAATTTAATCCGGAATTGTCTGCTATATGAACTAAGATATCACCTTGCTGTTCTGAATTATAACTTGGACGCTCTAAAATATCCAGTTCTGGTCGGAATGGGCCAGTTTCTCTTTACAACAATAAAAATTTGTAAACTATTTGAAATTGTGTGTCCGTTAGGATATGTTACCAAATACTTGCGTCAAGTGCTGCGTCCATTGAAGTTATCTTGAGCATACAGGCTAACCAATATTACATTGCTTCATCAGCAAACATACTATGTCGAGGCATAATGAAAGATATTTGACACATAATTTTAGGAAAAATGTATGACAATCTGGCCCGGTGATGTAACTTATAAAAATTGGGTCTGTATGCAGGAATATATTACATTCACAGGACATGTAAGAAAAGATGCGGGCGGTATGAATTCAATTTTTATTTTCTTCTGAAATTATGTCGTAACATATTTAATACACGTCTAAATAAAATTAGAATTTTACACCTATTTCGTTACGTTTTATAAACATTGAATAAAACTTGATGCTTTTATAAAATAATAACAAATTAAACATTTCAATCGCTTCTTTGCGTAAACAGAACAACAAATAATAAAATAAAATTATATTCAAATAAAAATTTTTTAAATGACAAGGTTCTATTAAAAATTTACCTGTCCGCTCAAGTCTCCGCCTTCTTTGGAACGATGCAGACCTAAAAAAAAACGTGTGTTACTATTAGCTTTTTACTGCCGAACTCGGCTCCACTGAACGGAGTTTTTAAAAGCTTTTTCAATGTGTTTTAAACACTAAGTACTAAAATTTTTTTTATTTTATTCATTAAATATTGCAGGTATTCATTATTTATTACTCAAATTATTAATTAAAATAATAATTATTAAGTATTTGCAGTATCCGTTTATCTTTTATCATAAATTCTAAATTTCTTCGCTTAGAATTAGATTTTAGGATATCATGTTCTTCTCCCTCGATCTGGCAGCTGATCTGAAGGTTTTCCTTCTAAGTCTGCCCCACCGACCATAAATACCTACTAAGTTGTATGGGGGTTTATTTACCTGATCTACAGTTAGGATAGAGTGGGCTATCCTTTGTTCCTAATAAGTGTAGTTGCCTATTTAATCTGTAGTGAGCGGTCATTATTCCGACCATATCTGGGATGGTCTGGTGGCTCTTCGACAGTAACCAGTTAGCCTTAGTTTGTGACAGTTCTGGAAGCATGTCCTTGGACTGCCTCCAGTCTTCTGTCTTTCTCCAATGAGACTTTGTTTTATCTCAAATCCACTTGTTTAGAGTCTGGGAAGTATGTTTCTTGTTTAGTCCTAGGTAGAGTTCCGGACCCGAGGGCGGCGTCGAGGAGTCTTCTCTTGCCAATTTATCGGTCCGCTCGTTCTCCGCAGTTTGACTAGTTCCTCCAGAACGTCCTTGAAGAAGCTTAGAGCTTATCCTGGGTTTTCCGAATTCCTTAAGGGTTGCTTGACTGTTGGAGCAGCCTCTTTGCCACTTCACTCCCGTCAAGCCCCATATTGGTCTGCCTAAAGCCGTCGGTGTTCCAGACCTGGGCATTGTCGGATGGTAACATGGTTCCCGGTTTCCATTGATCCTAGGTTGGGATTATTAATTATTACTTCAAATGATCTTTGTAATCAGGTCAGTCTTTATAATCTGGCCAATTTCTGGGCGTTAGGGGGTTTTTCCACTGCGATCCACCACACCACGGATCCATACGTGACTCTTGGTCGGATCACTGCTGTAAACCCCACTTGCTTATTATTGCAGTGGCTTTGTTAACTGTATTTATGACGTGGTTGTCGCCCTCTCTATTGTCACGCCCATGTACTTAACCTCCTGTTTTAGTTACAGTGTGGGTGATCTGAATTTTAATATATTCCCACTTTTCGTGAAAAGTATGAGCTCTATTTTGTCCGGATTTATCGATAGCTATGTTTCCATACACCATTTATTTCTATTACCCTACAAGCGATCTGCATGCGACCTCATACCACTCCGATGAACTTGCCTGTCACTAGGACCAGCTCATCATAAGGGTATACTTACGAGTAGAAGCTCTTGCGTACAGCCTCTCCAGAAGACCGTCCATGTCTAAGCACCAAAGACGCGACGATAGAGAACTACCGTTAGGGTAGAGACTCCCAACGAAGCACAGACAGAACGGTTTTGCAGCGCGATGTTTACCCAGCAAACCAATGGCGTCCTTACTTCATCAAATGCCCCTTCTACGTCAAAGAATAGCGCTTGCGCGCTTTCTGCATCTGTATCTTTTCTGCCCTTTGCACTACAGAATAGAGTGCCGTTTCTGTCGACCTTCCTTTTCTGAATGAGTGTTGATTTTTATGTAGTGGAAATTCTTTTAGAATCTCTTCTGTCAGGTACCTATCTATTATCTTTTCCAAGGTTTTCGTTATAAAATATGTAAGACTTATGAGCTGAAGGATTTTGCCGCCCGGTAGTCCTTCATACCTGCTTTGGGAAGAAAAACCACGATGGCTGAAGTCTACGCTCGTGGAACAAATCCCTTTTCAACGCTGATCTGGAATATTCTCCTTAAAGTAGGGTGATGATTTCGGAGCCCGCTTTTAGCGCTGCTGGAATAATTCCGTCTGGCCCCCTCGCCTTATATGGACTGAACTCGCTTAGTGCCCATCTTATGGAATCATCAATCCCTTCCACTATCTCCCAATCCATTCCAATATTGGATGGTGTGACCTCTGGACCGTCTCCAGGGAAATGGCTCTCTAGGACATCTTGTAGGGTCTCCTCTTTAATTGCAGTTCACTCTTTTTAATGAACCTGTTTCTCCCTTCTGGTCAAGGCTCAAGAGTTGGGCCAGCCTAGCCAAGCCTGACAAGGACTCCATTTCCCCACAGACGTTCTGGACAGTTGGCTCTCTTACTACGCCTGAGCTCTTTTTTAAAACTTCTTCCGGCCTCCTAGATAGGATTTGGCCTACGTTTAAAGCGATGTAACTATGGCTCTTAAACGATTTTTCTGGTGCTTGTACTATCTTAATTCAACTATTTCATATTTCATCAAAATGTTAAACCCCGGTGTGACGTCACAGCGAGAGAAAGACACTGCCCCAAAACAAGTGAAACAAACGCTGCTGGATAACAAAATCACATTAAAAATTTTTTTAAGTACCGGTTGACGTTTTTAAAAACAGTAGTAAAAAACAATAATCAACTGGGCTGCCAGAACGACAGAATGAAAAATAAATATAACTACTCATAGGCTGTGATATTGAAAATTCATGTGTAATAATCGAGTAATTGAAATTTGGTAAATTCAACTAATCACTTTAAAGGAAAAGGAATTTAAATAGAACACACACTGTCAAGTTATGAAAAATTATTAACAAACGAACACAAATCAAATTGGAAACCCCAGTGTGACGTCAGAGCGAGAGAAAGACACCGTCCCAAAACAAGTGATTGAAAATATTAAAGTGATATGCAAAGAAAACTATAATTATTAAAAACCCAAAGCAAGTCTTTATTGGAAGAATGGCCGATAGTAAATCGTAACCAAAATTATCTGAGTATCCATAACAAAGATGCCCAATAGTGTGTAGGAATTTACTGATCTTCCATACAAGAACAACATATAACTATAAATAAATATAAGTATGGTAATTATTTCATAGGCAAGCAATTCTAAGAAGAAAACTATATTCTCTGAATCATTGCGAAAGGTCTATTGAACTCAACGTTAGGACAATTTAGGTTTTACTGAAGTTCATTGTTGATCTCAAAATCTTCAAGAAAATTAAATCTCATAAAGTTTTTTAAATGAACAAAAAGGGTGGAATAAATATCTGGATTAAATACACAAATATGTCGAGTAGGGTAAATGTGACTCCCAAATATGGACTTATTAGGGCTGTGTGTTGACTACTTTGAACGGAAAAAGATCTACAAATTCTTCCTTTGTAAGATATGTCACAATAAGAGCACTTATGCTTCGACACTCCACTGTTGTTGAGTTTATTTATTTTGTCTTTGCTGTTATTTAAAGATTTTCCAAGGTTGTCCTTGCTTTAATATTTGAAAAATTTTGAAATTTGAATTTTGTTAAATTATTATTTTGAAATGGAATTGAGGCAAGCGTATCAGCATCAAGTTCAGGAAATGGGGATAGATAGGTTTTTTCAAAAGTTTAGTTTTAATTTTATTCTAATCTTTTTCTATTTTAATTTTAATTTCATTCAAATCCTCTTGTAATTAGATATTACTAATATCATTTGTTACGAAAAAAATGAATCTTTATTTTTTAATTTCTCGTTCAATTATTTATTGCAAAAAAAAACGGCAAATTTAAATGGGTAAACTTTTAGTTTCAGGTTTTAGCAGTACAATACACTAGGTTTTATTAAGCTTCATTCGGAGGAGCCGGGTTTTTATGTATTACGCCACTCTACTTTAATGTCGTTTTTCGCAATATGTCCCTCACATTAGAGGTGTAAAAAAATATTTCAAATATTTTATGTTATTCTAAAATATAAGAAGTTATTGAGTGTAAATACAAACCCTCTTATAATGAATCGATGAGCAACAAAACAAAAATTTACGGTCCTCGCGTCGGCGTCTGTTGAAAATGAAAATCTTCTTGCTTAGTAATTTATATTAAACAAGTCGACTTTAAGAGTGGATTAATTAGGCCGTTTAATCTGTTTGACAAGAGTCATAAGAGAATTAACTCGTGTTCCGGGTTATTTAATATTAACTACCACTGATTTTCATTGTATGAAAGTCTGCTTGACATTTCGGACTTTTTGCTCGTCTTCTCTGTACTATCCACTAATATTATTATATACAACAAAAAACGTGCCATAATTTTGTCTTAGTTTATCTTAACGAATATTTCTGAGATGTCATTCAGATTACGATAACAAGACTTAAGCGTTTAATTTTATAATGATATTGTGGTTGAGTTTCACTATATTGTGTGCACGGCTATCAAAAACTGGATGATACGATACACCATACAAAATGTGTAATTTACATTTTGTCAAATAGGTTAAGGGGGAGCTTATTCTTCACACTAGTAGAAATATCTGCAATACGGAAAGCCAGTGGCATATATAGGGAAGGGGGGGCAAATTTACAAACATGTTACAGATAAACGAAATCTATATGATTCGAGCTTCCTAAAGGACATTTTTTCAACGATTTTAGAATAGTTAAAACCATTAAAGATAAAATAGTTTAAAATATTATTGTTTTTACGAGAGCGGATAAGGAAAACAGTTATTACTATGAATAAAATAGATTACATTGACAAAACCTTACAATTTTTAAATCCCGAAAAATTCAATGATAATTTCCAAAAACTTGCAAAAGCATTATTCAAGATAGTAGTTTATTTATTGAAAAAAACAGTTGTGAATGCACAAGCCCCTAAATTATATTAATTTGTAAAGTTGCATAAAAACAATATGCCAATTAGGCCTGTTGTTTCATAAGTAACAGCACCAGTTGTCCATGTTTCTAACAATTTAATTCAAATTTTAAATACATTTTGCAAATTTACTCCTAAATATAGTATAAAAAATACTTTCAATTAGTTGATAATATTAAAGACATAGTCATTCTCAAAACTGCTTTTTTTTTCTCGTTCAATGTGCATAATCTGTTTCCCAGTGTCCTTCCCATATAAGCAATAAAGTTAACAGACATTTTGCCAAATAAAAACTATGAAAATCTTCATTAAAAACGATATTCTGGAAACATTGTCAGAACTACTTTGAGTTCAACGGATCCGTATATCTGAGTTGGGAAAGTTTAATGGGGAGTCTACTGAATCCTATTTTAGCAGAATTTTTGTTAAATAATCGTAAGTCGTTGAACACCCTTTAAGCAAAAATTGTATTTATTGGTATAGATACGTAGATGATATGTTGGGCTACACACACAAAAAAGATCTCTTGATCTAAAAACAGCGAGGAGTTCAGATGATTCCACTCCTTATAAAGAAATAAGTATTTATTTGAAAATGTTTTTTCTTGCCATAAGAACATAAGAAGTTCAGATTGGGATTTAAACTATCTCATGATATGTTTCCATAATGAAACTTCTAACGTCAAAATGAAGTAAAAGGTGCTTGATTTGAATACCTGCATATCAAAATGCCAGGGTTTTTAAACTGGGAACCAGCAATTTCATTTTGAGATCGAGAGACTTCGGAAAGAAATTCTTTGTTTTCTTTTCTAACTAGAATATGTGTCTTCTGAAAAAAATATTATTTTATTTCGAGAAGGAATACTCTCAATTTACGAAAGTGGTACGTAGAAATCCGGCACGTTATGACGCCCATCTCTGTCTATTCAATTGAATCGACGAGCCAAGAAGACTGTTATGAACTCATTGTGATTGGTAGTTTTTCCGAGAATTATTTTGACCTGTCGCCGCTGCGCCGATCGCTTGTATTATAATATTAATTTGTATGTATTGTCTTGTTATGTGCTGCTACGTATAGTGCAACGTGTTCCATGTAAGGCATGCTCTGTGTGCTGCATGATTAGATTTATGTGTTTTTTTTGCGGACCATACAAAAAGTAACACTTTTCTACTATTTTACAAACCCATAGTTCATAGGCCTTTAAATTCGGTGTTGATGTGATGTGATAAATATGCTAATATTTTGGTTGCTTCATCACAACATATCTTCGACTCCATTTTGTTCTAAATGCGTTTCACAAAGCTAAGAAAGTTGTCTGTAAGATTGGGATGATTTTTGAAAGTAGGTATTTAACTATACTACTAACAACTATAATAATATTTTTGGGTGTTTCGAAACTAATTCAAACGACAAAAGCACACATATATATATATATATATATATATATATATATATATATATATATATATATCTTGATAAAAGAACGTGAGAAAAAAAAGTTCTCATATCGAGATATCATGGTGTCAAATCAAAGCAAGTCGCATTCAGATAGGTCACCGTACACTCTCAATTTGAGATACTAATATTGAGAATATATTCACGTAATGAACAAACGGAGCTTTCTTGTAAAGAAATAGATCTCTCAAAAAGAGAATATTATCTGGATACGAGTAACTGCTTATCTCGGATTGAAGAGACAGCTTTCTCACGTGAAGAAATAAATGTCTCAAGTAAAGAACATAGTATCTAAAACTAAGAAACTAGTTCCCTCAATTCAAAATCTCCGATCTATTATTTCAAAAGTTTTGGTCTTAAATCAAAAATCGGACTACTTCTTATTGACATGATTCTGTTCTTGAAATGATGTCAAGGAAAAATTGGTCGAAGTTACTGAATTGGTTAATTCTAGATATTTTTTTTCTTTGAATCCATTAAGGTAAAGAAATACTTCTCTCCCCACAAAGTAATATTTCTTTGCCACATATAAAAGTCAATTTGCTCTTGGATTGACTTCAATTCCCTTATTTTGAGAACTCTTCTATATATGTATAATCCCAACATAATAGACAAAATAATAAGAAATAGTATAGAACAGCAATTAACTTAGTTTTCCCTAATAGCAAATCGAACGACAATTGTAATTTTAAAATTTTTACATACACGGAAAGAATACCCCTAAACTAGCAGTGTTTTCAGAAAAATAATATTAAAATAACCTATAACACTAACCACACTCTAGGTAGATTCATAAAAAACAATAAATCGTATGAATTTAGTTGCGGTTCTTGTAATAAGGTATACATACGACAGGGAGACAATTTCGAACACGTATCAAAGAACATGCCAAACATCCTTTGGAAGAACAACACAATTTTAACAACGATTATAAAGTTTTGAATATGGCTAATAAAAGTAGAAAATTAAACTATTTAGAAATTTTAGAAATAAATAGACGTTAAGCTCAAAATATTTTGCTCAACGACCAGCTGGACTTTGGTTTTTCCCCATTATTAAATTTATATAGTTAGGTAATAGAGTACGTGTCCGTCATAAAATATAACAATAAGATATAGTGGACATTTTCTCAACATTTGTTTATTTGTACTTGTGTATAATGAATTTCCATCAAGTAACGGCTAACTCCATTGACTTTTTATACATTATTTGTTTCTTTCATGCCACAAAAGTGGGAAGAATAAGGCTAGCTTTTAAATTATTTTTATAATTTTTTTTATACAAAAAAATCGGTTAATCCGTTCATTCGGGAGTATAAATTTACTTTACTGTGTAATTCCATAATTGTGAAATTATTATTTTTTAAATTCTTTACCATAGTATCGATTACAAAAAAAATAAATAAACCCGACTGCAGCCACCATTAGTGAATTGTTGAATTTTGAAATTAGTTGATTATGCTCATATTTTGACAACGCCCTGTATATACTTCGACCAAAAATATTTATTCTATGCATTATCAGTAGCATTTAAATTAAAAAGATTTGTGCGCAATACTAGCTATTTGACAAATGTTAATTAAATAAATGCGATTTGTGAAATTGATGAATTGATTGAAGTGAAAAGATAAGTAAGTCATAAAAATCCAGATTGTTTAAAAAATGTAAATACATTTAGACCTACGTCTCGTAGTAATTCAATGTCATATAAATTATAAACCATAAAAAATTCTTTATGCCACAGTCGCGACTGAAATTTAATATTTTCACACACGTTTTTACTACGCCCTGTATAACTGGCTAAAGCAATACAGTTACCGTTTTGTAATATCAGCAGCAGGTAGGGTGCATCTTAAACATATCCAAAATCACAATATAAGGGAATGGTAATCTATAGATATAGTCGATAGTAGATGTTGTCGGGCGGGAATTTTCGTCATTGAAGTATTAGTGAAGATAATTTTCAAAAGGAATTTTTTTTTGCGCTTTAAGATAAAATACTATGTAAGAATATAATTAAAAAGACTTTTAAGACGTTATGCATATTTTAACATATAATCAAGAGAAATACTTTAAAAGAGAAAATTATTAAACTTTGTCATTGTGTTAGTCTATAAAAAGTTAATTTGATAGAATTGAATTATTCTTTGTTTGAAAAGTATTTTTGATAAAGTGATGTTTCATGTGAAATATCTTAAACTTTAAACGGTTGTTTCCGTTAAGGAAGTTTACCACTAGGCACGTAGCCAGAAATTCGGGAGGTGGTGCAAAACCTGTCATTTGCTAAAAAAAAGTGTTAATATAGTTCAGTCATCCATGGACGGTTAAACCGAGATGTTTTCTCAATTCCGTCGGTCTGTCTGTCTGTTGGCTGTTCGCGGCCTGGTAATATGAACAAAATCCAATATGGCGGTCTAGTGAAATGTTAATGTTATTTTTATAAAACTACTCATCCAATTTATCTCAAATTTTGCAAAAATATCAAGAATCCAACATGGCGGAACAATATGGCGGCTGAAAATACTACTTAATGGATTGATCTCAATTGTGTGCCATAAGCAACTGTGGTATAGAGCTCAACTAGTAAAACTGTTTTACTGATTCAAGATGGCGGAACAAAATTGCGGCCAAATAAAATTTTTGCAATCGTGAAAAAATCACCTTCTCAGGTTTTATATATCTTCACGTTTTAGCGTCCCTAGGAGCCAAAAAAACATGATATCAATTCCGTCGGTCCGTCTGTCGGCTGTCTGTCAGTTCGCGACATAGCTTAAATACTACTTACCCGATTAACTAAATTTTGACTAAAAATAAAGGGTCATATGGGGATGACCTGATAATATTTTGGTAAAAATCCAATATAGAGGAACAATGTTAAGAAAAATTAGATTGGGGTATTATTTCGGGTTAAGATCCAGTAAAAAAACACGTCTTTTTTTAAAGTGTCGACGTTTCTTAACTTAATCGTTGCATCCTCAGGACACATATATAGATCCTATATCCTGCATGAAACCCAAATTATCAGTCTTTATAGCTACTCTGTTGGTCCGTATATATTTCCTAGGTATTAAGTTTCTAAACAGTTTTCGTTAACAATCCTCTTGTTGTTATGCTAGAGTGGTGTATTATTTGGGGTTAGGATCCAGTAAAAAAAAAAAGTTTATTTTTAAATAGTCGAAATTTTGCTACTTTATTGTTGTATCCTCAGAACACATAGATTCTATATCCTGCATCAACCCCATATTATCATTCTTTACCTACTCTGTTGGTCCGCAGATATTTCGCAGATATCAAGTTTCTATGGTTTTCGTTAACGATTCTCTTTGTTGCTATCTTAGAGTGGTATATTATTTGGAGTTAAGAACCAGTAAAGAAACAAAACATCGTCAGAACACATATATAGGTTCTATATCCTGCAGGCAACCCATATTAGCAGTCTTTACCTACTATGTTGGTCCACAGATATTTTCTAGATATTAAGTTTCTAAATGGTTTTCGTTTCGCAACTTCATTGTGGCATTCTCAAGACACGTAGATTTTATATCCTGCATGAAATCCATATTATCAGTATTTGCCTACTCCTTTGGTTCGCAGATATTTCCCAGACGTTAAGACTGATAATATGGGATTCATGCATGCATATAAAATCTATATGTGCCCTGAGGATGCAACAATAAAGTTGCAAAACTTTGACAATTTAAAAAAAGGCTTTTGTTTTTTTTACTGAATCCTAACCCGAAATAATACACCACTCTAACATAACAACAAGAGGGTCGTTAACGAAAATCAGTTAGAAATTTAATTCCTGGAAAATACGTGCGGACCAACGGAGTAGGTAAAGACTGATAATATGGGTTTCAGTTTAAGATGGCGAAACAAAATTGCGGCCAAATAAAATTTTTAAAAATCAACGTAAAAAATCTTGTTCAATTGACTATAAATTTTGCAGAAAAATTAGATGTGAAAATGGGATAAGCTGGTACGAATTCATATGTGTCAATATAAAAATTACGTATTGAATTTATTTTAAATTATGCCCAAAAGTCAAGTGTGACATAGGTAGAAAGAAAATGGTAAAATATAACACGTATATACTATAACTACGTACTGAACTAAATTAGGTCAAACTTCATTATCCCTAACAAATGGAAAAAAAGTCATAACGAGGGCAGTTCTGTATAAATTGATTCATCTTTTTTTTACTACTTTCTCGGAATTTTCGAAAATCACATCAACCGTTAAGAAAAAACTATAAATTACGATATTGCTTTATTTTTAGTATCACTGGCAAGTTTCAAATATCTACTTTTTATTGAGCCTTCTGTTTTTTCTTAAAAATGTTCATTGCTTTGAGAATTTTTGATATCCCTAACTGTTAAAACCGGGATTTTATTCGGAGTGTTCTGTATACGAAACAAAGAGTTAATTTAGTTTTCTCACCTTTTGTATACGTGAAGAGAAGAAATTCTAAACTAAGTGAAAATGGTTCACGGGGAGAACGTTCCAACAACTACCGCTTTGTTACTTGCAAACTGCCGTACATTCCTATTCTGCAGGTAAAAACTAATTATTAATTAATTTAGGAAAAAATCATTAGGATCATTTTTGTTTAGGATAACTTTATGTTTTTTTTTATGTAAACGTAAAAGTTTTGCTCTATCTGCAGTATTTTGGCAGATATTGACAGAAAACAGCTTTTTGCAACTTGTCTAGAAATGTAAACTTTGGCTAATTCAAAAAAAGCTAGAATTTAAAAAAAAAATGGTCTGTGTCCTAATTGAGGTTGGAGTTAAAAAATGACTCTTGTAAGCAGAGGTATTTCGTAGATTAAATTATGTTAAAAAACCAAAATACTTTTAGAATTCCGGGGAGGGTGGAGATTTAGATCCTGGCTACGTACCTGTTTAACACTTACGTAAATACTTAAAGTATCTTTTACCTGACGCTGAAAAATAGCTAAAAAATTCCTTTCCGGTATATGGAAAATACGATTTCCACTGAAAATTAGAATTTTTTAAGTTTTTCTGCAAGAGGTTATAAATTATTTACTTTCGATACTCTTCGAAATTCTTTCCAAACTATTCGACTGCACCAGCCTGATTGTATTTTTTAATAATAAATTATTGTTTTATTCCTGAAGATATTTTATCCTAAATTTTTTTTCATTTAATGTTTTTACTTATACGAGTAGCCAAAGATTTGACAATAAATATAGTTATTGCATATCCCAAAAATACTAGAATAGAAAAATGTTTCTGTATGTCAAAAGTGTATCAAACTCCCAATATTTTGGGCAAGCATGCCATGTTCTATATCCTAGGTAAAATATACTACTCGGTAAAACGTGACATTCCGTTTTATGTAGGTAATTTTTTTTCTTCAAAATGGCGTTCAGGTGCCATTTGAAATGTTTAATCACGAAATGTACACAAAAAGGGTGCATAAATAGCATGAAAAGAATCCATTAATAACGGGAGCTAAATGTAATAAGCAACTGCTAACGAACTATTGTTCTTGTGCCTTTACTTTCAGATAATTTATAGGTGCAATTTTAATTGATAAAAATTACATCGGTCTAAAACGGCTAACCAGAACAACTTTTAGGCGATACATTCGGTTTACAAATTAATAATAAACGGTCGGGTTAAAATGTTTCTACATGTTCATTACTTAATTGAAAGAGAATATTAAACTTTGTATTTTGGGCGAAATGTTTATATATTAAAATTCTGAGCATTGGGGCGGGGCCTATTTTTTCAACAGGCTGGATAGGCCCAGACCTAAGGCCTCAAAGTCAGATGAGTTCCATACTTGGTCTGATATATGGAAGAATAATACTTACTTTTATTTTATTTGAAAACTGTAAGCAGCGCCTGCCCATTTTTTCTTGGTAAAATAACTGTCGTTATATCTACTTAGAATAACGAATGCTTAAATTAATTTGTGAATTATTATAATTATTAATTAAACACGTGCACTTGCACAATTTTCTCTTTTTCTTGAGCTTTGCCTTCAAATATTAAGGCTTTCATTTTGCTGTTGCTGTTCGAAAAAAAAAATGTAGCAAGTGGCTAAGAGCAATAGACTGAAATTACTGTTAGGTTTCTTAATTGATCGCAAGGCGGCGCAGTTGCTAGAGTGGACAAAGCATTTCAAAAATTCTACAAAAACTCCCAAAACTAGATATAACTTTAATTACCTTATTGGATCCTATCCCTAGTAATGGTGGGGGGAGCTGTTGACTTACGAAATATGTATCCTTATCCAAACTGAATAAGCTTAGACTTATGTAAAAGGGAATTTCAGGATTCGGCTCTACACTCCCTAGTATTTTACAAATTGGATACATGGTGCTGTTTTTAACTATTGCAGTTTTTTCCATTTCTCTTAAAATTTTTAAATAGAAGGATATACTTCTCTTAGCCTAATAAACCCAATCTGAAAATTCGACAGATGTCCCACCAAGCAGATAATGCCTTTTAAAAGTTCTGTGACAATCATATCGTGCGCAATTTTCTATATAAAGTCTGCTACCCCCAATTCGTACTGTCTATTCGGATTATATTTCTAAATCAGTTGTGGTATTATATAACATACATGTAAATTATCAATTATTTTATATTTTTGTTTTTCTTCCTATGTTTCCAATTACTTTTGTATTTATAAAAAATTTCCAGCCAGTCTGTTACTGCACTTGCGCTTCACCGAAGTTATATATGACCATGACAGTTATCCCCACTTTTGGTCTGAAGTTGTAGCTTACCGTAGGACCGGTCAATAGCAAATTATGAGCGCGAATTACAATTTTATTCTTGTTGTTGACCCACTACTGCTCAATAGTTTCTTTTACTATTTGGTTTCTTAATTGATCGCAAGGGGGAGCAGTTGCTAGAGTGGACAATACATTTCAAAAATTCTACAAAACTCCCAGAACTAGGTGTAACTTTAATTAACATATTGGAAAGCTGACTTAATTTCCTATCATTTTGTTTTTAAACTTATTGTCTTATCACCCCTAATAAGGGTGGGGGGAGCTGTTAACATTAAATGAAAAAAAAAGGATAAAATATCTTCAGGAATAAAACAATAATTAATTATTAAAAAATACAATCAGGCTGGTGCAGTCGAATGGTATGGAAAGAATTTCGAAGAGTATCGAAAATAAATAATTTATAACCTCTTGCAGAAAAAAAAACTTAAAAAATTCTAATTTTCAGTGGAAATCGTATTTTCCATATACCGGAAAGGAATGACGCCGTACCAGTACTGATAGTTGCTCTGCCCAGTTTATTCAGATTTAAGCCATGTAATATTTAATCTAACCACAAATACAGTATTTGTGCCGTACATAGTTTAAGCAGTTTATGGTCTACAATACCGTGCGTACTGGATTTGTTTACTTTCAACTCAAATTTCTCTATTTTAAATTCCGAAAGGTCCTGAAGAAGGGAATACACATTTTCGAAAACTAGACTATACAATAAAGAGTTTCGTACATTAGGCCTCTTCTTTATTTCACTGCATCCCGACAAAATCCAGAACTAATAGGATAACACAGTGTTCAACCTTATATATACTAAAAGTTTTTATTTTTCTTGGGTATAGGTTTAATTAATGAAACTTTTTTTCCTGCAACATCAAAATTATTACTAAAATAATATTGTCGTTTCCAAGATATGCAATAAAATGCTCTTGAAAATGCTTCAAACAAGAAGCGAAACGTCGAGCTAGTTGCAGGAAAAAAGTTTCATTAATTAAACCTATACACGCGAAAAATAAAAACTTTTAGTATAAAGTATAATTTAAGATCAGTGTAAATAAATATAATATATATATATATATATATATATATATATATATATATATATATATATATATATATATATATATATATATATATATATATATATATATATATATATATATATATATATATATATATATATATATATATATATATATATATATATATATATATATATATATATATATATATATATATATATATATATATATATATATATATATATATATATATATATATATATATATATATATATATAGTTGTAGCTTACCGTAGGACCGATCAATAGCAAATTATGGGCGCGAATTACAATTTTATTCTTGTTGTTGACCCACTACTGCTCAATAGTTTCTTTTACTATTTGGTTTCTTAATTGACCGCAATGGGACGCAGTTGCTAGGGTGAACAATACATTTCAAAAATTCTACAAAACTCACAGAACTAGATAAAACTTTATTACCTCATTGGAAAGCTGACTTAATTTCCTATCATTTTGTTTTTAAACTTATTGTCTTATCACCCCTAATAAGGGTGGGGGGAGCTGTTAACATTAAATGAAAAAAAAATTAGGATAAAATATCTTCAGGAATAAAACAATAATTAATTATTAAAAAATATAATCAGGCTGGTGCAGTCGAATGGTATGGAAAGAATTTCGAAGAGTATCGAAAATAAATAATTTATAACCTCTTGCAGAAAAAAAACTTAAAAAATTCTAATTTTCAGTGGAAATCGTATTTTCCATATACTGGAAAGGAATGACGCCGTACCAGTACTGATAGTTGTTCTGCCCAGTTTATTCAGATTTAAGCCATGTAATATTTAATCTAACCACAAATACAGTATTTGTGCCGTACATAGTTTAAGCAGTTTATGGTCTACAATACCGTGCGTACTGGATTTGTTTACTTTCAACTCAAATTTCTCTATTTTAAATTCCGAAAGGTCCTGAAGAAGGGAATACACATTTTCGAAAACTAGACTATACAATAAAGAGTTTCGTACATTAGGCCTCTTCTTTATTTCACTGCATCCCGACAAAATCACACAAAAAAAAATATATATATATATATATATATATATATATATATATATATATATATATATATATTTAGAGGAAAACTTTTCTTGGGATAAGGTTCATACAGGGAATAAATCGACGTATTTTATTTCCTGTGCATTTTTGTTTTATTTTATTCCAAAATCATACGTTTCGGCTAATTTTTAGCCTTTTTCAATGACAGTATGGTACTTATAGCTAAAAAAATGTAAAATGACATTAATGCCGATCTTTGAAAAAAGTAGTAAACTAATAAAAAATTTTAAAAAATATATAAAATTTGTTGTACTTACCTAAGACAGAACTCATTTTCTTCAAATATTAAAACACATATACAAGACTATATAAAAAGACGAAGTTACATGGTTTGGACACACGAACAGAAATTAACATATAGGTTTAAATGTCTACTGCAGAGTGATTATTTCGTCGTCCAGGGCCAAAAATCGTTGACCTTGATTGCAATATTTACAATGTTTTTAAGGGCGATCAATTTCACTAAGAGAATTAAAATATTATTATCTTGTTAAAACAAATTGACATAACTCCCTGATAGTTCAAAGGACAGCACCTCGAGCCACGGTGCGAGGGGTCCCGGTTTCGACTCTCGCAGCCTCCATCCATCATTCATTTATTTTTCTCTTTTTTAAATTTTCTTTATTACAAGGCTTTTAAATATTTTTTGTTTTAAAATAAAATTAATTTGATGTTTCATGCTTTTATAAAACAATATCATTGATAATGTAATTTCTTTTTAAATATATAATTGTAATTGGTATCTTTATCGCATTTAAAGTTAATATTTTTATGTCCTATTTTAAGTAAAAACAAGGAAAAAAAGTGTTTACAGAAAAAAAAAGGGAGGATGTTACGGTAATATAGATTTTAAAACGGAATTAATTTATAATATGTTTATATAAAAAAATTATTTAACTCTTCCCTATGTCACCGGTTTGTCTGAAAATCTACAATCTTTTTTCAAAAAACATAATATTTCAATCAGTCATAAAGCAAACAATTTAACAAAAACAAAAACCCCAAAAAATAAAAAAACACACACAGTTTATGAAATCCCGTGCACAAATTGTAATGGAGTATATATAGGACAATCAACTCATATTAAAGACAAAACTACATAAAGAAAAATGAGAAATTTTGGAAATGATCTTTATAAAAAAGAATACAAATTCGGTCAACTCAAAATCAGACATTCAAAATTTAAGCAAAATCTACACTAACATATTATAAATTAATTCCGTTTTAAAATCTATATTACCGTAACATCCTCCCTTTTTTTTTTCTGTAAACACTTTTTTTCCTTCTTTTTACTTAAAATAGGACATACACATATTAACTAAATGCGATAAAGATACCAATTACAATTATATATTTAAAAAGAAATTACATTATCAATGATATTGTTTTATAAAAGCATGAAATATCAAATTAATTTTATTTTAAAACAAAAAATATTTAAAAGTCTTGTAATTAAGAAAATTTAAAAAAGAGAAAAATAAATGAATGATGGGTAGAGGCTGCGATAGTCGAACCCGGGACCCCTCGCACCGTGGCTCGAGGTGCTGTGCTTTGAACTACCAGGGAGTTATGTCAATCGTTTTAACAAGATAATAATATTTAATTCTCTTAGTGAAATTGATCGCCCTTAAAAACATTGTAAATATTGCAATCAAGGTCAACGATTTTTGGCCCTGGACGACGGAATAATCACTCTGCAGTAGACATTTAAACCTATATGTTAATTTCTGTTCGTGTGTCCAAACCATGTAACTTCGTCTTTTTATATAGTCTTGTATATGTGTTTTAATATTTGATGAAAATGAGTTCTGTCTTAGGTAAGTCACAACAAATTTTATATATTTTTTAAATTTTTTTATTAGTTTACTACTTTTTTCAAAGATCAGCATTAATGTCATTTTACATTTTTTTAGCTATAAGTACCATACTGTCATTGAAAAAGGCTAAAAATTAGCCGAATCGTATGATTTTGGAATAAAATAAAACAAAAATGCACAGGAAATAAAATACGTTGATTTATTCCCTGTATGAACCTTATCCCAAGAAAAGTTTTCCTCTAAAAATATATTAAACAAAGGTTCAAGAAACATTCTACCAATATATATATATATATATATATATATATATATATATATATATATATATACTAAAAGTTTTTATTTTTCTTGGGTATAGGTTTAATTAATGAAACTTTTTTTCCTGCAACATCAAAATTATTACTAAAATAATATTGTCGTTTCCAAGACATGCAATAAAATGCTCTTGAAAATGCTTCAAACAAGAAGCGAAACGTCGAGCTAGTTGCAGGAAGAAAGTTTCATTGATTAAACCTATACACAAGAAAAATAAAAACTTTTAGTATAAAGTATAATTTAAGATCAGTGTAAATAAATAAATATATATATATATATATATATATATATATATATATATATATATATATATATATATATATATATATATATATATATATATATATATATATATATATATATATATATATATATATATATATATATATATATATATATATATATATATATATATATATATATATATATATATATATATATATATATATATATATATATATATATATATATATATATATATATATATATATATATATATATATATATATATATATATATATATATGTATATATATATATATATGCCAATATTTTTTTAATTAACAGCAGCGACTTTCAAGTTTATTCTAAGCACGATATTGTGTCAAATATATAAACCGGATTATGTTCAACCACAAAACTAACTAACATCTTTGCGATTCAGGAAAGGCAGTCTTTTTAACTGACTAGTTGCCTCTGGGACATTATAGTCTCCTGTCTGGGGTTGTTCGAGCTGAAAAGGGCATAGAAAGAATGCAGTGCAGGTATAAGTATATTTTTCCTCAGGAAATGCTTTTCAGGTATTGGGTTTTACAGCAATGTATTTTAAATCTGTATGGATGGAGATTGAACACAAAATAACAATAATACTTTTTTCTGCTATTACACTAGGACGTGTAATTACTCCGACTCAGCCCCTTTAAGAGTAAAAATAGCTGAATGGTTGCTATTATAAGTAATACTTTATTATAATAATATAGCTTAGTCACGGATTTCTCACCTTTGTCACTGCCGTAACTTTTTTCCAGCAAAATAACTCTTCACTAAACTTGTTGTCGGACTTGCATTGTCTTTATTATTTCGGTTTCACAACGTTTCGAATTGTAACTATCTCTAATTGTTTTCAAGTGTATGTATTTACAATTGAAAATGACTACAGATAGTTACCATTTGAAATGTTCTGAAATCGAAATAATAGAGACAACGCAAATCCAACAGAACGAGTTTCGTGAACACTCAACATTATGTACCACCTTCAAACAAATAAAATCCTATTTTAAAAAATGAAATTCGATTTTTTTACACAGCAGCAAATATCCCCCGCTTCAGAAAAATAGGCTTCTATTAATTCTTTTAAAATTTTGTTATGCTGTAGTCCTGCTCAAAAGTTCTTATGGCTTCTTCCTTGTTATTTTTTCAGCCATTTTTTAGAAATCATGCTGCCTCTAAAGCCCATTACTCACTATGCGTGATCCGGCGAGATGTTGGGATTCGTTAATGCTATCCTTTAATTCATATTCACTTACGAATTGGTGCATATATCATCCATATAGTGCAGCAATATTATTGTACTTTCGAGCACATGAGTGCCCCAAAATTTTGGTTCGAATCTCAAAATTAATTCTGAAGAAAAACACATGCTTCTTCTTACTGGCGAAAATGCATGTTTTGAAAAATGTCTAACAATATCTAATAAAAGGGAATATTATGGAAGGTCATAATACGTCTATAAAAGCAGGTACAGGTATTTCTGTACTTGTTCGTGTTAAAATTTTATTTACCTTTTTATATTTATATGTCTGTTTTTATTTTCAAAAATGACATTTGACACATGACAATCAATGATTCAGCTGGTTTGCTGATGCATAGGATGATTCGACCAAAAACCGACTTCTGTCGAAAAACTTAAGATTAAAATTTCGAGAACTAAAACAAAAATTTAAAAAGTTAGTCCATGGGAGAAATCCGGAGTCTTATGCTCGGATATTATAGATAAACTGATATATCTATTGATATTTTCTTTTAATTTTTATGTTTGGTATTAAGATTTATAGGATTTTTGTTAAAAAAAAAATAATTTTGTCCCATTGTATTTGTGTAGATTCTATATAAAACAAAATCAAATGCAAAATGTAAATGGCTACGAACTTCTCCCATCTTCCATTTCAATTGTAGCTCACGTATGTATAGTGTACAGGGTGTCTGGTTATATTTTAAACGGGGTCTACAAGCTTAATTTGTAGAGATATCAAAACATTTTCTATATAAAAGTTTTATACCTTTCTCTAAACCGTCAATATTTACTAAACAAATAACAATTAGAAAGTAAGAAAAATGAGCATCGACTTTGTTATTTCATATCGAACACCATGTATAATATTATTCCAATAAATGGACACCTTCTTGCTGATTATAAATATACCTTTTTTGATACCTTTATTTTTAAACACAACCGAGATATTTGAGCAAAACTCTGCCATAAGCAACAATGTATTAAAAAGAGTGAGAACTTACACATAGACAATTATTAGAAAGGAATGCACTACTTCTTATAGCAGGGATCTTGTGTGTCATATGAACCAAGAAACAAATTGTAGGGTTGCTTAACAAGATTGCTTATAATATTTCAAAAAAACGAAAGACTATCATTTTTACAAGATATCACCATAAGTTGTAGTTTTTTTTTAAATGGCACACCTTGTATATTATATGTCCTTCAAATTGGTCTTTCCTTGCAGATTATATATATATTTGGATTGATGACCTTCAGACAGAGAAACTTAAGAAAAACCCTGCGATAAGGGGCAGGTGAGTGTGAAAATTCACTGTCATATAGTGGAGTCGATGGGAATAAATAGCCTCTTATGACACGGTTTTTCCCAAATTTGTCAGGTGTCTTTGAAGATAAAGGTATCAAACCATATGTATTTATAATCTGCAAAAAGAAATACATTTGAGGGGCTTATACAGGGTGTTCCATTTAAAAAAATACAACTAATGGTGTTCATTAACGATCCTATTGTTATATTAGAGTGGTGTATTATTTAAGGTTAGGATCCAGTAAAAGAAACAAAAGCCGTTTTTTGCCGATGTTTCACCAATTTACTGTTGGATCCTCAGGTCACATAGATGTTATATCCTGCATAAAACCCATATTAGTCTTTACCTACTCCATTAGTCCGCAGATATTTCCTAACCCCAAATAATACACCACTCTAACATAATAACAAGAAGATCGTTAACGAAAACCATTTAGAAATTTAATATCTGGGAAATATCTGCAAACCAATGGAGTAGATAAAGACTGATAATTAATAGAATAGCGAAACGTCGACAGTTTTAAAAGAGACATTTGTGTTTTTTATTGGATCCTAATCCCAATTGATACATCACTCACTCTAACATAAAAACAAGAGAATCGTTAACGTAAACCATTTAGAAACTTAATATCTGGGAAATATCTGCCGACAAACAAAAAATGTAAAGACATAATATGGGTTTCATTCTGGATATAGAATCTACATGTGTTTTAAAGATGCAACAATAAATTTGCGAAACATCGACTATTTAAAAATAGTGTTTTGTTTTTTTTGCTGGATCCTAAGCCCAAATAATACAACACTTTAATATAACAATAAAAGGAAAAGGATTGTTAACGAAAACCATTTAGAAACCTAATATCTGGGTAATATATGAGTAGCAGACTTTCTAATCGAGTTTTGTCCATATTTTCATATTTTCAACTATAGATGACATTCGTTACTATATTTACATATCTTCTTAATAAAACGCCCCGACACGATCTAAGCGTATTATATTCTATTTAAATTTAGTACAGAAAAATGCCTAGACAGACGAAATGTATTTTGTCCTCAGTTTAGAGACAAACGAACCGAATTATTGTGGACAAACTATTTTTTGTTTGTCTTTCAACCTTCAGTTGTTATTTGAACTTCATAGTGTTACGTTCGCGACGATTTGTTTCGATTTGGTTGATGTGTTGTTTTCCAAAAAAACAGTAAAATGAGTGAGCAACATGTTGTAGGTGATGTAGATAGAGGAGCAAGAAAGAGAAAAAGAAATGTTACAAGTAAGGAGCGAAAAACGGAGAAAAGGTAGGTTATGTTAGTTTTCGTTGAATATTTTAATAGTAGTGTTTTTATATAGGTATTCAGATCCTGACCCACATTGCCCCAGTGTTGATTTTCGGGGGAAACATAAACCAAAAAAATTTCAGTGCAGCGATTTTTTGATATCTGGAATAAAATGTATAAAAGAGAACTTCTACGCAGAAAAAAACAAACCTGCTCAAGATAACATACTTGCTCAAATGATAGAAGCGAAAACAACAAAAAGGCAAAGACCAAGAAAAAATGGGAAAGTACATGATTTTCATGTAGATTACTATGCAAGTATTTTTGAAAGCTTTTATTTAACTCGGCTTATGAGCAGTATGTAAATAAACTTGAAGGTAATGCGATATGATAGTATCCAATCTTAAACGTATTATACAGGGGATGTACAAAAAGTACAGAGCAGTTCCCGTTATCGGAACTGATTGAGATTTAGTATACACATATAAACCTGATGACCGTACAGTATTACGATTTTATTTATAAACTATTGAACTAAAAAGTGAAAAAGAATTTACATAAACACATAACGTCGACGTCATCACACTTCAAATAAGGCATCAAGCTTTTAAAATGTATGTGCTTTGTAAGTTTTATTATTGTTCACTTTCAATTCAATATTGTATCATTAAAAGCTTTCTTTAAATATTTTTTACATTAATTTTTTTGATAAAGAAATAAAAAATGGTTATCAGTATGGATTGTATTATTTTTAAGGTTTGGATTAAAAGCAGAAACATGTCGGTTTGTCAAAAGATATTTTTATCAATATTTAACTGTCGACAAACAAGACTTCACACAATAGCTAAGAAAAAAAAATGAGGGAAGAGGAATAAAAGACCGGCGTGGTGGAGATATGCGATCTAAGAAGAACGCTAAGAAACTGGAAAATGTTATTAAATTTATTTCTTCTTTAAAAGGCCAAGAAAGCTATTATAGCAGAGCAAAATCTAAGAGGATTTATTTATCATCTGAGTATAATATAACGAAGCTCTGGAAACTTTACAACGAACAAACTACGTATATGCCAGCCGACCGGGTCTGGTCAGATTCATTCAATCAGAGACACCAGAAAAATACTATGAAATCTACAGAGAAAAAGGCGAAGTTTGCAGTCTAGGATTTGATTGGGTATTGTATGATGTAAAGCAGGCTGTAGATTCACTAAAAAAAGTTCCGGATATTAGTGAAGCCAAAAGAATAAAGATATTACGAAAACCACAAACTAAAGGAGAAGATAAAATTTTTATTAAAACCGAGGTGCTGTATAGGAATGATGATGCAACAAAACAGTTTTCCAATTTACTAAAATCTAAAAAGAGACTTAGCAGCATACGTTTACCTGTTTTACCCATGGGTCATCAGATTAAGGAAAAAAAACTGGATAGCCTATCAAAATTTTTGGTCAGTTTGGCAGGAAAAGACTGGGCTGCAGATCCAGAACTCAAATGGTTGGAACCAATTTTAAGAGACCAATTTCATGAAAGCCAGGATGACGAGTTTTGTTGCTGTCTTGAGGATGATAACCTAGCCACCGTATAAATATGCGTTTTACCGTTTTTAGTTAATTTTTGTGTCCTTTAATTACATTTAAAGACAAACAAAAAATATTTTGTCCATTGAAGACAAACAAAACCTTGTTTGTCCAATGTTTTTTTTTTGTTTAAAACTTAAACTGTTTTCAATTGTAGTACAATACTTAATACTTTAAAACAATATATTTTTCTACATTTTTTGAGTTTTTTTTATTTCAGTATCGTACATCGTATACAAGCAGCGAATTTTGACCTTTCCTGAAAATTATCGAAAATGGACATAACCTGATTAGAAAGTCTGCTCCTCATATGCGGAACAACGGAGTAAAAACGCTGATAATATGGGTTTCATGTAGGATGTAAGATCTGTGTGTGTCCTGAGGATGCAACAATTAAGTTGCGAAACGTCGACAATTTAAAAAATACTTGTTTTTTTTACTGGATCTTAACCCCAAATAATATACCACTCTAACAAACATTTTTTAACATTGTTCCGCCATATTGGATTTTTACCAAAATATTATCAGGCCATCCCCATATAACCCTTAATTTTTAGTCAAAATTTGAAGTCAATCCGGTAAGTAGTATTTAAGCTATGTCGCGAACTGACACACAGACTCACAGACGGACCCACGAAATTGATAAAACATGTTTTTTGGCATCTAGGGAGGCCGAAACTGGTGAGAAGGAGATTTTCTTGAAGATTACAAAAATGTTATTTGGCCGCAATTTTGTTTCGCAATCTTGAATTAGTAACACACTTTTACTAGTTGAGCCCTATACCACAATTAGTTATGGCACACAATTTGAAATCCATCCATTAAGTAGTTTTTTCAGGCTGTATGTTTAAATATTTTAATATACGGCCATTTTGTTCCGCCATCTTGGATTCGTTACAAAATTTTACCAGTTGATTCCAACATGATACTTGATGTTTATACAAAATTTCAAATAAATTGGATAAGCAGTTTTTTCACAATAATTTTTACCAAAATATTACCAGGTCATACCCTGACATTTAATTTTTGATAAAAATTTCAAAAGTCGATCGGGTAAGTAGTCTTTAAGCTATGCCGCGAACTGACAGGCAGACATACCGACAGACGGACCGACGGAATTGGTAAAACATATTTTTTTGGCATCTAGTGACGCTAAAATGTGAAGACGTGTAAAACCTGAGAGGGTGATTTTTTCACGATTACATACTTTTTATTTGGCCACTATTTTGTTCGGCCACCTTGAATTAGTACCAGAATTTTACTAGTTGATCCCTATGCTACAATTGGTTATGACACACAATTTTAAATCAAACCATTAACCAGTTTTTCAGGCTGAATTTTTAAATAATTTATTAAGCCGCCATTTTGTTCCGCAATCTTGGATTCGTACCAAAATATTACCAGTTGATTCCAATATAATACTTGATATTTTTAAAACTAGGCTACCATTTTGTTTCTCCATATTGGATTTTTAACAACCAGGTCATTCCCATATGACCCTTAATTTTTAACCAAAATTTCAAGTAAAGCGGGTAAGTAGTCTTTAAGCTATGCAGCGAACTGACAGACAGACAGACCGACAAAATTGATAAAACATATTTTTTTGAATTCAGAGACGTTAAAACGATGTGTAAAACCTGAGAGGGTGATTTTTTCACGATTACAAACATTTTATTTGGCCGCCATTTTGGTCGGCCATCTTGAATTAGTACCACTATTTTACTAGTTGATCCCTATACCACAATTAGTTATGTCACACAATTTGAAATCAAACCATTAAGCAGTTCTTTCAGGCTGAATTTTTAAATATTTTATTATGCCCCCATTTTATTCCCCCATCTTGGATTCGTACCAAAATTGTACCACTTGATTTCAACGTAATACTTACGTTTTTGCAAAATTTGAGATAAATGGGTTAAGTAGTTTTTTAATAATAATTTTTTAACACTTCACTAGGCCGCCATATTGGATTTTTACCAAAATGTTAGGTCATCCCCATACGACACTTAATTTTTTCGTCATTTAGGGACCCTGAAACGTGAAGATCTGAAAAATCTCAGAGAGTGATTTTATCACGATTACAATACTTCTCTTTTACTAGAGACGTAAAAACATATTAAGCAACCTTTTTTTGCTTCATATGACTAACTTTAAAACCAAAGAAGATATGGCACGTTAAAATGTTATCAAGACAAATTGATCGCACTGTACACGTTCGTAATAACCTGTCCTATACAACAATAGTCCCCAACTTACAATAAAACAGATTCTCTGCCATTTGAATTCGTTCTTAAAAATTACACCAAAACTATTTGTTGCATCTAAGACTGCTCTTCTTCAGAAAAAAATCATATTGAGGTATTTTCAACTTCAACAAAAGGATCTCCGAAATTCTTTTTTAGTGAAATCATTATTCCCGTAGATTCCAACTTTTACAAAATTGATTGAAATGCAGTAGTTTGGTTAAACAGCAGAAACTTTCCCAATAAGTCAACTTCTTATGGAGAGAACTTGCCATGCATCACACACGTTACCTCTTAGATTTTACCCTTAACATCCAGAACTTTATCAAATGCCAGTTCTATCATTTTCGTTCCCAAGTTTTCTCCAAATATGTTTTTTTCTACCAGAAGCTGAAGAATCTATGTCCCCTTGTGGGGACATAGATGGGATGTTTGAAGAATGTATATTTGTTATTTTCCTGGAATATGTTTGTTTTTCTTTTTAAAAATCTAAGTAATCATTTAAGAAAACAAAGAAGTTTTTATTTTACATATCTTACCAGTTATTTACCTAGGTTTTAAAAATCCTGAAAAAAAGTTAAGATTACCGAAAATACGTACTTTTAATAATTTCCTTAAAAATCTTTGAAAATTTACAATCAAAATCATAGTAGCATCATTTTGATTGCCACAGCAGCGTTTTAGCCAAACTCAATGTACAATTTTTCTAAGCATCATTGGCTTATGAAAGATTGGTTTCCAGAGGGGGCTCGTGGAGTTTAAGTTTGATGATGGGCACCGGAACTTAAAAACCAATGAAAAGTACCAAAAATTGTGTGAAAATATATTCTTTTTTTTTGTTTTCTTGTGCATGCCAAGACGAATGCCGAAAAATACGAGTTTTATACAATTTTTGTATACAGTATGGATGTTTAATGTCCCCCCCTCTTTATTCTTTAAGCCAAATAAGACAAAAATTTGAAAAAAGGCGCCACTTTATTAAAAAATATTAAATTGAAAAGGGGGTCGAGAGGAAAACATCTTTTAACTTCAAACTTAATTTATGCTTAAAATATGTGGACAATCAAATTACTAATTATAAAATAGCGGCCATTCGTAAACCTTAATAACAAAGAAAAAACTCTACATCAAACACAAAAAATATTTTATGCCTCACGTGATCCCCAGTTTAAATATTCTTATAATAGTATATGGGCTAGTATAATATTTTAGTAATTACAGAGTAGGTTTAAAAAAAGGAAAATTTTAATTTTTTTAAATACAGTAAATACAAAAGTACACTACTTAGCCTCACCCTCAGAAAACATTTCAATTAAGAAACACGTGAGGAATAAAATATTTGAGTCTGTAAGTTCCAGATTTAGAAAATATAGTAATTCATAGCGCCATATAAAAATACCAGATAATTAAATTTTAACTTGCGTTTATTAATGCAAATGTAATGTAAGTTTTGCTGGTTTATTTAAAGTTAAACCAAGATGCAAAAAGTTTTAAGAACATAAGAATGATAGTTGCAGTATATGATTTTGAGTTTTGATAAAAAAAATGCCCTTTTTAATGCAATAATACGGAATTTGTTGTTGATTAGAGTCTTTAATTAATACAAATATCAACACAACCTATTAAATTATATGTCCACTATCCTAAGATATATTTTAATCGCATGTCTTTTCGTAATTTGTAGTTTAACAGAAATATGTAATATGAATTTGAAATGTAAAAATAATACATTTTAATGCAATTTAGAATATACAAAAAAGCTTATTTTTTTAGATAAGAATTATTAATATTAGATATCGTATGTAATACTCCCAAGAAACAATTTAAGTTGTATCAGAATAAATTTGGACAAAATTAGAACCGTGAAGAGTGTTAGTTTCACTGATAAAAATTTAAAATATGATATAAAAAAATGCATGGTATTTAACTTTGAAATGTTTTGTGTATATTGTTTTTGAAACCACCATCTTAAAACTAAATTTTATTGTTTATTGTACCTACTAAATGTAAACGGAAGTTAATTTTAAACTAGTTTTTAGGTTTTATGTGCAAATTCTTGAATGTTGATTAATACTTTAATTCGACGAACCCTTCAATTTTTTTTTCAAAAAACTAAACTACAACATATAAGAGAATGAATTAAAATCACCGAAACCATTCATCAATATATTGTGTTCGTTTTTTAGTAAATCATCCATTATTCACAAAGAGACTTGTTTTTAAATTAAACAGTAAACACTCTCGGTCTCAGTCAAAGTTTATAATAAAATAAAAATGGTTACAGGTGTATGTGTGATGTGTTGTTTAATTTTAAAGGTACTATTTATTTAATTAATTAAAAGGCTTTTAGTTAGTAACTAGTATATGTTTTTCTGATAGGTCTGATCATGCCCGACCGGGCGAAACACTTGCAACAATTTTTATTTTATTATAAACTTTGACTGAGACCCAGACTTTGCGTCTGTTTACTGTTTAATATTATGCTGGTGGTCCTTTGAAGTTACTGTATCTTTATATGCCTGTAGACCTTTGGTACCCGAAGCCATATTGCCTGCTACCTGCCATGGAGCTTGTAATTTTAAGGTACCATAAAAGGTCAGTGTTCATATAGGTACTTCTCTATTACATTACTCCTATTGAAAGCAGGAATATCGGGCTGTTGTTCCAGCTTTTGGAAAAAAATCTAAAAATAAGCATTCTGAGGATATGCCAAAGCTAAACCCTTAAGGCAATTTCGTGTATATTGTCTGGTAAAGGCGATACTGAGGAAAATAAAAATGAAAAAGATAAATTAAAGTAAAATTCACAGCGAATTGTTTTGTAAACATTTGGTATTTGGCTTTAAGGTCAAGATATTTTCTGCACTTGAAGAGCAGAAAGGAGCTTTATATTAGCAAAAGATTCTATTACAGTTTATGTCGAACAAAGAAAAGAATTGGCATTTTATCAAAAAAGAATTTATCTCTTTTGTGTGTATTGAAAATATTTTTGTGCGATTGTAAAGATTTCTTACTTCATTTTTAGCCTGGCGAATAGGATTTTCTTTACCAGCAGCCAAGGTTTATAGCAAACAAGACTCCAAGATGAGGAAGAGTAAATATCCCGCAACCCAATCCAATCAGCGGAATTATAGGGCCAAACAAAATGCGATGGCATGGATTCAGGCAGCTTCCGGGACAAGACTTAGAGAAGCGGAAATGGATGAAGCTCCCGAATGATATTGAGAAAAAGTGTTAAAGTAATTTGGCTGCATGTTGATGCGAAGTAGGTTAGTTCTTTGATCACGTTAATCAGAAATTTGTTGATTGCAAAGGTTAATACTGTACCTCGAGTACAATTTTTAGTGGTCCCCAACCAATCTTTATTATGAATGGTAAGATATCTGGTACAGAGCAATTTAGCAAGACGAAAGTCGGTGAGCTCGTCGTAGGAATTAGATTATGTAATCAATCGATTTGAAATTATTTATAATCAGTTTCATCCTAGTGTTTATTGGTTTTATTGAAGATCATTTGTTAATATCTGTCAGGATAGTGCCAGGTCGTAAATTATTGTTAAGTCCGATAACAATAATTTCAAACATTTGCCGACACACTATATAAATTTTCTTAACGGCGAAAGAATTATCTAAATACTTACTAGATTAAATAAGTTTCACCTAAAAAATGTTTAATATGGTAAAAGGTAAAAGTAACAAAAATCCGTTAAGTAGAAACACATGCATTATTACAGTTGGCGTAAAATTGAGCGTAAAAATAATAATAAAAAAAATATTGTATTTAATAAAAAAATATCATATTTCGGTCGGAAAATTGGGGAAAATATTTACGACCGTTATTAAGCCCAGCATGTGGCATGGTATCGTAAAATAAAATAAGCGTCTATCGGTTTAGTGCTATTTTCATTGCTCCAATTGTGTTTTTATATAGCATTTCCACAGTATCATAACCTATTTCTTCTAATATCAAGCAATTATTTTCAAATAGTGTATTTTTTATAAGAGTAGAGCACTTCAATTGTTCTGACCCTCATAGTTTGTTATCGGATACATAGATAAAAATATAGAGAGACTCATCAATAATTGCCACATTTCCTATGCATTTGCCATACTGACAAATGTTCTTAAAATTATTATATGTTGAGACACGGAATAAAGAAAATATACACGTTGGTATTGGGCAAAAATACTATGACTTTGTGATTTAGATGTGCATGAGCTGAAGAATGTAGATTCTAATTTGCCTATCAAATTTAATGATTCAACAATTCTCAGTAATTATTATTCAAGTTCCTTATCACGAAATGCTATTGGCTAAACTCCATTATTTTGACTTTCAATTTTCAAAGTTGCCCAATCAAACCTTAATGCAAATTCAGAAAAAAATAAATATCTACGAACGAGACCATAACTTCAAATACCAACCAATCCTGCATTCTTTTGAAAATTACAGAAAAAAATTCTATTGATGCAAATAATTTTAATATAAATTAAGGCGTTTATTTCGATACAGGCTTGACCTTTCAAACCCATATAAAAAAAGCTAAAAATGGCATATAATTACTTAATTTTCTTATCAAAAAAAACTTTTTAGTTCGCCAGGCTGTGGTCGCCATTTTGAATTTCTAAAAGTTTATTAAAAATTCAGAATTTGCACCTTTAAATGTCACCAGATGCTGCGATTTTTAGTCGAATTTGCATAATTGAAAAAATTTCACCGCCATGTTAATGCGGCGATTATGATTTTTTTTATGTCTAAATTATTGTATGAAAATTAGAAGTTGTGTAATTATTTTAAAGAACTTGGTTTGTTTTTATATAATACTTAATATTACAATAGATGATGTTTTGTTCATACATTGTAACATTTTTAACAACCATTAATATTTAGAAACAAATTAATAAAATATATTTACACTAAGGAAGGGCTTTTTATTTATTCAAGATGTTTTGTGCAAAATTTTATAAAATTATTTCTAAACGTAAAAAGTTATAGATGGGACGCCACTTTTTCTCATAGTAGGTCGTCGTAAGACTAGTTAAATCTTCAAGTACAAATTATGTAAAGCAATAGCCCTAGAATGCTTCGTGGCGGGACACCCGCTGCCACACTTTTTGTTTAATTAAGAAGGAAGAGAACTCGATCATTAATGGCATTTTTGCACTACTGGTATTTCCAAGAAAATAAACATTATTTAAATCGCTCAAGAGTATATCAACTTTAGTAAGACTTTTGCCATATTTTATTGTTCAGTCGCCCGATAAATCACAAAGAAGGTAATTATTTTTAACAGACCAAAAATAACAATGTTAATTTATATATTTCTTCCTTCTAGACTCTCAATCTCATTCCCTAGATTCCGGTTTACCTCCACCAAATTCCCAAATGCCTGTCTCATCTCATCATAATGCTTTTGAAGGTTATTTAAAATATCGAATTGCTTCTTTCAATTCACTGTGAGTTGTTCCAAATAACTATCTTATTTTAATCAATATTTCCGCATTACTTAAGTCCTTGCTCATAGCCAAAATGACATATTATACGGTACCAAAAAACTGGATTACAGCTAATTATAACTTTGCACTAACTATTACCCTAATCTATTCGAAGAACAGCATGCATGTCAAAAACCAAGTAAACGAAAACACTTGTTTAAAATATCCACTTAATTTATTTTACAAAAAATAAAACACATGACAATTATTTCGTCAACACTGTGGCTTCATCAGATGTAAGGTCTTAAATAAAAGTGTATCACAAATTGTAGGCATTAAATACCTGAACTCGTTTTGCGGATATACAGGTAAAATGTTCTGGGTTTTCTCGTTGTAACCAATTGATCATTTAGTAATACTTTCTAGTAAATTAAGTATTTTACTTTTTCGTTCTACATGTAAAATTTCAAATACATACATATATTTACAGATTAAAATACTTACATGTCTAGTGTGGCACCAATAATAAGTCATAGTGAGAGAAAAGTTCATTATATTATTTCATTTTTGTCCGAAGCAAAGTATTGTGTAAAAGACTTTTTTACATAAGAATTTTCTTAATACATTTTTTAATTGAGAATTCGACATTGTTTTGTAAATATGTGAAGTTGTATTTATCAGGAAGAAGGTACTGATAAAGAGACCTAATATATTGCATTGGAGATATACGTACATCCATGACAAAAGGAAATATCGCCAAGAAGGTCGTAATATTGTTTATATTGATGAAACTTGGGTGGATAATGACTTGACCTTTAAGAAGCGCTGGCAGAGTGAAAACTGGCAAAATTTACGTACGATACTAGGATGGCTTAATTCATTTAAAAATCAGCCTGGAAAACTACTTATTAAAATGATTTGAAATGTTTTGCAAGAGTTAAGTGTAATAGAAAGATAAAGGGGTAGAATTGTGGTACGAATCCAAAATGGCGGAATACAATGGCGGCCTAGTAAAATGGTAACATCCAGGTATGAATCCAAGATGGTAGAAGAAAATGACAGCTTAATAAAATATTTAAAAAACTTAAATTAAGCCCAAAAAAGCTGAAGTAATAATGTTAATAAAAATATTTGAAAATACAGTGTATATTGGTTATTAAATGAATATAGGCGAAACTAAATTGGGTCACACTTCCCTCTTCGTTGTAAAAGGAATCATAACCAGGGAAGGAATTTAAAGTAAAGGAAATATTTACTATATCGCCATATATATATATATATATATATATATATATATATATATATATATATATATATATATATATATGTATATATAAATATATAACGCCCGTCATATCAGTTTTAGTTTAGTCTCAAAAAGATCTTTAGCATTTAAAAAAATTCAATAGAATCGGGACAGTATTGTTTGTAATATTAAGTTTTGTTTTACATAAATAATATATTAAATTTTGTTTTACATAAACTGATAAAAATATTTTTCTCTATCTAAAAAACCAAAAGAGGCGCAATCAATTTATTTGCATTTTTATTAAGTACTGTTCATTGTTTTTTTTTTGTGCAATGTTGAAAAATCCAATATGTAAGTTACAGAGTGTTAATTTTAATAATGTACAAAAAAACTAAAAAAAAAATTGAGTCCGAACCTAATTTTTTTCAAGTCGTATACCAGTTTTAGGTTAGTCCCAGGTACCTCTAGTACTGTGCAAAATTTCATTAAAATAGGTTCACTAGTGCCACAGGTATTTAGTTTTAAAAATTTTGGAGGTTTTGACAAATCACCCTGTATATGCGTTAAGGATAAATTTAGATTTTTTTTTATTTTCAAATATGAAAGGCCCTTGGTCCAAACTAACCATTTCACTATGCCCATTTCTTGGTGAAACACCCTGTATATGTACCGTCTTTTCAAACAATTTTATGAACCGCCATTTTGTTCCATCATATATAATTTCTCACAATATTTTACGAGTTTCTACCTAAACCAGTAAATAGGATAAATTTTTTTATTCTGATTTTTAAGACCGCTATTTTGTTCTGTTATGTTGATTAAGTTTTTAATATTTTTGAAAACAATTATTATTTAGCTACCATTTTGTTTCCCCATCTCGGATTCGTACCACAAATTTACCAATTTATTTCTACATCACATTTATTGCTTGCGCAAAATTTTAAATTGATCCAGTAAATAGTTCCTACAGGCTGATTTTTTGATTATTTTATTGGGCCGCTATTTTGTTTTGGTATCTTGGATTCATACCAAAATGTTACCAGTTCATTTCTATGTAACATTTTTTTTATGCAAATATTGGAAATAAGTTTTTTAGTAATACTTCCAAACTATCACCAGGTCATCCCCATATAACCCTAAATTGTTTTCCAAAATTTGAAATTAATTGGGTAAGTTGTTTTGCAGCTATTTCGCTAACCGACAGATAGACAGACAGATTGACAGAAAAGAAAATATATATGTTTTAATATCTAGGGAAGATAAAACATAAAACCTGGGAGGGCGTTTTTTTTGACGATTGCTAATATTTTATTTAGCAGCCATTTTCTTCTACTATCTTGAAATCGTGCCACAGTTTTATCATTTTATCTATGGCTATATGTTAATTAAATATCGTACACCACCTCACCACACTCCGCCCGGCAGTGCAATTCTCCGATTTCAGACCCTAGCCCGTTCACAATTCAATCCAAAGCATCTTTTATCTTCGTCTTTCCCACGTCATCCGCGCCGAACATGCCTATTTCTCTCTGACAATAATTGATCGTTGAACGAGCCGGGGTTTTAAAATCTATCAATCACAGGTATCCTGAGTACGCTAACGTCTACCGATACCTATCAATATTACTTTTGGTATTTTATTTCATTCCTCATGCATTAAAAAAAATAATTTGAACGGACCACATAACTAGAATAATTTTTTATCCGCATTCCTTTCAGGCGTTCAGACTTATGTGCCAGACTTTACATATCACACACACGGATAGCCGTTCAAACAAAGAACCTACTCCAACGATAGCTTCCGTCCCGACTTAAAGCACGCGACTGAAATGCAAAAATTGCAAACAGCCGGTTGAAAGTTCAATAACCTCTGGCTTGATTTACAGGAAATTAAGCATACAGGACTTGGCTGCAGAGAAGCTAGCGGCCCGCATAGGTTCTATTCGATTTCTATTATGGCTCGGTCGGAGTCAAGGCCGCATTTATTATGGGCTTGATAATTAAGATAATATTTTAGTATTTTTAATATAAACTAAATTAATGGTTTCCTATTTCAAAAATTACATTTTAGAAGATGTTTTGTAATTTTTTTTGGGGAAGCACTGCTTCCCTTGCCTCCATGGACTGCACGCCCCTGTTACTAGAAAATATTGAAATAAACAAACAAAAATAATAACACATTATTAAGCGATCACTGGACCTAAATAGTTCCCCTTTGTTAAATTTTTATTAGGCTATAACGAAAAAACCCAGAACATTTTACCTGTATAATATCCGCAAAACGGGTTTAAGAATTAAACACCTACAGGTTGTGTTAAACTTTTTTAGGAACATCTGATGAAGACACAATGTTGCGATGCAGTTGTCATGTGTTTTATTTTTTGTAAAATAAATTAATTGGAAATTTTAAACAAGCGTTTTCGTTTACTTGGTTAAAATGAATTTCCATCAAGTAACGGCTAGTTCTGTTCAATATATATAAAAAGTACACAATCCGGCAACAAAATGAAGCATTGGTGCGACAAATAGACAGTTCATGAACAATCATAGGACATTTTGGTAATTCCTTATTTACTGTTGGAAATTGAATAAAAAAACTATCCTAATAACACCCATTTTAGTAGTCTAACAAAAAAGGCACGCAGTGCTTTAACATTACTCACTCATAACCTTCCCTCTCCAGTCGGGGCTGGGGGAGGGGTTTTGTTTGACAGATGGTTATCGGCTTTAGCTGGGATTTCTAAAAGGCGTTAACTCTAGTGTATAAGTAAATAATACTTTACCATCGAGATTTAATACTGAATAAGGCAAATTTAATCAATAACTGTGTATTTGCTAAGCATATATGTATATAACTTTATTGAATATCAAAGTAAATTTGTTCGAATTTCCCCTAATACTATAATTCAGCAGAGTTTGTTTTGATATATTGCCCAACTAAACACGAGTAAACTTCTAATGTATACTTACATTGAACTTTAAGTTGTTAATGTTATAATTAGTACAGAGAATGAGGGAAATATTGGTTTAAAGCCCTTATCAAAAGAAGTTGTCTTAATTACCTTTTCATCTAAAGATGTAAAAACAGATTTAATATATCGGGTGATTCACTATAAATGGACTTCCCTGTACCTTTTTTGTTTAATGAGTTAGAGAAAATGGAAAGTAAAAAAAAATGTACGATTCATTATGTAGCATTTAATACAATATTTTTCGTTCGTACTCTGAATAAAAGATTGTAAACTTTCGAGATAAATATCTTGGCAACGAAATGTCGGCAAAAAATTAGCGACTCAAAAACTACTAGTGGTACGCCTAAATGTCTATTTATTTTATAATCAGCACGTTCTCCTATCCTAATATCCACTTTGATGTTGGCTTGTAGTATATTTGGACAATGATATGGTTTGCCTTCGGTACACATGCTATTTAGAGGTTTTAATGGTTTTTTATTTAATTTTAGAAAATATCGCGTACTGGGGATTATCATAACAAATTCTGATTCATAACTTTCAGGAATAGGTAAAATGTGATAGAGTTCAAATTGTTCTTCAAAATCTATTGGTATTGAAAGAAAATAAGTTATCTTTGTCTGCTGTATATCGCATTTTACTTTAATTATTGATTCGTACTTAGAAATATTTTCAAGAGTAACAGTGAATGGTAGTTGGTTCTTGTAATGAAAAGATATTCTTTTTATGCCTGCAAAAAGATTTGCAGGTGAAATTATACTAGGGTGTATTATGCCTAATTTGCAAAACGTAATAGAGTTCTCGATATCTTGCAGTGTGCTTAATAACGAGTTATATAAAATAATTAGTTGGTTGTACTAGTCTTTTGCAAAAAGAATATCCTGAATTTCAACATCTTCTCGCAATAGTTGATCTAAAAACAATATTTTAGATCTTAACAAGTTTTGATTATGTTGAATATCTCTAATTGTATTATTAAAGTTTTTGATAACTTGATTATTAAGAGAGTATTGCATTTCTAACTGGGTTTGCAAGTTATTACCCTTAGTTTCTAAATGGTTTAGTATTTTATATATTTTGTCCCCAACATTAGAATCTAAGTTACCTGTGATATTTTTAATAACAGATCTTAAGCCGTTTATTAAGCCTCTTTTAAGACGACTAGTATTATATAAAGAAATAGTTTCTAACTTAGTAAGAATAGATTTTTTACAAAACATAGCAATATTTTCGTAATGTTCTAATTCCCTAACTAAATTTGTACTATTTGAATAAGTAACCTTAAGATTATCATGTTGGATAATTAAATTCTTATATTCTACGAAGATTTGTTCTAGGTCATAAAAATGTACGAACATATGTTCGGTTCTTTGAAGTTTGGCGGGTCCTAAGTTTATTGGTAAGGCGCCCAAATTCTCCGTAATATTTCTTATTTCTGTCCCTTGTTCTGGGATGAGGAACCTGAAATATTTTTAAAATGATAAGTTTTTCTTTTCGGTCTTTCGACGTTAGATAGGTGTATTTTATCCGTAGTGTTTCCGTGTGTGGGATTAATTCTAGCGGTTTTTAAATTTTCATTGAACTGAGTTATTTGCTCTGGTTTGTATTTATTTGATGTCTTTGACTGCTTTTGTTTGTAGTACCTTTTCAGGAATTTTTGGCAATTCTTCTCGAGATTCGTTAATTTTGTTGACAATTTTTTCTTTACATTGTTGAATTGTTCCGTTTAGCTTTTGATAGAAAAGTTTCATTTTGTCGCGGTGCAGGTGATTAGAGATTTAATTATTGACGAGTTGTCTTTCTATCTCGATATTAAAAGGGGATTCTGCGGCTAGGTGGCCTGTAACTATTTCGTATGGGGCTAGATTGGTGACAGAATGTATAGTATTATTATATGCTAGTATAGCATGATTGACTACTTTCATTTCTATGGGTTCATTTTTAAATTCTTGTTTGTTATTGAGCAGCTTGATGTGCTCGATCAGTGTGGAGTTGAATCTTTCTATAAGACCATTGGATTCGGGGTGTTGTGAACTTATAAAGTGAATCTTAATCTTATGTGTCTCGAGAAGTTCACGATAGTTTTAATTTCAGCGGTTTCCTATCATATTTCGTTAATTGGCAAATTTCGCATTCGTTAATATAAGTTTGGATAGAAGCACGTTGATTAGGCCAATAATAGTTATTTTTATGCGTTTTTCAGTTTCATCGATCCAGCGATGATTTGTTTTCCCTTCGTGTTGGTTTTGAATAATTTGCTTTATTTCTTCATTATCAGTGACGTCAATTAATTTCTTAGTACATTTAATCATATTGATTTGGGAATTTTTAAAGTATTTTAGTAAAACAACACTAAATTTTTCGTACACGGGGTCTTCGAAATATAAGTGATATTTTACTTTGGGAACAATGGTCTCTTTAATGAAATTTAAAACATCATTTTCAAAGTTGTTTTCTGAAAACTGAACATAAGTGCGTTGTTTAGAATTAAATAGATCAATGTGAGATGGAGTAGCAGGGGCATATTTTACTTCAGAAATTATTAACTGATTTTTATCGAGATTAACAGGACATTCTACTATTATGGGGTTTTCATGAGATGAGTGTACGGTAATATCGCTGTCTTCAGCGGCATTTTCCATTTTGTCGAGATCGCCGGTTTTGACTAATAAAGATTTATTCTGTTCATTATTTTTATTAATATTCTGATTTATTTTTTCGACATATTCTTGAAGCTTAAATATAGATTCGGAACTAGGTTCGGTTTCGTTCGCATTTAATTCTATGCGCGACAGTGCGTCAGCATTTTTATTAAAACAACCTTTTTTATAAACAATGTCGTAATCGTATTCTTCCAGTTTTAAGTGCCAACGTATTAATTTTGAATTTGGTTCTTTTAGTGAAAATAACCATTCCAAGGGCTTGTGATCGGTGACTATTTTAAATTTACGTCCAAATAGATAGGGCCTAAAATATTTAGTGGCCCATACAATAGCAAGAAGTTCTTTCTCGATGGTTGAATAATTTATTTCTGACTCATTTAAGGTTCGACTAGCGTATGCTATCGGTAGGTCTAATCCTATTTTACCTTGAGAGAGCAGCTCCTAAGGCGTAATTAGAAGCATCACATGTTAATTTGAACGGCTCAGCAAAATTGGGATACTGAAGAATTGGTTCGTTTGTTAAAAGTTATTTGCATAATTCGAAACATTTTTTTTAGTCTTTTCGTAAGAAGTTTCGTTACTTTGGCGAAATCTTTAATAAATTTCCTATAGTAACCCAAAAGTCCCAGAAAGCCTTTTATTTCCTTTTGGGTTTTTGGCAAGAGAAAATTCTGGATTGCGCAGATTTTGTCGGATTTGGTTTTACACCTTCAGGTGTGACAATGTGCCCGAGATAAGCCACCTCTTTTCTAAGAAATTCCGATTTATCGAGCTGAATCTTTAAAAGTTTGAATTACGTAATCGTTCAAAAACTTTTCTTAGTCTATCAATATGTTCTTCTAGGCTAGTACTAAAAATGATAATATCGTCAAGATAAACAGCGCAAATTTCGTTTTGATATCCTTTTAAAATATTATGCATAACGCGCTGAAATGTAGCGGGCGCAGTTCGTAGGCCAAAGGGCATTCGCAAGAACTCATAGTGACCATTTTCTGTATTGAAAGCAGTTTTGGGTATGTCTTCGTCGGCCATTTCGATTTGATGAAATCCCGACGCCAAGTCAAGGGTGGAAAAATATTGACATCTGCCTAATTTATCTAACAGATCTGTGATATCTGGTAAAGGATATTTGTTTCCTAGGGTCTTTGCATTCAATTTTCTAAAATCTATGACAATTCTCCACTTTCGTTTACCTGAAGCGTCAATTTTTTTTGGCACAACCCAAATAGGAGAGGACCAAGGAGAAAACAATGGACGAATTATTTTTTGATCAAGCATAACTTGAATTTGATTTTGTACCTCTTTTTTATGTATTTCGGGGTATCTGTATGATCTAGTATACAATTTCGTCTGATGTTTTTATATTATGTTTTATTTGGTTTGTAAAGGTTAATTTGTTGCCGTCAATATGAAATATGTCTGAGAATTCTTTAATTAATTTTAAAATTGCATTCTTTTCTTCAGAATTCATATAGTGTTTTAATTTTTGAGACGTCAAATTTAATCTTTTCGACGTTAAAATTGTTCAAGTTTGGATAATTATTTGAACTTATTTGAAATTCTTTAAAATCCATAGCAATTATTGGATCTAAAAAGTCTATAGACTAATTTTAGTAATTTGTTCAGATCTTGCTTTAACAGTGATGTTATTGTTCGAAATGCCTGATGTATTATGGTAAAAAAGTTTAATACTGGTGTTGGGTGTCACTAAAAGGTTATTTTGTATGTCAACATTTGCTTTAAGGATTTTTAGATTGTCTATTCCTAAAAGACAATCAAAATAATTATGGAAATTAAACAGATAGAATTTTAGGGGATCTATCTTCACATTAAACATTCTAGCAAGAGGAATTGTGGTGCTAAAATGTTCCGAGGGAGTGCCTTGTGCTGTAGATATTTGAGAAGGGTCATTCTTTATAAATTTGCGAAAATATTTTTTTGCAATTTCAAGTTGGATGAAAGATCTAGTACTACCTGTGTCTATAAGTATTTTCAAATTTATTTCGGGAAACACTGTATAAGGGAGTTGGCTACCGTTAAATGCAAAGGTCATTAGATTAAATCTGGGTGGTTTTTGTCCGAGGCTTCTATCTGAAAAAACTCGGAATTACATGGGTCGGCGGATTCTTCGGGGAATGCAACAAAACCTACATTGTAGCAATTATCGGTTTGTTGATTTTCAGATTCAAGAAAGTAGTCGTTGCCTTCCTGATTTTCAATATTATGCAATTCCTCAAACGAGAATTTTGGATGACTAATGTGAGAATTGTTTTGTCTTAAATTTTGGAAATTATTATTTTGTGATTGGTTATTCGTAAAATGAGATTTTGTAAACATACTATTTTGATTTGTTTGGAGCCTGAATGTATTTCTTGTAGAAATAGACATTGGTGTGGGTTTCGGTAATGGTTGAGAGTTTATTTGATTAGGTTTAAACACATTGTAGTTTGAAGGACCGGGGCTAGAATAATTTCTAGGTACAAATCGGTTATACACAAGTTAAACTTCAACAGCCCCTTCACTTGTGAAGGAAGCTATTGTAGATGTCTATGTTTATTTTTTTTAATTTGTAATTTTCTTTTGGAATAATAAGCGTGTTTATTATTATTATTATTATTATTAAGTTGTGCATTATTCGGATTTGTTGTGTACGTAAATGGTCTGGGAGCGAAATTTTGTCATAAGACCTGCGGTCTGATTTTTTGTGTTCTGTGGGTAACATTTTGAATTTGAAAATTATTTGTTAACATATTCAGAGCACTGTTTAAATTATCAGGGTTTTTAGTTCGCATCAGAGAACCTATCGGTTCTTTAAGACCACGTAAAATTACTCTTAAGCTAATTTCTGGCAATACTCAGATAGAACTGGACCTTGTATTTCGTCAGCTAGAGTAGCAATTTGAGCTATTTGTAAATTTAACATTTTTTTAAATTTATTGAATAAATCAAATGCGTTTTCGTTTTCTTGCCTAAATTCGACCATTTCTATGTTTGAGGTAAAAATATCACGTTTATCAGCATACGTGTTTAAAAGAGCTTTTTTTAGGTCTGTCCAAACATTAATTATATAGGAAGAGATATTTACCGCTGCTTCGCCTTTTATTTTAGATAAAATAGAACTCATAAAATATTCGTTTTGAAAATTGCTTGTATCGACTGTGTCGTAAAATTTTTTTAAAAGTTTTTCACAAATATCAATAAACTTAGATAAAAGTTCGACTTCTTCATAAAATTCTGGTATCATATTTAAATATTCTTGTTTTAATTGTGGAGGAGCCATTTTTACAAAGATTATAACAATATGTAAAACTACTAAACTTAATAATAATGTGAGCCTAGTGAATCAGAATTTGTCATTTTATTTTAAGTTTTTTCGAGCTAACCTCTAAATAACAAGATTTACTTACAGCAAAATCACCAGAATGACATCCATGCCCTTAACTTTGATATGCACTCAAAGATTCTTGAGTTGCTGATGGCTATAGTCTTCTGCGAAAGCGAAAGCTAGTTTTTGCCTGTAGAATATTCGTTCCTACTTTTCAGCTGGGCTTCTGGTTTTTAACGATTTGAAGTGGGTTAGTCAATTCACCCAGGGACCGAACCAAGAATTTTCGACGTTTCACTACTTTTTTCGAGAATCCGTGAAGTTTTTGTTCTTTTATTTTAAAAAAATCGTAAAAATTAACTGATTCTCTTATGGAAAATCGTTGAAAAATCCTACGACTGCGCCAGTTAAAAGAATTTCCCTGTAAGGCCTTTTTTTAAAAACTTAATTTTTTTTGTAAATAACAACTACAACGTTCAAGATTCTAAGCTAGACTAATTTTATTAAAAGATTAACAATCGAAATAGTACGTATAATTACATATTGTAATATTGCTGATTCTGCTTAATGAGGCAATTAGTTTGTCGGTGTCGCATGAGGTCACAGATAGAGTCATCGTCCAGTGGCGGGTAATATTGGCTAGATAACTTAGCAGTAAGTTTTAGCAGTTTATAAATAATACACACATCGAATTAATATAAAAGTTGATTAATAAGTTGTGTTGTGTGTTATGAAACCTACCAAACACATTTTTGGTCGTTTGCGTTATCTTAAATACAAAAAATGGTCAGTTGTGTGGCGTGTGGTCGTACCCGTATTGAAGGTACAAGGAAGAAAGGAATTTCGTTCCAGCGGTAAGTGTATTTGTATTTTCGTAAGTAAAAAACTAGACACTTTTAAATCCGATTTAAGGGCAAACATAGTTGTTATTATAATGAAAATCATAATTCTTAAAGTGTCAAACAGTTAGGTTAGGAACCAAGTGGTATATAAAAAACACAGTAGCGTAATACTTCATGTAATATTGTGTTAGGTCAAAACATTTAAATTACCTTAAGTATGTTTTAAAACGGAAAAAAAAGTTGGAGTTATGAGTTTCTAGGAACAGTTTTATGGGACAAAATAAGTTTTAATATCTAACATTATATTCTCCTGTTTTTGGGTCTGATACTGTGTTGAAGTGGAAACAATTTGATTATATTTCTGAATAAATGTTATTTGTTTAACAGACAGTATAGGCTAACAAAAAAATATGAAATCCTCTTTTGGAGATTTTATTTCATGTTTTTTTTTGGGAAAAATAGAATATACTTATACATATAGGTACATACATTTTTTTTAATTTCTATAAACACTTTTATTTTTTGCAATGTAGTATTTTTTTTTTGTATTTATTAATTTATTTATTTATTGCAGGTAACCAAAATCCGAGCCAAAATCTAACCCTAAGTAGCCCAAATATTTTTGCTTTCATGAGCTATTTTTAGTGTAATATATTTTTAAAGTCTAACCCATAATTAATTTAAGTCAGTAAAAAAAATCAACTTAACCAGACCTAACCATATATATATATATATATATATATATATATATATATATATATATATATATATATATATATATATATATATTATTTATTGTTTAAATATTTACTGTGGGCCCCTGAATTCCACAAAATGAACATATTTTGGTTCATGCTTAGTCTAAGTAAGTAAGTTAATCAATTAACATTTGTTGATAAATAAAATCAAACTGTTTCCCCTTCAGCACAGTATCAGACCCAAAAAAAGGAGAATACTTAAGGTAATTTAAATTTAAATGTTTTGACGTAACAAAATATTACATGAAGTGTTACGCTACTTTGTTTTTTAAAAGTGTCTAGTTAATTTCTTACTTACGAAAATACAAATGCGCTTACCGGTAGAACGAAATTCCTTTCTTCATTGTGCTTTTAATATGGGTTTAAATTAAAAATTTTAATTGTACTTTGGTTTCTAAGAGTTTATTCAAACTAAGAAGTACTAAATAAAAGTGAAGGCGTAGGAACTTTTGGTAGCTATATTCATTTTTTTCTAAAATATAATAAAGCATTTTTAACCAATAAAATTTATTGGTCGCGTATGATAGCAGTTCTATTTTAATTTGTTTTGTTTTTATTTGTATAGTTAATGTTAATTTTACTGAATTTTCTCCAAACCTAATGTGTCTTAGATGTTGATTATTTATATTTAATTATTTATGGCCTGTTGCCTAATATAATTAACTATATATAACTTTCAAATGAGTTGCAAGTTTTTCCAGATCTGCGCTCATATGGTTGCGGCGTTAAATTCTTAGTTGCAATTACTTCTTAGGAGCAAGCTTTAGATCAAATTATTGTAATTACTGGGCACGTGTAGCCACAGCTTATCATCCAGAATTCGTTCTCGCTATGGTAAATTATTTTGCACAGTCGGCAAAATTGCCACATTTCTTTAAAACTTTGCCAAGTCGCTATTTCAAACTCAATGTCAATTTTAAAGCATCAATAACAACAAACGTTGTACTTAAACTCCTGAATACATGTAGTATTTATACCAAAGGTTTATTATGTAAAAAGTAAAATTTAATAATATCCAAAGTGAGCTGTTAAAGACATGAATTTTAATGTTTCAACAGTTTTTTGTTAAATTGGCACCTGAAATAATGTATCACACTAATTGGTTTGTTTAATTTAGTCCATACCTTAATTATAATTCTCTTTCAAAAGTAAAAGTTTTCAAATTACTTCCTAAATTTCAAAGTAAAAATCAAAGTGGATACGCCACTGGAAACCGGAAACAAGATGTTGTCATTTTGACGGCCATCGTTTTGAATCTTGGGACCTTCCCGGTCTCGTCAAGGTCACGGCTGGGCTCTTTCCTGTACATTTATTTATTCAAAGGACAAAACCCATGCCGTACGACGCAATGCGTTAGAGAAAGAGACAAAGCATTATCTGCTAACAGATAAATGTGAACTCAATAGGAGGAAGGTAGGTACCATCGGCTCTTATGGCACGGTTTTTACAATTTTTCAGATTATCTTTAAAGATACCGGTATCAAACCTGGGATATTTATAATCAGTAAGAAAAGGCCCATTTAATAAAATAATCCACTCGAGTTTACCGGGCAGGTGGCTGAACGTGTTTACGCATTAGGCATCTGAGTATGGTCCCGGTAAGGCCAAGTTCGGATTGGTGGGAGCATAGACTTTGTTAAGTGGTGCTGCCAAAAACTATAAAATGTATCACATCATGAGCCATCACATTCACCACCCAGTAACCTAAGAGTTCGCAGCTCGACAGTGGGGTGTGGACTGGGGATCGGAAGGGTGGCTGTTCTTAGCTGTAGGTATAAGAGGTGAGAATGAGACCTGCAATTATTTCATTAGCGTTGATATTGACTTAATATAACAGATTTTATAGTTACAAAAGGTGCATTCTTGTTTAATAATATCAAAGTTAATATGGTAATCTCCAAAAAAGCAATTATATAATACAGCTAAAGAAACAAGGCAGTTTGTTTGACAAAAATGTGTAAGAAACAAAATGTTAGTCAAAACTTGACTTTACTTAGATCAATACCTCTTTTGTAGCATAATTTTAAATTAAAAACACCATACTTTAGATTCAGTCAGTAGTCCGTACTCTGTTTATCTATCAATATTTCCACATCAACTAAAATAGTACAAATTTGACTATGACGCCCATAGGCTCTTAGTCTGAATCTAGTACTCACTTGGCTTTAGTTAACTAATTATATTCAGCTGAATCTGTTATAATATCAAATATAAAAGAAAAGATACTGAAACATCTAAAAAATTGCAACACTCATTTTTGTAAATTTCCAAAAAAAAAATGAATATTTGACTTTGTTTATTACTAGAATCGACCGAAATATGTTTAAATATAAATGTGTTTACTCTCTTGCTTTTTTTAAATAACGGTCGTCGATTTAATCCATAGAGTCAAAAACAACATGCATTTTTACTATAAAGGAAACTACCTTTATTTCTATAACCACAATGTTTATAGTATTCTAATCAGTTCGACGCGTTTCAGTAAAGGAATTGAATGAAGTTGAATGGCTGAATAGAACGGGTAATAATAAAACATGCTGCCCCGTTCACACAAGATTGTCTAATGTTTTATTTTACACATTTTTTTATATCAAATTTATTATTCGTTATAGCTCTAATGATGGTTTTATTGACAAACCTGGTTTTTGTTAGGATCCATCTAACAGTATAGGTTTTGTTAAAAAAAAAACTAAAAAAAAGTCATCGCCTGAGCCTGGATTGGAACACACAACTTTTGCACTGCTATTCGGACACCCTATAACTGAGATAAAACCTTAAATCAGCTGCTGATCATACTAATCACAACACAGATTGTTCAATGTGCTATTGGCTATTGGTTCGTCGTTTATTTGGGAGGGTTATAAACAAGTTTTGTTGAATCTTCAGTTTGTGCTTCTTGGCTCAGTGGTAGGGTTCTCAACTTTGGATGCAACGCCTGTGTGTTTGAATCCACTATTAGGAGCAAATTCTGTTTTTAGTTTTTCTAAAAAAATTTAGAATTAATAAAAATGCGGACTATAAAATTAAGTTTGGATTGTAGTGCGCCAATTTTATGAATATTGAAAAAAATCCGAATCTATATTAAAACAACTATTTTTGATTAACAAACCCTATACTATTAGGTGGATCTGTCCAGTTAGCATTAGCTTAGCTCAGATTGGTTGATAAAACCATCATTAGAGCAATAATACTAAGCTAACCTCAAATTACCTAAAATTAGATTTGAAATACGCACACATTCTAAAGAGGTGTGATTGGTAAGAACCGTGGAGGCTCTAAGGTCCTGTACCATTGAACTAGCAGGCATTACAACGAAAATTTAACGAACTTTGTTTATCCTCCACCGAATTAAAAATATATATTATCCTCCACCGAATTAAACTTATATATTACAAACAAAAGGCTGATTAACGGGCGGACCCAGAAATGGGTACGGTATGATTGTCAGTACGTCACGTAACTCAATCCATTGGACTATGTAGCAACTTTATTAGTAGTATTAGTACACCGTCTATCGGATCGTTCACAAGACACTTTCTTCGGTAACATATCATTTTCATGAACTAACCTAAAGTTCTTGTATCTAAAAGATATATGTGTAAATGAGAAAAATTATTAGTAAAACAATATAGTTAGGTCACTTACGATAAACTCAATAAAAAGCGTAAAGCTGGTACAACAATAAGAAGAATAATTAAAGATTTTAACACAATACATAGAGCGGAAAACAGCACATTGAACAATGAAATTAAATAAGTAAAACTTTTCAGGTTAGCTGCTGCTGCTTTTGAATATGGGCTTTGCCAAGGGCATTTACCAATTAGAAGCCGGAGGCAAAAACTTTGGTGGTGTTTAAGGTTTGGAACATTGCATCAGCTGTAGATATAGAAAGAATGACGAATTAATATACTCTTGAGTACGGATTTTGAAGTTGCGCCCAGCCTTGCCAACGTGCGTACGTCGAGTTGCAACTATCACACAACACAACAAAAAAGTGGTAAATCCCACTTTTTTGTTGAACAGGTATTATTCGTAATCTAACTTTATGAGCTTCTACATAAACACCATTTTTTAAACCTTTCTTTTCTAGATAATTCTAATAATTCTAATAGGTATTAAGAATTTTTACCCAAGACATTTAGGTTTAATCTTGTATTTATGCGTATATTAGACAAAATTCATAAATATTCTCACAAGTATATCAAGTGTTAGGGTATAAATGTCAGGAGAATGAATATCATAAGTTTATCAATTATTGGTTTTAAGATTTCTTGTTAAAAATACACATTAAGAATTAATCACCTTATAAACCCACTTCTTAAATTTATTGTTGATATGGGTTTAAGACGTCTAAATAAATACTCCTTTTATAAAATAAACACCTTGTAAACACACTTCATAAATATTTTATTAAAAATAAGTTGGATAAACCATCAGAACCTTATTCACAAAACTTGTTAGCCGTGTATTTATTTTTAAAATCAATGCACCTTAAAAAGCTTTTTACATGTAACAAAGACAAAACAAACTTCGACGAACACCAAATTACATTTTAATGATATTTGTTTTGTCTTTGCTACATGTAAAACGCTTTTTTAAGTGCACTGTTTTTAAACCCATGTATCATTCTGCCTGTTTACCGACGAGTAGATTTGATGATGACTAGTTAGTCGAAAGCGCTCTGCTATGATTTTTGTTTTGGATAATATATACGTTATACAAACCTTTTTGTTTCATTGTTATTTTGCTTTAAAAATGTCTGAGTTTAGAATTTCTCAGAGTCAACAATCAATTCTATAAACTGAAAGAAGGCCTCACTCCCTTTCTAGCAGAAAAAGTCATGTCTTTCTTTGAAGACACATTGTTATTCTCTAGTAGAGAACCATAGTCAAAAATATATTCTTCTGGCGAGAATTCGTGGATAACACGCTAGAAATATGGACAGGATCTATGGCAAAACTAAATTATTTCTAGATTTATAAAAATTGACTTACATAGCAACCCCAGGTTCTCTATGAAGGTGGAACTAAACAAACAAACATTTTTTAGAGCTTCCTATCACTAACAAAAACACTAGCCTAGAATTCTCAATTTATAGAAAAATCTATCCAAACAGACCATCTAATTCCCCTTGACTCAAATAATTTCATAAAACTTAAATTGGCTGCATTTAATTCTGTGATTCACCGGCTCTTCTCAATCCCTGCAGCACTAACAAAAACACTAACCTAGAATTCTCAATTTATAGAAAAATCTATCCAAACAGACCATCTAATTCCCCTTGACTGAAATAATTTCATAAAACTTAAATTGGCTGCATTTAATTCTGTGATTCACCGGCTCTTCTCAATCCCTGCAGCTGCAACACAATTTCATAAAAGAGAGAAATAATATACTATATCAAATTGCAGTTATCAACGGCTATGAAGGAGCTTTTACATACCGACTGGATAAAAAAATATATAAAACAGTTCAAAAGCATATTTTTAACAATATTCAAGAGAAGTCCATTAAAACTTGGCAATCTCCAAAATTTAATTCACTAAGTAATACGTCGATTTCTTTCGAAAATGCCAATATGCTTCAGTAGACCGAATAACGTAAACATTTGTTTTAAATCTTCCAGCAATTTAAATACCTTACTTTCTAGGCCTTTATTTGACCACCATTTTATTCTGCCATCTTAAATTCATATCACAGTTTTATTTTGAATTTTTAAATATTTTATTAAGCCGCCATTTTGTATCGATATCTTCGATTCGTAGCAAAATTTTATCAGGTTGTTCTAATCCAACATAATACCTGATTTTTGTGCAAATTTTAAGGTAAATTGTATAAGTAGTAGGCCGCCATTTTGTTTCGCCATATTGGATTTTTATCAAAATGTTACCAAGTTTTCTCCGTATAACCCTTAATTTATGACCAACATTTGAAGTCAATCGGATAAGTAGTTATTCAACTATGCCGCGGAGGGACAAAACGGCAGACAGACAGACCGACGGAATTGGGAAAACCTCTTTTCGGCATATATATACCCTGAAACATAAAGATCTGAAAAAATCTCGATGATTTTTTCACGATTATAATACAGCCCTTTTACGATTTATTTAATTGTAGCTCTTTGAGAGCCATTAGCACAAGCAGGTTTTCAGCTTGGGGAGGGCTCATAATTTTTGATGACCAAATACAATAATAATTCCTAAAAATCTATTATGCCTTGACATTATATACATATATGTTTTATCCTAGGGGGAGGGGCTGCAGCCCCATAGCCGATAAGTAGTTTTTTAATAAAATTTTGTTTTAACTTCTTAAGAGGCTGATATTTTGTTCCGCCATAGTGAATTTTTACGTTTTTTATGGGGGGGGGGCATATAATCCTTGATTTTTTTAATAAAAGTAGAAGTCAACCTGATAAGTATTTTTTCAGCTATTTTGTGTACAGTCAAAGAGACTGACCGACGCGACGGAAAGAGAAAAATCTACAAAATCTAGAAACCCTTATATGCATAGATCAGCAAAAATTTGGCGGGGTGATTATTTTTACGATTTCAAGAATCTGATATATAATTAAGACATTAAGAAGCAATTTGGTTTTATCGGTTGAGTAAATATAGTGGTGTCTCGGTTAAGTTTGTCGGTCCAAACGAACTTTCAAGACTGCAACCCAGCTGACCCTACCTAAATATGAATATGTGTTTCGTTTGTGATAGAACAGAAAACTGAAAAATTGGCTAAAATAACGAAATGTAACTATAAGAATTTATTTTAAAAATTGTTTTTACTTGATGCTAGATAAAACTATAAACTCTGGTGCCGATTACTGGAGTTGAATCTTTCACAGGTTGATTAAATATTACAATCTAAAAAAATATTATTTCCAAATTAACCATGTCTGTTAAGTTTTCTTTAACTATTTTGTTCCTAACGCAAGTATACGCATTTTAAAAATCTCTTATATTCTAGAATGTAAAACATCATATTGTATTTATTTTTATTAGCATTTTTTACGAAAAATATTTTAAATGCTCAAAACGTAACAGTAAAATTAAATGCCTCAAAATATCTTAAAGCGTACAATTTGCGAATTTTACCAACTATTCACCAAAACCACTGTGCGAAAGAACGCGGTTGATTTTGTCTAATTTTAGTTTCCTTTTCCGACTGTCCTTTTTTTTATATAATACCAACCTATTCTTTCATTGCGATATAGTCTCCAAGAAGCCAAATAATTTTAGTTGCTTTTTTTTAACAATTATCCTTGTTAAAATATAAACGGAAATTAAAAAAAAAATTGTTAATTAATAATAGTCTTGTTCATTTAAGGCATATATTAAATTTTTTAAAAGAATTAAATTGATGTTTAATAGTAGAGTTCCGAGAGTCATAACTTTTTTTTTGGAAATTTCTTCCTCTTTATGAACCATCTTTTTTTAATTTCTTAAATGTTAATATTTTCCGAGTTATTTGTATAAACTCCTTTTTTTAATTTCAATTTGGTAATATCAATTTAAATTATTTATGTGTAGGTTTGTTTTGTTGCACATTTTTCTAGACGTCATTCCGAATCCAATGAGCCCTCACTCATATTTTTACTAACAGTAGCAATAATAATTAACAACACCATTTTGAGTTTGTAAACTAAACTAAAAGACAAATTCCTATTTCTGGCGTAATAGGTATAAAACTTTTAATTTTAATTATTAGTTACTCACTTTTATGATGTTATTACTTATATATACATAATATGATTTTATTGATTATGATTTATTTTTATTTTTTATGTTCACTAGAAACTAGAATGCTATTTGTTTATTATATTTGTATCAAAGAAAAAGTTGTTTGTTTTATGTATATTAAACCATTAAACGTATTAGTATCTTTTTTTGTCAAAAAATGTTTTTTTGACAGTTTTTCCATTGTATTAAAAATACAATCTCAAATAAATTCTGTTTATCGTATTCCAACTTACAACCATAAAAATGGAACGAATTGCCAGTTCAGATATTAAGATTATTAAAATAAGATAAAACTCTTTCGGCCGAAGGCGTCAGCAAACGAACGGTCGGCATCTCAGCTTGAGCTTTTGCCAAAAAAATCAATCAAAATCAACCTAATAATATTGTGTCAGTAGTTCAATGTAACGGCATAAAAAATTATCTAGGTATCACATAATTTTCAATTCATAATGCTTTAAATCCATCAATACGAACCAAGTCAACAGCTATAACAAAAATTTACACGTTACACTTTTTTATATACAATGTACGCCAGTGTATACTTATTAATTTAAAAAGTGGTAATTCACTGTGTAGTTATTTCGAGCAGTGTATTTCTTCCACCTTTCCTAGGCCGACCGAGAAATACCGCTAGTATCTAGAAAATTTGAACATCGACCAGCGATAACCCACATTTCAAGCGCGTGCTCAGTGTGTTGCCTATAATCATTGAAAAATAATTCCTTGAAAACTCACAGCAGCAGCGTACATAGCCGTCAGAGTTAGCGGAATATCTCAGTGCGTCGTGGTTTTTGTTTCGTTTTAATGTTTTGTGCAATGCTAATGTTAAATTTGGCGCATTAATTTGCAAACAGTAATTAAAATTCTTGACAGTAGATGTTGTAAGCATAATATTTTTATTTTTTGAGTGCGATCTAGAAAAATATCAACCCGAACGACTATTTAAAGACCTCCTGACCGAAAAAAGTGGCAACAGTGTAGAAACGGGGTTAGAATTTGACATCTCTACAGATTCCCATTCCAGCCAAGGTCTCAAAATCCAAAGGAAGTAAATATTATCAATATCAGATTTTTGGATAAATTGTTTTGTACATTATTTGGGTACTGGAATCATATAGCACCGTTAGTTTAGAAGTCTTCCTATATTTTATCGTAAGTACCTTTTAAATATGAGACTCGCCTAATTAATGTACTTATACCCACATCTATTTGAAGCGTGTAACCTAAAAATTGTATTATTTTTAGCTAAAAATGGGTGATGAACCGGTAATGGCAACAAACGACGATGCAAGTGAATGCAAAAGGGGTGCTGTACAACTGGGATATTGGACAGACAACTACATATCTTATTTTGTGAGACAAATTGAGAGAAGAGCACCAGAAATCAACAGAGGATATTTTGCTCGAGTGAAAGGTGTTGATAACTTTATTCAGAAGTTTATAAACCGATCTGGTAGTAACGCACAGATTATTAATTTTGGAGCTGGATTTGATACCTTGTATTGGCGTTTAAAAGACGAAGGCGTTGTTATATCTGGTTATGTAGAGTTGGATTTTCCAGCTGTAACTTCAAAAAAATGTTATATGATTAAACGAAATAAGCCTTTGCTAAATCGAATATATGAACAAGACGGGGAAGTCAAATTCAGTTCTACAGATTTACACTCTGGTAATTTTCATTGCCTTGGAGTTGATCTTAGGAATATTCCACAACTGAAAGATAAACTACATCAAGCCGAAATAAACTTTGATAAACCTACACTTTTTATTGCCGAATGTGTGTTAGTGTATATTGAAAGTGAATGGGTTAATCGTTTACTTCAGTGGTTATCTTCCACCTTCTCCACCGGTCTTTTTATAAATTATGAAATGTGTAATATGAATGATACATTTGGTGATATAATGATGGGAAATTTGCGAGCTCGGGGTTGCAATTTAGCAGGAATAGCACATTGCAAAAACTTAGACACTCAAAAAAATAGGTTTATAGATAACGGGTGGGTGGGATCTAAAGCCTGGGATATGGTGCAAGTATATCACTCTATTGATTCTAGTGAAAGAAATCGAATTGAGAAAATTGAATTTTTAGATGAACAAGAACTGTTAATACAACTTTTCCAGCATTATTGTATTTGTATTGGTTGGCTAGGAAATGACTTTGCAGATTTTGATATCGGTATGTAACTTTTGATTTGAGTAAATGTTTATAAAACCATGACTGTGATATTTTTTGCAACATGCTTAAACATAAAACTAGGGTGATTGTGTTTTGAAAGTTCATTATTCTCATTCTATTTTTCTGTGTGATAAATGTACTAATAATTGTCTTAATAAATGGTATTGTAATTTACCTAATAATTAATTGTTTTATTTTTTATTACATGTTTTTGTATGTCAATGTCGTTTTGTTTAGCTCAATGAAAACTAAAGTTTTAATACCTTATGTATCTACCTATGTCAACGTAAACTTTTATTGAGAGAATTCATGAAATTATCGAAGTTACTGAAATCTTGAAAAATAATTATTCTGATCTGATACCTATATCCATAGATGTATTTTTTATTTGTAATTGAGCTAAATGTAAGTAGGTGCAATATACTTTGCCAGGGGCGGATCTAGAATGATGTCTAGGGGAGGTGAAAAAATTTACTATGTATAAAGTCTAATCAGGACCTTTTTTTGTAGTCGATGTGTAAGGTGTAACATGTAAAATAGATAAAGAATGGATCTATCAACTGCTCCCAAGGTGGCGGGGTGGGGACGAAACTGGTTTTCTTTCATCCCCACCCTATAATTTCAATCTGCCATTTTAGTTTGTTCATATAGGGGCATAGGTATATGTTTTGCCAAAAAAAGTTTCAAAAATAAAGAAGTTGAATATAAGGAATACCTAATGGGTTTTTTTTGTAATCTTTAGTCCACTCTTATTAGTTGACATTATTATAGGCATTTTAAAAAATACATATCTTTCTCAGGGATAATCTAATGCTATAACTATTTTTTAAGATGCATTATTTTATACTAATACAGATTTATTTTGTAGTACCTCTTTTTAGTATATTTATTTCATTACTAAAGTCTTAATTACAAAAGTTAAAACTTGTTTATACTTAATTTACTGTTGTCATAATTAACGAGGCAAAATATATTTTACAGGATGAGTCCCAAATGTATGACTATCATAGTTTTTAAATTGGGCCTTTTGTATATAGGCAATGTCAGGATAACTATACCTAAATTAAAAAATTTAGTATAAATATATATATTACTAAGAATTATTTTATATAAAAAATAGCCAAACCTCACAATATTTAGAAATAGGATGTATATATGGTCAAATTTTTGTAACTAATACTTAAGTTAAAAATACACTCTTGTTTATACAGGGTTCCCCTAAGCCAGTATATGAGGTTATAAAAAAAATGCATATGGGTCTGAAAATGTTTAAGTTCTAAGATTGGTACACAGGGTCATCCAGTATAAAGTGAACACCCCTCCCCTCAGATTGATTTAAAAAAGAGAGTGATTTTATATACAGGTTACAAATTAAAAATCAATTTAACTTAGAGAGCTGCAATAGAAAAAGTGATTTTTTTTAAGGGAATAAACCGTATTTAAATATATTTTTTGAATGACCCTAGTTTTCTTTTCAGCCATTTGTCGCATATTGCTAATGGTGCTTGGATTTGGGTAACATATCAGCAACTTTTTTATTTGTGATTTTAAGCGAAAAATTATTCTTTTTCGACCTAAATGAAAAATAAGATTGATTTAAAATAGAGAGTCATTTTATATATAGGGTACGAAATAAATACAGAAATAAAAGTTTGGAAAACAAAATAGTTATAAAAATCCAACTTTTGAGACAGATAAATTAAAGATACTGCAAATACCAGTCAAAACCTGTTTAGAAGTTTTTTGAATATGAAAAAATGACGCAATTTTTAAATATTCCCATTAATTTTCTCAAAAACAAGTCCCAAATGTATGACTATCATAGTTTTTAAATTGGGCCTTTTGTATATAGGCAATGTCAGGATAACTATACCTAAATTAAAAAATTTAGTATAAATATATATATTACTAAGAATTATTTTATATAAAAAATAGCCAAACCTCACAATATTTAGAAATAGGATGTATATATGGTCAAATTTTTGTAACTAATACTTAAGTTAAAAATACCCTCTTGTTTATACAGGGTTCCCCTAAGCCAGTATATGAGGTTATAAAAAAAATGCATATGGGTCTGAAAATGTTTAAGTTCTAAGATTGGTACACAGGGTCATCCAGTATAAAGTGAACACCCCTCCCCTCAGATTGATTTAAAAAAGAGAGTGATTTTATATACAGGTTACAAATTAAAAATCAATTTAACTTAGAGAGCTGCAATAGAAAAAGTGATTTTTTTTAAGGGAATAAACCGTATTTAAATATATTTTTTGAATGACCCTAGTTTTCTTTTCAGCCATTTGTCGCATATTGCTAATGGTGCTTGGATTTGGGTAACATATCAGCAACTTTTTTATTTGTGATTTTAAGCGAAAAATTATTCTTTTTCGACCTAAATGAAAAATAAGATTGATTTAAAATAGAGAGTCATTTTATATATAGGGTACGAAATAAATACAGAAATAAAAGTTTGGAAAACAAAATAGTTATAAAAATCCAACTTTTGAGACAGATAAATTAAAGATACTGCAAATACCAGTCAAAACCTGTTTAGACGTTTTTTGAATATGAAAAAATGACGCAATTTTTAAATATTCCCATTAATTTTCTCAAAAACTAAGTCTATTATAAAAAACTTCAACTCTTTGAATATAGTTGTCTCAAAAGTTGGAATTTCAATTTTTTTTTGCAATTTGGTACGAATTCAACAGAACGGTACAAAATGGTGGATTTGAAAAAAATCAGTGTGAAAACGGAGTAAGTATAGATAGGACCGCAGAAAAATATTATTTGTCTGTGACAGGAAGAAGATCGGCACAAAGCGATTAATCGGCGGCGTTGATATTAAATTTATTTGACGTTTTATTATAAACAAGATTTCGATTTGTATAATTTCCGGTGTGGGCTCTCATAGCTTCATGGTTTACAAATACCTTAGGTTCCATTTCTGTTAAGACTATCAAGACATAAATTTGTATACAGTCGGGTTTTAAATATCTGATTATATTTTTGGTTAGCCCTATTAGGTATTTTTTGCATTGACGTCAAAAAGTGTATCTCTAATAAAAATCACTTTAATATTTACACCTTCAGAGAGCAGGCAGGGCAGTATCAGTCCGTCTTGGATCAAGTCATGCCAGAGCCGTTGATAAGAGGATGGTATTGAGGGTTTAAAAAATGTATACATTTTCCGTTTTTAATGAAAACTTACAAGTCTTATTTTTAAACCGACTTGGTTGTAGTAAATGTTTTTAAGGGTGGTAAAGTAGAATACATTTTGTAGATCCTGCATACATTTTGTAAAGTTTTAACATATTTCATGCCAAATTTTGTTTACCAAACAAAGATATTTATTACAAATGATAGTAATACTTGCTTTATAAGGGATATGTATAAAGTGTTCTTTAGTTTTGTGATTTTCTTTTTCTATTATATTGTAATTTATACAGGTTTAAAAATAAAAATGACGCCTCCTCTAGAATACAGTGGCATCTTAATTTTGGTATCAATCAATAATACTCGAAAATGTTTGAGTGATGATTGAATGAGAAACAAGTCCATCCTGAATAATTTCGTTGAAAATAGCAGAATATGGCCAATCATAGAAGTTACCAAAAACCACTCAACCGATCTGAACCATATGTGGTAATTAGGCATTACCGAATTCTCCCGACCCTTTGGCGCATACCGCAATGCTGTCAGGTTTTCAGTTTTTCGGCAAACTATCGAAACTTTTTTTTTTTTAAATCAAATTAATAGGATGTTGAAAATGTTGTCCTTCTACAGCTTGACGGTATCCTAAACGGTCAATAATTTCTCGAATAGTGTTTCCGTGGGTATTCTTTCTATTTCAGCTCTTATCCTTCCCATAAGAACTTCAAGGTTCTTGGGCTTCATTTTGTACACATTCGCTTTTAGGTGAAAGGAAAAAGTCAAACGGATTTAAATCCGGTGACCTTGGAGGCCACTTAACAACCCCCCTTCGCCCAATTCAGCGTCCCGGAAACGTTTAAATAATTTCTAACAGCAACTGCAAAATACGACGGAGCCCCATCATGTTGAAACCATACGTGGCCAAAACCATTAGGAAAAATTCCTTTTATTGCTGGAATAATTTGGTTTTTCGACAGCTGTAGATAATTAATATTTCATATTTGTATATTCATGTTTCCTTGAAAGAAAAAGGAAGAAATTATTTGTATATGTATATGTAATTATTGTATACACGACGTTTCCGGGACGCTGGATTGGACGAAGGGGGGTAGTTGATTGGCCTCCAAGGTCACCACAATTAAATACACTTGACTTTTTCCTTTGGGGTCACCTAAAAACGACCGTGTACAAAACAAAGCCCGAGAACCTTAAAGATCTAATGGGACGGATTAGAGCTGAAATAGAAGGAATACCACCGGAATGGCTCGAAAATACTATTCGAGAATTTATTGACCGCTTAGGATATTGCCAAGCTGTAGAAGGATAACATTTTCAATATCCTATTAATCAATAAATTATTTTAGTTTTAGGTTTTTCCTAATTCCTAAATTGTCGATGTATTTTTAAAAACATTTAATACATTTATCATTTAACGAATCAAGACAAAAGTTTGCAATTTTGGAGTTAAATCACTCTTTAAAAAAACATATCATTTAATTTGAGAAAAAGTTAGGTTAGTTTGCCGAAAAATTGAAAATCTGACAACATTGCGGTATACATCAAAGGGTCGGGGGAATTTGGTAATATTTGACCGTTTCCAGACATCTGACTTATATCTATATATATATATATATATATCTATATATATATATATATATATATATATATATATATATATATATATATATATATATATATATCAGATAGAACATTAAAAAATAAGATGACAAGTTCCCATAAATTTTTTTCCTAGCGGCCCTCCCTACGGAGATACGGCCCCCTAAAGGACCCCATGTCAATATAATTTAACGAAAATTTAATATGATAAACAGTAGTAAGGACCTCTCAAAATGCTTCCCTTAAAACATAATTAGCTTGGCAGTAAAACACCACGTAGTAAGTTATTAAAAAAATTTTGATTTCTATAAAATATTTAAAATCTTGAGGCAAATCTAAAATTCGAAAAAGAATAGATGTTCTTTTTGGGATTTTTAGATTTTTCTCAAGATTCTAAATATATTTCATGTAGTTTGTTCTATACCTACCTAAGTTAAATTATTTTTAAGATATTAACCTGTGAAAATTGACAATATATCAATATTTGAGAAACTGTACAATACACATTGACTGACTTAGGATAAAACGAATTGCAAAACTGTTAGTTGTTATGATCTTATAGTAACACTATCCAACTGAACATGACGTTAACGTTTTCCCGAACAGAAAAATTGTTACTTCTTAGCAAGGAAATAGATGCTAGAATAAAGATTATAAAAAACCAAAAGGAATGTGAATTTCGCACTGCTCCAGATCAAACCGTCAAAAGGAAGTATAAAACGTGAATACAGTAGCGTAGCCAGACTCAGAGTTTTCATTTCAATTGTCTTAAGTTATTGGAGGAATTTAACCAAAGAGGATGGATAAAAACTATAAAAAATCAACAGATTTTGCAAAATTATTAGCACAATAAATATTTTAGTAAAAAAAACCAGAATTAATATTTTTTATATTTCGACTATATTTAAAAGCATTAGAGCGATATATCCTCAATATCTTCTCTCGTGTCTACGTCACTACGACAATAGCTCGAAAATAACTGAATTCAGATATAGGACCTGTTACTTGATAATAATAAATAATAGAAGATATAAAATATTTCTAGAAATTAGAAAAAACTCCAACTAATTTTTTTTGTTTTGACTTACTGTTGTCTAATAGGGTACTCACCGGGAATAACCCTATATACATACACACTTTTTTGGGTTGAATCCACATAAATATATGATTTGTTGTTGTTTCCGATGTCTCGACGTTAGTAGACGTTAGATCTCTGCGCTGCAGTTTTAACGTTAATAAAAAAGTCGATATTTATAAATACCAACACTTGTGTACATTCCTACATGATTGCAATATACCTCATATTATTTGCATTAAAATGCCTTGTTTTACGAAGACACAAGTAAAATAAAATAGAAGACATAATTTTGGCGGAACCCCTAACTAAATTTGATGAAAAAGTCCAATAGTTCGGTTTTTGTGGGAATTAGAAAAAAAATTAAAAGAAAGTTGTGGGGACTGCTGAGAGAGAGCTACAACCCAAAATTATTTTCGAGTATGTAGGGTTGAGGATAAGTTTGCCACAAACCAAACTTACATTTTTTTAAATGGAACAGCATTTATTTTGTTTGATTTTCAGATTCATCCCTTTTTAGCCATAGGATTTGTGGGGTCTATACAGAGTCGTTCAAGATTTGTGGCATTATATTAAAATATTAGGTGGACATCTCAATTTATTACAGCAAATATTGCTGCAAAGTAAACATCTATTTTTTTACAATTTATTGATACTAGCAGGGATGGGTCGAAAAAGTTTAAAGCTTCAAAAAGTAAAAATTATCACTAATTAAAAAATATTTAATCCAAAAATTTCACAAATACAAATAATAGTATTACAATGATCTAGTAATAAAAACTGGTGGTTATTACGAAATGATCGATATGATTTAGGTGTTAGAAGCATGTGAGAGGAATTGCTTGTTAGCGTTAAGAATATATCACAAAAAGTATCCTGATAGAAGACAAATATGAGAAGCGCTTTTAAACGATTATGCAATGGTTTGATGAGACGTAGAATACGCAAAAACTGATCGGGAAAAAACAAATAACAAATCGTATAAAACAGCAAAAACTACTTAATTAGATGTTCGAAATGACATGACAAATATTCAAACGATTTTCCAAAAATACACTAACATCTCTTAGTATTTTAAAATAAATATTATTTAATACACTTCGGATTCTTTCCTTCAAATTTTTTCTAGTTGGAGGCGTTTGATAGACTAAATTTTTACCAAAGCTCCAAAGAAAAAAGTCCATTTTTGTTAAGTCAGGAGATTTAGGCAGTCACGCAAACGGTCCTCCTCTTCCCATCCAGCGTTTTTGAAATTAATTAGGAGATGCATGAATGTGAGCCGTATGATGAACTGGTGCACCGTCATGCATAAACCATATTTGATCACGGACGTTAATAGGGATTTGGTATAATAGTGTTCTAAAATCTTCCCTCAAGCCTTTCTTATTTCTTTAAAAATATGCAGACCGATTCCTACAATTCCACCCCAGACGTTAAGAGAACACTTATTTTGACTAATTGTGGGAATATAGTGAGGATTTTCAGTAACTTAGTAACGAAAATTAGGTCTAGAGGGAGACATTTCTATTTTCGTGGAATGTTGCTTCGTCAGTAAGTAACACGGCTCTTGTAAAGAATTTTACCTACGGAATTTAACAAATTTAAAATATATATTTGAAAGATTACCTTTTTTAAATAATTCCTATACACAAAAATTTATGGATGAGGCATATTTTCAAATTATATCCAAAAAAACTAAGATTTCGGAAAGTTGCACTGAACTTGTTTTTGGCGTATCGCTAAAAACATATTTTTCACAAACTTAATTTATGAACTACGTAAAAGACTGATTATATTATAATGCTTTATAACACAAAAATTATTATTTGTAACTAAAAGTTAGAAGTAATTATTATATTAGACATTATTAAAAGTTTTTAAACATAATTACAGCTCCTAAATAAAGAGAGTTCGGGAGTGTCGTCTGTTCTGTTGGACGGAAATCCAGTGTGCTGGGGATGCTACGTTGCCAAGTTTATTTTATATATGATCTATCTTGTTATGTCTCCTATTTGTTGTATTTATATATATTTTTTTTTATATCTAATGATTATTTATTACTTATTACTTTGTATTGTCCACTATTGTATTATAGTATGTAGTTTTTTTATCTATTGTACTATTTGGATATTTATCTGTAATGTACTTGACTTAATAAATATATAAATTATATAAGAAAACAAAATGCATTTGTGGGTTGTGGATCGGTACCAGCAGCAGCGCGAAGGCACTAGGAGGATTGGTACCGGGTTAGCACCAGGTTAGGCGCCGTAGGCGTCATCGTTAAAACCCTAAAAGACGAAAAACAGCGTAGGGCATCACTGGCGAAAGTCAGTCAGTCAACATTCGGCATCGGCCCAGAGGGCTGATGTCGAATGTTAGGCTTCCGCCAGTGATGCGCCCGCTTGTTGATTAGTGTTGACCGCACTAGGTAGATTGGTACCGGGTTAGCACCAGGTTAGGCGTCGTAGGCATCATCATTAAAACCCTAATATAAAAGGCGAACGACAGCGAAGTGCATCACTGGCGAAAGTCTAATTAATATTTGGGATCGGCACAGGGGTCCAAATGTATTACTGTCGGGAGACAAACATGAAAAATTTAAGCTCCATACAATAATGTAAGTTTGGCAACAATGCAAGATAGCCTTTCTTCAAATTTTCATATTAAGGAATATGGCGCATTGGAATACAGTGAAAATATCGAATTTCTTTTTGGTTTTTTTTAATAGAAAAAGTGGTTCATCCATTTCTTTTATTTTCTTAAAACAGTTAAATGAAGGTAAACTTTCTATTTTATATTAAAAAATTATCAAATTCCGTGGGTTTAATTGCTTACAAGACCCAAGTAACACAAAGTTAGTAAATCTTGGCTCTCTCTGAATTTGTTGTGCCGAGTGAAAAAAATGTAGTCGCCTGTGATAATCATCCTCATACACTTCTTGAAGGAGTTGAATGTGGTATGGGTGAAATTTGTTTTTTTTAGAAGTCGTAGAACAATGGTTTTACTTACATATGTACCCTTGCTATTCTTCTTGATCCAATATGTGGCCCTTCTATAACTTTTAAGTTTACCGCTAACTCGTTCTCATTTAAAACAGATTTGGCTCGATAAGTTTTCGTGTTTGTCTTCTATCAGGATACTTTTCGTGATATGTTCTTGTCGCTAACAAACAATTCTTTTCACTTGCTCCTAACACATAAATCATATCGATTATTTCTTGTCTATTAAAATTAAAATTGATCTTTGCGTCTTACAATAGAAAGTGTACTTAGTTTTTAATACAATAACTCAAGAACCAGCATAAGGTACTGACAATTCAAATTTGCACAGTTTAATTTCACTTGTAAACATAAAGCCCATTAGATTTTTGCCACTGGGCACGACAACAAATTCAAAGAGAGCCAAGATTTGCTGTTTGTGTTATTTACTGACGCAGCAACATTCCAGAAAAATAGAAACGTTATGGAGATAATTTTCATTATAACGCTACTGAAAAATCCCATTTTAGTCGCAAACCTAGTCAAACTAGGTAGTTTCTTAACGTCAAATGTACCTCTAATATTTTCGAAAAGTGGCCATAAATCTTGAACGGCTTTGTATAGACCCCACAAATCCTGTATTGGGTGAATGGCCAAAATGGTAGGAATCTGAAAATATAATAATAGGGCGTTTCATTTAAATTAATCCAGAAAATTTGCATTAAGGTTTTTGATTTACCCTTTATACTGTTATTAAAGAATACTAAAAAAAATACCGCAGTTGAAAGAAGTCCACATTTATGCTAATGCATTAAAAGAATACAGGGCGTCAAATGTAGCTCTGATATTTTCAAAAAGTGGCCATAAATCTTGAATGACTCTGTATAGACCCCACAAACCCTATATTGGGTGAAATGCCAAAAAGGGAGGAATCTGAAAATAAAACAATATACAGGGTGTTTCATTTAAAAAAATGCATGTTTGGTTTGTGGTAAACTTATCCTCAACCCTGTATAGTCAAAAACAAATTTAGGTTGTAGCTCTCACCAGTCCCTACAAGTTTTTTATCTAATTTTCACAGTAACCGAGCTATTGGACTTTAACGCACTGTTGGACCACCCTGTATGCCTTGGTGAAAATATCTGAAGGATGGAAAATAAAATTTATTTTCCGAGTATTAAAACAAAGTCAAAAGTCTGGAAGATTCCCTTAACTCTTTTAAAATTAGATATTCACGGAAATACCTAGTGAGCAGGACAGTATTGAACAATATAGCCGGAGGAATAATGGGAACTTTTGGAATTGAAGAGTATAATAAAAAAAAATCAAATTATTTAAATATGTTTAACGTAAATGTCGCTAATTATTAGTTTTATGATATGTTCTATAGACAAAAAACAAATATTATTATTTCATAAGTCGAAAATTACTTGTACTCTCAATTTCAAATAATGTTACTCGTCACGTTCCTTGACATCATCTGTACCTTGATGGCTGATGTCTAACCAGACTAACATCAGATGGTAGAAGAAAACTTGCCCAGCTGGCTTTGGACCTCATTGTTGCTAACTCTGATGATTTGTTGATAGGAAGTGGAAATTGGAGTGACAGGCAGTTCGCGAATGTCCAGTGAGAAGAAGAACAGCGATATGGATGGGTTAGTATCAGCTGCGCCAGAACTATGCCTTTCGAGGCTTCCATATATGTATCCAACTTTACCTGGAATGCCGACTCCAAGTCAGTTACTTGCTCCAATTTCTCAGAATTTTTTTCGTGGAAGAAGTATGTGCCCAACAGAAATGTAAGAAAAATTTAACTTTAATGAATATTTCTTGCCCCTCCTCCTGTTAATCATCGGTTATTCCAGTTCAAAGAGATCTTATACAAATATGCAAAATATTCATTTTGGTCATATTAATATTAGATCCATTACAAAAAAAAATTAACGACCTAAAATTACTTTTTGAAACTTCAATGTTTACTGCCTTCTGCACTAGTAAGACTTGGCTCAATAGCCTTATACCCGATTTATTTTATTCAATACATGGATATTCTTTTATAAGGAATGACCGAGATGGCCGGGGTGGTGGCGTGGATGACTTGAATGATAAAGTTAAGCTCCTTTAAAAAATATCAGATGTAATAAATCTAAAAAAGCTAAACCATGATTCACGGAAAATCTCAAGCAACTTCGCAAGTTGACGAGCAGGTACATAGCCAGGGGGTCCTGGGGGTCTGGACCCCCTCGAAACTTTGAAAATGTTGGTACAGGCATGCTTTTTAATAATTTTCCTGAGATTTGACAGTTGGGCCTCCCTCCCCGAAATGAATTTATACCCCCCCGAACTGAATTTCTGGCTACGTGCCAATTGATGAGAAATGCTTGGTTAAACTTTAAGCGTACCCTGCTTATCGAAAATAGTACTGCAATTTACGTAATGTTAATAACGCAGCTCTAGTCGGTGAAAAGAAGGCCTACTTTTCATCTGCTCTTAAATCTTTTCGTCGCAACAATAGGCAATTGTGGTCTCATTTAAGAAATTGGAATGTTCATAACACTATTCATTCACTGTTTTTGGAAGCGGAACTACTTCCGCATCATGCAGAAGCAATCAATAATTTCTTTGTTGATAGCATTCCGGAAAACAATTCTGATCTCAATGACTACGACCAATTTATCGCATCTTCTTATAACAGTAGCATATTTCAGTTCTCCTATGTCGATGTTGATTTTATATAGCTGGCGATCTTGAAACAAAGGCCACATTCTATGTGTCATAAAATACATTTTAAAACCCCTAACACATTGGGAAAAAATAAAATACCATAATCAAAATCTATGCGGATTTTCGACCTATTAGCTCGCTTCCGGTTCCCCTTAAGATTGCCGAGTCGGTTCTTCACCATCAACTAACAAAATGTTTGAAAACCAGTTCTATTTTACCCCTTAGGCAGTCAGGGGCTTTGGACCTAGTGCCAGTCTCTGCGCCATTATGGTTATGGTGTTATTATTGCAATCTAAAGTTTGCAAGCATGTTCGTTCTATATGCCAAAAGGCATAACTTAACCTCAAACAACTTCTCCCTTTTAAATATCTTCTTGACGTTAAACCTAAAAAAATGCTTGTTTTTTTATTAGTGATGTCCCATTTTAATTACTGCGTAAAGTTTGCAAGCATGTTTGTTCTATATGCCAAAAGGCATAACTTAGCCTCAAACAACTTCTCTCTTTTAAATATCTTCTTGACGTTAAACCTAAAAAAATGCTTGATGAATCATCCTGTTCGTTTTATAACTCCTGTACCGCGATTTTCTCTCATTGCTCCTTATATCCGTAAACTCGGTTTGCTTGAGCTTGATAAATTGCGTTTTGCTTGCATTGTGGTTAAGATCTTAAATACTGGTCTTCCTCATTATTTAAGGTCAAAATTATCTTGTCTTACCGAAGTTCATCTGAGTGAGTTGAGAGAAATAGCTGGTCGTCTTTTTCATTTCGAGTTCCAGTGGTTTGCATCAGTTTGCAGGACCTCTGTATCTTTCAATCCCATCGATAAAAGTTAAACTAAAACACCAGTTACTGACCTTTAATTTGCAGATCAACCTGAATACATTTTAATAATAATAATACATTTTAATTATAATAGTAAAATAGTTATGTTTTCCTTTATTTAAATATTTAATTTTGTTCTTGTGTATCTCACATATTCCCTTTTATTTTTTGTTTGTACTTTCAATGTCACTATTTTAATACGTTAACTGAAGAAATTGTTATGCCATTTGATCAATTGATTTTTAAATGTATGAAAATTAAGAATGTCTATAGAGTAAAACGTCTCGGAAGATAAGAGTCAGGATGAACGCGCTGATGATGATGAAGTTTAGACATTTTCGTAGACTATGTAAACGAATACAAATTTCTAATTTTTAACCGACTTCAAAAAAGGAGGAGGTTCTCAATTCGACCTGTATGTATTTTTGTTTGTGCACGCACATTGTCTAAACGGTTTGGCCGATTTTGATAAGCCAAACGTCAAATTGTAGAGGACGTTTCTCTGGTGGTCCGATATATTTTGATTTGAAATCCGTTCACCTGGTTTTTTCTAATAATAATATAAAAAAAACACAGGTATAACGGCGATAAAAGCAGCGAGTTTGATAATTAAATTTACATTTTTTTGAATACCCATTTCAAACTAAAGCATTGAGGTGTGTAACAGACATACAACACCATTTGCTAAAAAGTATCCCTTCTGCTATCCCGTTATGTAATTTTTGTATATACAGGGTGGCCATGAAAATGTGCAACCTCAGAATCTAGTATTTTACTTGACATTTTCGAAAAACGTACATGAATAAAACCTTATTAAACGACTTCCGTCATTATAATTTTTATGTATGTATGTATGCAGGTAGTGGTAAAAGAAACATGTGACAGTAATTTATATTCAACGACACTATGCAAAAACTAAGTAAACAGCTCTGATATTAATATTTAAATTAGTTTATTTACAAAGAAGTTGAGAGGCAAGATCTCATTATATATACATATATATATATATATATATATATATATATATATATATATATATATATATATATATATATATATGTATATATATAGAAAAACATTAAATAATAGAAAAGAATTAATTTCAAAACAAACTGACACATTTTAAAATTTTGAAATCAATTCTTTTCTATTATTTAATGTTTTTCTCTTAGGATCGGCGCACTGATGAGTCCCGATAGGATGAAAGTTTTTCTACAATTACTATGTGTCTATAAAAACTTAAGGTAAATGATATAATTTCTTATGCTTGCTTAAATAATATTGTTTATATTATGTATCGCAACATTCCGTAGACAGATTAGTCTACATGTTGAGGTATGTAATTATATTAAATATTTGCTTCAATTAATTTAAAGTTAAAATATTTTTATTCAGTTGCGAAAAAGCCAAAAAAGATTTTTGTTTATCAATCTGAACGCAACAAATAATCTGAACACATTTAAAAATAACAGATTTTAATATGTTATTCAGGGAGAGTCACGTCACTTTATTGGTCTGTTTGGACATTTATAAATGTCCTATAGGAAGTCAATATTGCCAATTTACTTCGGGCTCAGCGATTAGATGGTAACAATAGTTTGCGCTTTAGTTGAGTTTTAAAAGATATAAGGCAAGCTATATATTTGGTTTATATGTAATGTAATACATCAACTATATTTTGTAATGGCTGGGTAAGGCTGCTTTGGGCGTCGACTTTAAATAAAATATTATTTTTTTACTTTTTAGAGATTTTTTTAAGTCGGTTCTATTCTATATTCTATAATATTGTTCTTACCAGTTTTTCTTCTTTTCCTGATGGTACTCTTAAGCTAAGAATTTCCTAGATACATGTTTTGTGCTAGTCGTTTAATTTTGTGTATTATATAAAAAGACATACGTATACAATTTTTTGAATTGCTCTATTTTTTAATTTCTTTGTTGAAAGTCATAGTCAAAAAAAAATGCCGTTAATACTAATTCGAACCGAGGGCGACGATCTAATTTTCTATTTCTCCTTGGTTTCAACTTTTATTATTATTTTTATGCGGATCCATTGGCTACAATTTTCCTCTGAATTAATGAGTTCTTTTTGATTATTCTCATCTGAAATGAAGATTTAACGATTTCCATTTTATTAATTTGGCGATAAAGACGATATTACGTTGACCTTTTTTATAGAGACAAAAGTATTTTATTACATCTTAAATAGCGTAATAAAAAGTTTATGTTTTTCTTTTAAATACTCGCGTCTCCGTAAGAAATGTAGTTAGCTTTGATTAAAATTTATTCGGAAAATTTGGAAACGATAGCCTCATATAAGTTCTTAATCTTTGCTCTTTGAGTATTATTACTTCCACATGATAACCTTGAGTGGAAGAACCGCATCACCAGATATGTATTTAATAAAAACGGCAAACTTAATTTAGTCTTCTGGAATTTCCTGTCTTTTACGTGGTAAAATATTTAGTAACTAAATAGAAAAGGGGGCAGGCTTTATATTTCGTACATAATATTTCTATAGCAGTGCCAAAAAATATAATAAATGTTTGTTGCCGTTTTCTACAAATATGAATAGTTTCAGAAATAAAAAAAGGCATAAAACAACTTAAAATTTCTAAAGGTGCTCTTATAAACCAAAAAGGGTTACCCTGTAAAGTAAAAAAAATTTTTTGGATGTCTAGTGATGCCGCCTTGTTTAGTCTGGTCTCGTGATACGAGAGAAAAGTTCCCTCTCGTCTCTCCGAGAATGCACCGAGACGAGACGAGAAAGACCCTCACTCGTCTCGTCTCTCTCGTGATTTAAAAATTAGGAAAACTATTCCTAATTTGTTAACAGACGGTATAATATTAACATTAGAAGCTTGGTATTTAATTTTGTAATTAAAAAGTAATTTTTAATTATCTAAAATCTAAAAATTAGAAGAAAAAACGATTCATGAAGAGTAATTGTCAATTCTAAACATTTTTAATTATTAAGAATTTTCAGATTTAAATTGAAGCATTCCTCAGTTTTTCACTTACCGCACTTGAGAATGAAGTTTACTTATCTCTTCTAAAAGACCCAACAGACCGTTACAAATGGGCATATTGAAAATAAAAGTGTTTTTTTTTTCGGTTGTTTACAAGAGAAAAATTTTCCCTGCAAAGTTTTTTCTCGAGTTGTTGATTTTGTCAAGGTGTGTCGTTTTGCCAGCAGAAAACAGCGTGACGTCAAGGAATTTTGGTATAAAGTACTTTAGTGAAATAGTAACAAATACCTATTTCGGTGTCTATAATCAGCCGATCAACGTAATTCTCATCAGAACATCATTAATTATATATTTTTAATATTTTTACGTTGCCAGAACCACACCTAATAAAAATAAATCAAAACAGACTCTTATGTAGTGTCGCTTTTGATGTTGTTTTGGATTTTCCATCTTATAGGTATAGAAAAATGCCATTTATTTTCATTCCGAGTTCACTACTCTTGCACTGAAAAGAACGGCATTTGGCAAATTCAAATCTTCCTGTTCCGCCGATTGAATGGAAACAGTCTCCATTCGGACCGACGCACGTATACACCAGACGTACATAAAAACTTAAAATAAAAAACCTAATGGAGTTAAAATATTATACGCAATTATCCCAATACTTACACACAAACGAAAACTATAAAACCTATTTTAGATAAAAAAGCCTTAGAGTTGTCCTTATAGAGGGGCAACGTGAATTCTCGCCCAGACAGATGGCCTTTAAGATGTTCTGCGATGTATGTAAAGGTTTTTTTTTGTTTTGATCGCTAAATTTTATATTATTCACAGCTCTTCCCAGTCATCATATTTTCTGAAAAACGGGATAAGCTTTCAGTTGGGGGGAGCACTCCCATCCTTTTCAATATAAAGTACGCCCAGTCCAGTAGTTCATCATAAGGGGTTTATCTCGGGATTTTTTTTAAATTTGACCAAAGACTGAGTTTTAAGAAAGTTTTGCTTGCAAAATAATGCAAAATGACAATAAAAAGTTAATCACGTGAGTTATCTTACCTGTTAAATTTGACCTTTTTAAAAAATGTTTTTGATTTTGAAAGATGGTAGAGTGCTGTTTCTTTTGTAATTTTATACTTTTATTCCAAAATTCAACTGTAACTGCTAACTTAAATTTTTCTCATTATTTGCCTTATATCTATATATATATATATATATATATATATATATATATATATATATATATATATATATATATATATATATATATATATATATATATATATATATATATATATATATATATATATATATATATATATATAGATAACCAACTGTAAGTAAATATGAATTAACCTATCACTTCCCATTTTTAACAGAACGAATGAATTTACTCAGTTGTTTACATAAACTACTTTATAACTTAGGCTTTATTCGGTTATTTCAATCCTTCCATTTTTTTTAGAGAAGGCAATATAGCGATATAGAACTAACAAAAATTGTTTCAGTTTTTTTTGTTAAAAAGTGGTATTGGAAAATTTTAGAAAAAAATACATTTTTAGAAAAAAAAGATGTAGGGGTTATGTGAACAAAATTTGCGCGAACGATAATTTGAGAACAGTCTAACTGATTCTTTCTGAATTTACACTAAAATTAGATTAGGTCAGTGTCTGGCAGGATTAGATTTTGGGTGCCAACTATACTGGGTGGTACTAGGTGGATAAAACAGCCACCTGAAAATAAGAAAAAATATATTTCAGAAGCTTTTGTCTTGCTTAGAAAACAGTGATACACAACAAATTTAGTTTATTTTTTGTTTATATAAAAAGTTCTTTTTGTTCAACTATACAGGGTAGTCCTAGCAAGATGAAACTTCCAACTGAAAATAAGAAAAAAATTCAAAACCATTTAGCATGCTTAGAAGACAGTGAAACACGACAGATTTATTTTCTTATTTCGTATTTAAAAACTTTTTCCAGTTATATAGGGTGGTCCTAGGACAATAAAATACATCCTTGAAAATGAAATCCAAAAAATATTTCAAGACAGAAAAACAGCAGTTAAGATAAATCACGTGTCTACCTTATTTGTTATTTGAGCAAAAGCTTTTTGCAAAATCATATTTTACTTAGGGCAGTTATTTAACTGCATCATGACGGTTAATAGATCTAAAAGCTCGCTTAGTGTATATATACTATACCTACAGGGGGTCTGAAATAAACTAATCCCAAAAACTTAAACATATTATTTTATATAGGGGAATATAAGTAGCGTTGTTTTATGTTTTATGATAATCATCTACACAGGCTTTAGACTGACCAATTCTCAATATACAGGGTGTGTGAAAATTTCTCTGCACATATAAAAAAATTAATTAACTTCGGTTTTTGTGAAAATTGGAAAAAAATAGAAAAAAAATTATTGTTTGGTAGAACTAGATAGCACTTTTGCGTAGTTAAAAGGAAAATAATCAAAATTAAAGATTTTAACTTTTTTTTATTACTGAGGTCTATTTAATCCTATGTTTAACGCGTTAAATTGTACTTTGTTACTTCATTATACGGGGTGTCTATAAAAATAAATACAAAGATCTTTAAATTTTTGGCTCGAGTACGAGGCTGTGGAGGCCTCGGAATACTAGGGTAAACGTTCATGTATACAGGAGTGGCTCTGTAATGGTATAGAACGGAATATTTTTTTTTATATATAGATTTTTGCATTTTATTTACAGGATTTACACTGTATAATAAATTATCAAAAGTAACATTTAACCTGTTACATATCAGAACTAAAATTAAACTTATTGAAAATATTTTTAAATAGATCTCACATAATAAAAACAGAATTAGCAAAAAGTTTAAAGAGAAAAACAGAGAAAATTTCTTCGTAACTAGGTACGCAAAGGTTATACCTAGGTCTACCAAAAAATTAACAGAACATTGTTTTTTATAATTTTTGCAAAAATATAAGTCAATTATGTTATAAATATGCGTAAAGATATTTTCACATACCCTGTATATTGTCACTTGTTCAATCTAAAGCCCTTGTAAACGATTACCATTATAGACAAATAAAACGCTATTTTTATTTCCATATTACAGACTAAAACAAGATGTGTTTTAAGAAACATACAAGATATTGAAGTCTCAAGTACGTTAAAAATATACGTAATTTTTTGGGATGAGTTTACAAAAGCAATCCGAATTTTTTCTTTCTCATTAGTTTGTCTTATTAAGCATTAAAAATATAAAAAAATAGAGATTTTTTTATGTTCGAGGGAGACGAGAGATCTCGGGAGAAACGAAAGCTTCTCGGCGAGAGAAATCCACTCTCGCGTCTCGACTCGTGCTACGACAGAAAATTGCTCTCTCGAATCGCCGAGACGAGAATCTCTCGGCGGCAGATTTAAATATGCCTGAGTCCCTAGACGACGATCAACCGAAATAAAAGTTCTCCTGTTTAAGATCTGTCGTGGAAATTTTTCAGAATACCTCCTGACAGTCATTTCTGAATTTCCGTCATATTCTCCAAGGACTTACAAGGGCGTGCAGTCCATGGAAGCAAGGGAAGCAGTGCTTCCCCAAAAAAAATTACAAAACATCTTCTAAAATGTAATTTTTGAAATAGGAAACCATTAATTTAGTTTATATTAAAAATGCAAAAATATTATCTTAAATTATCAAGTCCATAATAAATGCGGTCTTGACTCCGACCCAGCCACAATAGAATATCGAATAGAACCTATGCGGGCCGCTAGCTTCTCTGCAGCCAAGTCCTGTATGCTTGATTTCCTGTGAATCGAGCCAGAGGTTATTGAACTTTCCACCGGCTGTTTGCAATTTTTGCATTTCAGTCGCGTGCTTTAAGTGGTGGCGGAAGCTATCGTTGGAGTAGGTTCTTTATTTGAACGGCTATCCGTGTGTTGTGTGATACGTACGTCGCGTCGTGCATGGTGCGATATGGAAGACAATAATACGGAAGTGGATATGCAAATACCGTCAATTGCGGCTGTCGGTAATAACGTTGAAAATGTTGGAGAATTTAGTAAGAAGAGTGTGTGTGAATGTGTGGAGAGTGTCTTAATAATAAAGGGATTTTCAACATTAAACTTCTCTGATAAGCTTCAAATAATTTCCAAAGGAAGGGCAAAACCCCCTATGAAAATTTTAACCACAAAAATGAAAAACCGTATTAGACATTTTTATCCGGAAAAACAATACGAACAATTTAAATGGCTAACAGGCTGTGAAAATATAAATACATTATTTTGTTGGCCATGTTTACTTTTTAAAAATGAAATTGGGATTTAGAGGTCATGACGAAACAAGGGTTTCTTCAAATAGAGGAAATTTTCAAGATTTACTTAGTTTAATGGCTAAATATGATGATTGCTTAAATAATAATTTAGAGCAGTCTAGCGTTTTTCGCGGAACGCCGAATCGAATCCAGAATGATTTAATTTCCGCTGTTGCAACCATTATCCTAAAAAGAATTAAGCAGGAAATTGGCGAGGCGCGGTTCATTGCTATTGTTCTGGACGAAACAATTGATATCACTAATTTTAGCCTTTTATCTATAGTAATACGCTACGTTAAAACAGACGGAAGTATTCAAGAGCGATTTTTA
>JAUTXW010000049.1:0-15373 GCA_030620095.1 Kuschelorhynchus macadamiae
TGTTATTAATCCAGATATAGTTGTATAGGTTTAGTAAAGAATTTTTAATGTTCAGGGAAGATGAGAGATCATCACAGGATATTCTCCATCTGGTCCAGGTGAGGTTTTGGGCATGTAATGAATGGAATTTTGTAACTCTTGTATGGAGAAGGGAATATTGTAGCTTTGTTCAGTGTGTGTGTCGAAATCTTCCAGATGGTGCTCAGGGAGGGTGTTTGGAGAATTGGCTGTGAATTTAGTTTGATAGTAATTGGCTAGGACGTTCTGGGGATTTCCGAGGGCTCAGTGATTAGGGTGTTGTTAATTTCCAGGTGGGGAATACCATTTGGTTGATATCCCTTCATTTTTTGGTAGCTGCGCCAAAGATCCCTTGATGATGCTTTTATGTTAATTTTTCCAACAAAAGAGTTCCAGGATTTTTTCTTTTCTTCCTTCACTATTCTTTTTGATAAAGCCCGGGCTTTTTTGAAGTTAATTAGGTTATCAGTAGAGGGCTGTCTTTTGAACCGGTTCAAAGCTGTTTTCCTATCCTTAATGGCTTTGGCGCATCTGTCCGACCACCAGGGGACAGGGGTTTGTTGCCTGTAAAGGTGAATTTGGGACAGAGAGAGTGGCCGCCCAAGATGTTAGGTGAGTTCTTAAAGAGTGTTGCCGTAGATAGGGTGAATCTGGGGGGTCACTGAGATGGTGTATAGGTCCCAGTTAGCCTTTTCGAAGTTCCATCGGGTAGGGAAGGTGGAAGGAACAGGGGAAAGAGTTTTAGTAGATCGGATAATTATGGATAGTGGTCGCTGCCATATGTGTCGTCAGTTAGCTCCCAATCGAATTGATGCAGAATGATGTGCTGCAGAGCGAAAGGTCTAGGTTTGAGAGGGTGCCTGTAGAGGAGCATATAAATGTTGGGTCATCGTGGTTTAAAATAGTAATGTTTGAATTTTAAATGAGGTTTTCTATGATTTTTCCTCGGGCTGATGTAGATTTAGAGCCCCAGGTAGGGCTATGGGCATTGAAGTCGCCGATGATAAGGAATGGAGGAGGAGTTGGGATATGATGGATTCCAGGTCATGTAGTGAAATGTTTTGAGATGGTGGTAAATATATATTGCATATGGTAGTTAGGACCTCAAGTCGGACCTGGGTGGCAATAGCTTCAATGTTCGTGTTAAGGTTAATTTGTCTGTAATCAAGGAGGTTGTGTATAAAAGTGGCAACTCCACCGTGAGCTCTGTCAGAGCACGATGGTTGCATAGGTGGAGCAATTCTACATGATTGTGCTATGTTATAGTTTTTTGGTGTATAGAAGTTGTTGACTTTGAAATTTGTCTCTTGGACGCAAACTACAGATGGTTTATATTTCGAGATTAATAGTTTAAGATCCTCTGATTTTGATTTGAGACCGTTTGCATTCCAGTAAAGTATTATTTCTTTGGAATTGCTATGATAATATGTGGTTTTATAGGTTTTTTGAGCTCAGAAATTCATTAAACACATTAATATTGACGAGGGATTAATATTTCTCAAGATATGACTATATTTTCACTAAAATACATACAAATTTTCTTAAAAATTCGCTAATTTTCAGAGAGCTATAAAAGTTCAACCATACATCCTAGGACAAAATAAATGTTTATTTCGAGGCATCAAATTAGTAGATAAACGAAGTTTTAGCAAAATCGATTTTCCAAAAAAAGTTCGAAAATTTTGCATGTATGGATTTTTTAGGTAAAATTTTGATGGAGAAAATTCTTTGGAACATGCTATGATAACATGTGGTTTTATAGGTTTTTTGAGCTCAGAAATTCATTAAACACATTATTATTGACGAGGGATTAATATTTTTCAAGATATGACTAAATTTTCACTAAAATACATACAAATTTGAAAATTCGCTAATTTTCAGAGGGCCATAAAAGTTCAACCATACATCCTAGGACAAAATAAATGTTTATTTCGTTTTTTATGGCATCAAATTAGTACATAAACGAAGTTTTAGCAAAATCGATTTTCCAAAAAAAGTTCGAAAATTTTGCATGTAAATGTATGGATTTTTAGGCAAAATTTTGATAGAGAAATTTCTTTGAACATGCTATGATAATATGTGGTTTTATAGGTTTTTTGAGCTCAGAAATTCATTAAATACATTATTATTGACGAAGGATTAACATTTCTCAAGATATGAGTAAATTTTCACTAAAATAATACAACTTTGAAAATTCACTAATTTTATAAAAGTTCAACCACCCTAGGACAAAATAAATGTTTATTTCGTTTGTTATAACATCAAATTAGTACATAAACGAAGTTTTAGCAAAATCGATTTTCCAAAAAAAGTTCGAAAATTTTGCATGTAAATGTATGGATTTTTCAGGCAAAATTTTGATGGAAAAATTTCTTAGGAACATGCTATGATAATATGTGGTTTTATAGGTTTTTTGAGCTCAGAAATTCATTAAACACATTATTATTGACGAGGGATTAATATTTCTCAAGATATGAGAAAGTTTTTACTTAAATTTTTTACATACATCCTAGGACAAAATAAATGTTTATTTCGTTTTTTATGGCATCAAATAAGTACATAAACGAAGTTTTAGCAAAATCGATTTTCCGAAAATAGTTCGAAAATTTTGCATGTAAATGTATAGATTTTTTAGGCAAAATTTTGATGGAGAAATTTCTTTGGAACATGCTATGATAATATGTGGTTTTATAGGTTTTTTGAGCTCAGAAATTCATTAAATACATTATTATTGACGAGGGATTAATATTTCTCAAGATATGACTAAATTTTCACTAAAATACATACATCCTAGGACAAAATAAATGTTTATTTCGTTTTTTATGGCATCAAATTAGTACATAAACGAAATTTTAGCAAAATCGATTTTCCAAAAAAAGTTCGAAAATTTTGCATTGGATTTTTTAGGCAAAATTTTGAGGGAGATATTTCTTTGGAACATGCTATGATAATATGTGGTTTTATAAGTTTCTTGAGCTCAGAAATTCATTAAACACATTATTATTGACGAGGGATTAGTATTTATCAAGATATGAGAAAATTTTTACAAAAATATATACAAATTTGAAAATTCGCTAATTTTCAGAGAGCCATAAAAGTTCAACCATACATCCTAGGACAAAATAAACGTTTATTTCGTTTTTTATGGCATCAAATTAGTACATAAACGAAGTTTTAGCAAAATCGATTTTCCAAAAAAAAATCGAAAATTTTGCATGTATGGATTTTTTAGGCAAAATTTTGATGGAGAAATTTCTTTGGAACACGCTATGATAATATGTGGTTTTATAGGTTTTTTGAGCTCAGAAATTCATTAAACACATTATTATTGACGAGGGATTAATATTTATCAAGATATGAGTAAATTTTTACAAAAATATATACAAATTTGAAAATTCGCTAATTTTCAGAGAGCCATAAAAGTTCAACCATACATCCTAGGACAAAATAAATGTTTATTTCGCTTTTTATGGCTTAAAATTAGTACATAAACGAAGCTTTAGCAAAATCGGTTTTTCAAAAAAAGTTCAAAAATGTTGCATGTAAATGTATGGATTTTTTAGGCAAAATTTTGATGGAGAAATTGCTTTGGAACATGCTATGATAATATGTGGTTTTATAGGTTTTTTGAGCTCAGAAATTCATTAAACACATTATTATTGACGAGGGATTAATATTTCTCAAGATATGAGTAAATTTTCACAAAAATATATACAAATTTGAAAATTCGCTAATTTTCAGAGAGCCATAAAAGTTCAACCATACATCCTAGGACAAAATAAATGTTTATTTCGTTTTTTATGGAATCAAATTAGTACATAAACAAAGTTTTAGCAAAATCGATTTTCCAAAAAAAAGTTTGAAAATTTTGCATGTAAATGTATGGATTTTTTAGGCAAAATTTTGATGGAGAAATTTGTTTGGAACATGCTATGATAATATGTGGTTTTATAGGTTTTTTGAGCTCAGAAATTCATTAAACACATTATTATTGACGAGGGATTAATATTTCTCAAGATATGAGTAAATTTTCACAAAAATATATACAAATTTGAAAATTCGCTAATTTTCAGAGAGCCATAAAAGTTCAGCCATTCATCCTAAGACAAAATAAATGTTTATTTCGTTTGTTATGGCATCAAATTAGTACATACAATAAAATCTACAAAATATGTCTCAACGTTTTTATGTGGCTGAAATAAGTTTATCCATTTTTTTTTTTTTAAATTAACGACCATTACCTTCGGAGTTATGACTGGTGGTCAACCCTAATTTAATTACTCTATATTTTCTTATCGGCATTTTCCGGCAACGTTTGTTAGCAGAAAATATAAGAAGGTATGCGTAATTTAAAAAAATATATGTGATAGGTGAAATGTGGTGAAATCATAAACAAAGGGACTTTTCAATTTTGAAAAAAAAAATTTTTTTCCAAAAAATACACTGCTATTTTTAACCCATTCAAAATTGTCCGAAGTTTATATATAACGTTATGACATACAATATTTCTAAACAACATACCTTGTTCGTTGTTTTCCCTGATAAATCAAACTTAATTATTAATTATAAAGAGTTTATTTTATTCACTAAGAAATGAATTTTGTAACGAAAAGAAAGGTATGAAAATTACCTCCAAATTGTTTGACTGACCTTTCTTAAAACAAATCATGCACTTTCTATAACGTCAGTTTCAAAGGCAACTAGATATTTCATACATTAGAATCCCTACAAGTTCAGTTTAAAGTGAAATATATTCAAAAAAATATTTTTTATTTCTGCCATGTTTTCTGGCAAAATCGGCCAGTGTGCGCCGGCGCCGCGCGCGGCTTATAGTGTGGCGTATTTAACTTTTCCCAAGGTTCGCATTTTATTACAACTATTAGGAGGGACGGTCACTTTTTTAATAATTATATATTCTTCTTTTAAGCTCTAAAATTCAATACAGTTTATAATAGGACATCTTGCAGGACTTAGCGTTCGAATAAAGTTACATTTTCGAAGAAAATCGTTATTCCAGTATTTACAGTATTACATTTTGCATGTAAATGTATAGATTTTTTAGGCAAAATTTTGATGGAGAAATTTCTTTGGAATATGATATGATAATATGTGGTTTTATTGGTTTTTTGAGCTGAGAAATTCATTAAACACATTATTATTGACAAGAAATTAATATTTTTCAAGATATGACTAAATTTTCACTAAAATACATACAAATTTGAAAATTCGTTAATTTTCAGATAGCCATAAAAGTTCAACCATACATCCTAGGACAAAATAAATGTTTATTTCGTTTTTTATGGCATCAAATTAGTACATAAACGAAGTTTTAGCAAAACCGATTTTTCAAAAAAAGTTCGAAAATTTTGCATATATTGTATGGATTTTTTAGGCAAAATTTTGATAGAGAAATTTCTTTGGAACATGCTATGATAATATGTGGTTTTATAGGTTTTTTGAGCTCAGAAATGTATTAAACACATTATTATTGACGAGGGATTGATATTTCTCAAGATATGACTACATTTTCACTAAAATACATACAAATTTGAAAATTCGCTAATTTTCAAACAGCCATAAAAGTTCAACCATGCATCCTAGGACAAAATAAATGTTTATTTCGTTTTTTATGGCATCAAATTAGTACATAAACGAAGTTTTAGCAAAATCGATTTTCCAAAAAAAGTTCGAAAATTTTGCATGTAAATGTATAGATTTTTTAGGCAAAATTTTGATGGAGAAATTTCTTTGGAATATGATATGATAATATGTGGTTTTATAGGTTTTTTGAGCTGAGAAATTCATTAAACACATTATTATTGACAAGGGATTAGTATTTCTCAAGATATGACTAAATTTTCACAAAAATATTAAAAATTTGAAAATTCGCTAATTTTCAGAGAGCCATAAAAGTTCAACCATACATCCTAGGGCAAAATAAATGTTTATTTCGTTTTTTATGGCATCAAATTAGTACATAAACGAAGTTTTAGCAAAATCGATTTTCCAAAAAAAGTTTGACAATTTCGCATGTAAATGTGTGGATTTTTTAGGCAAAATTTTGATGGAGAAATTTCTTTGGAACATGCTATGATAATATGAGGTTTTATGGGTTTTTTGATCTCAGAAATTCATTAAACACATTATTATTGACGAGGGATTAATATTTCTCAAGATATGACTAAATTTTCACTAAAATACATACAAATTTGAAAATTCGCTTAATTTTCAGAGAGCCATAAAAGTTCAACCATACATCCTAGGACAAAATAAATGTTTATTTCGTTTTTTATGGCATCAAATTAGTACATAAACGAAGTTTTAGCAAAATCGATTTTCCAAAAAAAGTTTGAAAATTTTGCATGTAAATGTATGGATTTTTTAGGCAAAATTTTGATGGAGAAATTTCTTTGGAACATGCTATGATAATATGTGGTTTTATAGGTTTTTTGCGCTCAGAAATTCATTAAAAACATTATTATTGACGAGGGATTAATATTTCTCAAGATATGACTAAATTTTCACAAAAATATATACAAATTTGAAAATTCGCTAATTTTCAGAGTGCCATAAAAGTTCAACCATACATCCTAAGACAAAATAAATGTTTATTTCGTTTGTTATGGCATCAAATTAGTACATACAAGAAAATCTACAAAATATGTCTCAACGTTTTTATGTGGCTGAAATAAGTTTATCCATTTTTTTTTTAAATTAACGACCATTACCTTCGGAGTTATGACTGGTGGTCAACCCTCATTTAATTACTCTATATTTTCTTATCGGCATTTTCCGGCAACGTTTGTTAGCAGAAAATATAAGAAGGTATGCGTAATTTAAAAAAATATATGTGATAAGTGAAATGTGGTGAAATCATAAACAAAACGACATTACAATTTTGAAATTAAAAAAAATATACCAAAAAATACACTGCTATTTATAACCCATTCAAAATTGTCCGAAGTTTAAATATAACGTTATGACATACAATATTTCTAAACAACATACCTTGTTCGTTGTTTTCCCTGATAAATCAACCTTAATTATTAATTATAAAGAGTTTATTTTATTCACTAAGAAATCAATTTTGTAACGAAAAGAAAGGTATGAAAATTACCTCCAAATTGTTTGACTGACCTTTCTTAAAACAAATAATGCACTTTCTATAACGTCAGTTTCAAAGGCAACTAGATATTTCATACATTAGAATCCCTACAAGTTCAGTTTAAAGTGAAATATATTCAAAAAAATATTTTTTATTTCTGCCATATTTTCTGGCAAAAATCGGCCAGTGTGCGCCGGCGCCGCGCGCGGCTTATAGTGTGGCGTATTTAACTTTTCCCAAGGTTCGCATTTTATTACAACTATTAGGAGGGACGGTCACTTTTTTAATAATTATATATTCTTCTTTTAAGCTCTAAAATTCAATACAGTTTATAATAGGACATCTTGCAGGGCTTAGCGTTCGAATAAAGTTACAGTTTCGAAGAAAATCGTTATTCCAGTATTTTTCTGGATTAGCGGATTTACTACGAAGCATATTCTTACCTAATTATCATAGATATATAGCTACCTACATCAACAAGGATTCCCTCGGGATTTAATCAAAACCCTTGACTCCTCCCAAATATTTATCAGAACGTTTGTATAAACAAGGCCACCCAGCAGCATCGGAACAGTAACTATTCATCTCGCGATCCAAATCCGAAGTAAAACAGACAGTCGAAAGGGAGAGCAGGGCAATATCGGCCCTTTGCGAAGCGCAGTCACGTGTGCCGTCAAAGGACACATATTGCGATCGAACGGATCTGTAGCCGGTGGCTACGGTGACGGCGGACGTGTGTCGCGTGGTTGTGTAAACATTTACTCAAAGGTCGTTTGTGTTGGTCTTTTGGCTGTTTTCGCTTAAACCGGGAGATTTCGGTGGGATTCAGGGAAACGATTCAGATAGAGGATGGGAACTGAATTTATTACTAGATATATTATATGTACCGCAGTCGGCTAAGTTAGGAAGGCTTTTGTGAACTTCTTAATTTTGTTTAGAAACAAATCAATTTAGTTTAGTTGTCTATTAATCTATTCATTTGATCCAGTTACAAAATGTAAATATAGCTTGGGATGCTCTTTATACAGGTTTAGTCATTTAACTTAAGCCATCATTTATCTTAAAAACGATGCCTCTTGCATCTTGCACAAGTATCCTATGTATTGAAAATCTCTGTTATAATCTTTATGATTATTAAAGATGGATAAAGAAATGAATCAAATTAAACTAATACGTATAATACATAATGCTTATATTTTATATTAAAAAAAATATATTAAAATCTATACTACACAAAAAGAAACTTAAGCTTAGGTATTAAAATATTGTAAAACCTTGACAGTCTAGAAACTACCCTTATTTTATAATATATAAAAATGAATAAGAATAAGAAACTAAGCAATCTAAAAACTCAAAGCTTGGGTATTAAAATATTGTAATATTTAATTGCTTATATTTCATATATAAAAAAATATTATTAAAATCTATAAAAAAACGTGGCAATCTACAAACTTAAGCTTGGATATTAAAATATTGTAGTATTTAATAAATTGCTTAAATTTTGTGTTGTATAAACAAAGATTAATAAAACTTATAAATAAAAAACGTATGAAGTAGTCAAATTTTACCTAGATGTGAAAATAAAAAAAATTCTCATATGTTGCGGACTTTACCACTGGTGACGCTGTACATCCCAACACAAAATTTACCATCGAATTAGAGTCCAATAATTCAATAAATTTTTTGGATTTAAAAATTACTAAGCTTCCTAGCAGACTGGATTTTTAAATATACAGAAAACTCCATACAGCTTATCATTTATGAAAGCTCAAATCATTATTTTTGTTTAAATTGTCTTCATTTTATAGTTATATTTATACAGCTTTGACACTCCCCCTTTCAAGTGAGCTATGACAAGCGGAATTAGAACTTATTAAGCAAATCGCAACTAATAACGGATACAGTCCTTATCTCGTAGATAAAATAGTTAATAAAATCAATTGTAAAAAACTGAAACGCCAAGTTTTTCCCATTGAACCTTTAAAACACCCAATAAATATTTGTCATTTCCTTATCTAGGATCATGCTCCGAAAATATAGCTAGCATCTTAAATGGCTGTAGCGATACAGCCAAGGTCGTCTTTAAAACAACTACGCTTTTAGTCAAGAACAAAGACCACTAAAAAAAAGTGGAGTTTATAAACTTAGCTTTAATTCTTGTGATTCCTCATATACAGTGTGTCCCAGATTCGTTTTTCTATTTAGGGATCTCGGCTCCTATTATACCTACAGCAAAGGTTAAATGGGAAAAGTTTTAGAGGAAACTTATTGCATTCGATATCTGGCTTCAGATTTACGATCGGTTAATAAGTTTGGGAAATATCGGCGAAAAAGCGAAAATGGCGGATTTCGTTTTTCGCCAGTAAATCCAGAACGGTAAATTTGACAGCTGTCAAAATGTGACATTACTCGGGCACACTTTTAAGACAAATAAGATGGCGTATACGACACGACTTCATTGTTTTTTGTTAACCCACAACCCGCCTCAACTTTCATTTTTCTTATGACCGCCATATTGGATTTTTCGATTTTTGGATTTTGTCATCAAAATATCACACTTCGTAAATTAGGTTTCAATGATTTATTTGTCACAAGATTACATTAATAAGTAAGTAACGTATTGAACGCATTGAATTTTCAAAAAATCTAAATGAGCTTTAACTACTTTGTAAGTGGATAACATTAATTTACAAATCTGCAAAATGACGTCCATTTGAATCGAGACATTTTTGACAATAGGTGACTGTTTTTCGTACAACCCTGGTAAGTGTATTTCGGCTAATATTTCTAAATGTGTCCAGAACTCTTTGTCTCAGGATTTCTATGGTCACGGGGGGATCAAGTTCATAGATTTCATTCTTTGTGTGACCCCAGAGGTAGAAATCCAAGAGCGACAGGTCAGGGGATCTAGGAGGCCAAGATATTTGATCATTTAAAGAAATTATTCTTTCGTCAAACTGCTCTCCTAAGAAGTTCCTGACTTGAATGGTATTGCGAGCCGGACATCCGTCTTGTTGAAACCAAGTTCTTCTTAATTCATCTTCCGTTAGAATAGCTCGTAAGGCTGGTACGACCTGATTTCGCAAAAGTTCTAGGTACCTCTGCCCGTTTAGGTTGTAGTCAAACAAAAATGGTCCAATAAGTCGATTTCCTGACATGATTAATAATTTATAAATAGGTGCCCAACAGTCAAGGGCGGCAGGGTCGGCCGGGTGGTACTAGAAAATATAAATTATAAAGGGAAAATTATCTTTATTAAAAAGTAGGTATTTTCTTTACAAAAATAATTATCGAAACATCCCGTAATGAATGAGCTTGTATACAGTTGAAACCTATTCAGCTTTATTATGAAAAAGTAGAACTTATTTGGTTAGCGGGAAGTAATAGCCGTAATAAATTATTTTGTTGTTATTGCATATTAATTTCGGAAATACTAAATCAATTTATTTCAGTGATATAATAATCTTAAAGAAGTACACCGTGCCTCAATAAAACATAAAATATCAAAAGAACAAACCCCTTGCGCTTTAAAATTTAAATTATTCGGAAATACAGCTGAACGCCTTTCTATAAATCATAATGAAAATCGAAAAATAATTCGACATTTGATTAATATGGTATTTTTTTCATAACTCAAGAACTTCCCGGGTAATAATAAAATAATTTTAGAGAAGTAGCTAAACCTGCAGAAAATTTAGATAAAGTGTTAATAAATTGTAATACAGTATCAAAAACGTAAGTTGACTGACTAGAGTAGAACGTTTTACTTTTTTTTATTAGATTATACTCTTTTAGTATCATTAAAGAACTAAACGAAAAAAAAGATTATTATTTGACCATCATTTGGTGCCTATTTAAAAAAGATTGGTTAGATTAACTTACCAATGATTTCACACCAAACGTTACTTCCAAATCTGATCTGTAGACGTCTCTCTGCCACTTCGTGAGGAATTTGCACAGCCAAATATTACGGTTGTGCCTATTAAATACTCCACAATTCGTGAACCTGCCCTCATCGGACCACAAGACATGATTTACAAAATCAGGATTTTCATTACATCTCCTAGTATACCACTCACAGAACTGTAGTCGTTTTGGAAAGTCAATTTCCTTAAGTCCTTGTACTATTAAGGGTTTGTATGGATGGTACTTATTCTTTTTTAAAACTCTCTGTACTGTTGATTTTGGCACATTAGTTTCCTGTTCTACAGTTCTTACCGATGCACTAGAGTTTTCGTTGATAGCTTGTAAAATATTTCTGTCTCGATTTTCATTGTTATTATTGTATCCGCTTCTAGGTTGTTCGAAGCCACCATGGTTAATTAAATTATCTACGATTTTCCTGAATTGAGTTTTATGAGGCTGCCGTCGTTCGGGGTACATCTCCAAATACCTTGCTGAGGTAACGTCGGCGTTTCTGTATGATTGAAAGCACAGAGCTAACATGTCAACCTTTTCTTCATTTGAATACGGAATGCCGGCTATTTTCTATAGGTTTTGACAATTTATGTGTCAGATTTATGATTTTATTGGGATAAAAGCGTACCTACTACTTATCAAAACAGAGCTTTGATACTTTCAACTATTTAACTTAACGTCAAAGTCAAAATCCCATTTTGTTACAGATACATCATGGCCTCCTTAGAAAAGCATTGAGAGCTAACATTACTTTAAATTATGGCCTTCTTAGAAAAAAACTGAAACCTAACTTTACGAAGTGTAATATTTCGATGATACTAAGATCTTTAATGCACTTGTGAGATATCACTAGACTGGAAATTTTAGGCTCTTTCCAAAAATCGAAAAATCCAATATGGCGGCCATAAGAAAAACGAAAGTTTTGGCAGCTGCCAAATTTACCGTTCTGGATATACTGGCCAAAAACGAAATCCGCCATTTTCGGTTTTTCCCCGATATTTCCAAAAACAATTGATCGATCGTAAATCTGAAGACGGATATCGAATGCAATAAGTTTTCTCTAAAACTTCCCCATTTAACCTTTGCTGTAGGTATAATAGGAGCCGAGATCCCTGTATAGAGAAGCGAATCTGTGACACACTGTATGTCGGCATGACTTGTAGATCTACAGCTCAGAATTAAAAAAGACCTCAACAGACAATCCACTTCTGCCGTTGGTTTTCAAGTTTAATAAACACAAGTTTTCTCTTTCAAGAAACAGCAAAATTTTACACAACATCAACTTAAGGGGTTTAAAACTTAACCCTTATGAAGATTTAGAAATAAATTTTCAGAACAGCTTTAATGCACTTATTAACACACAGGTTAATTCTTTGTTAAACCTAAATTTTTCATGTGTTGAAAAAAAATGTCACGCCAGCACTTAAACCTAATAGTTAATATTTTCGGTTCAACGCAACGGCCTAAATAATCTACCTAATAGGCCCATAACCACCGTAAAAAAACTACGCATTTACTACAAAACTCATAATAAAATATTATTTCTATATTTTCACAGTAATACGTACTTTTGTGAAAGGTCGTATATTAAGTCTGCATACGGGTTTTTACATTTTTTAATTGTTTTTAGTTATTAGGGAGTTTCCCCGCAGAAGTGCCGAAAATGGAATACCCAGGTGTTGAACACCCTTTATTGCTTGCCAGTGTTACCACTGGCAGGGAAATTTCCCCAGATCTTGGGAAAAAATGAACTCTGTAGGGAAAATGGGATTTTTTATCTAATCTAGGGAATTTTTTAGCACGTTAAATTGGGATAATTTTTTTAATTTAAATCAATAGTTTTTTTTAAAGAGAAAACTTATAAATAGATTATGCATTTATTAATTTACTTTTAAGATGCTGCCATCTATGATTAACACATCAAAGTTTGTATTTGCGCAACTGGAATAACTGACAGTATAGACAGATTTCTTTCAGTTCAATCAATAATATGGCATATCGAGAGTTCTTGTAATTCCCCGTTTTAGTAACTGGATGTTCACATATATGGTTTCGGGAAAATACCTTTGCAGAGGGAAATGCCGAATTTTGTTTTAGTTTATTTTATATATAGTTCCTGGCAATGCTTTGTGTAACTCGACTTTGCTTTGTAATTAGTTTGTAGGCTACAATTTAAGAAAGTTAGGTTATTTTAATTTTCACCTGGGAATATTCTAGCTATTTCCCGAAAGCTTAAGAAGAATTTGTTATATTAGAAATACGGTAACAACACGTGATATTTTAATTATGTATCAAACACGAATAATCTTATAAAAGATTTACGAAAATTCTAGGGAATTTTTTGAGATTTTGTTATGGAAATTTAAAATTTTGACGTGGGAACACTGTTGCTTGCGCCTTTAATCGGCGAGGGTAGATTTACTTCTTAACTTCATACACTAAATATTACTTTTTGCTTCTTAGAGCAATAGTTTATAAACAAACGTTTGATTTTAAAAATTGTTTAGTGTATTTTATTAAATGATTATACATATTTTAAGTTTGGCCAAGCGCATATATTTCCTTTTCTTACAGACTCTTTATCAAGAAATGTCTTGGATGTTCAGAAAGGGTTGCTCCCGAAGAGCTAGTGATGAGGGCCAGCGACAACATATTCCACCTAAGATGCTTCGTGTGCGTGGTGTGTGGGACCAGACTTCAGAAAGGCGACCTGTACGTTATCAAACAAGGACAGTTATTTTGCCGGATAGACTACGAAAAAGAAGTGGAAATGATGCAGGGATTCGGTTATGGTAAGTGACATGTACACGAACGTCTTTTAAAACGTTCTACGGAAAATTTTAAAGTGCGGGACACGAAAGAAAAACCGGGCGGAGTCAGTTGGCTTATTGGTCGGCCAAGAAATCTCTTTAAACCAGTGGTATCCCGTCGTTCTTTAAATAATATGGCACTCCTTTTTGACTATACGCACTTCAGATAATTAAAAAATTTAACTATGCTTAATTAACATTTATTTATTTTTGTCGTTTTTCTTTCGTGTACCGCACTTCTACATCTCTTTTGTGTTACAAAAACGGCGAACTTTCGGCTTTTAAATGATTTAATTTTGATTTTTCTTGATCGATTTACCTATAAATATATCTTTTCTTGAGTTCTGTCATTGAACTGGTTCCCGGGCTACTGCCTACGTCCACTATTATTGGCATCACCAGTGACATACTATTTACAAGTCCATATTTTACAAGGGCAGCCAGCAACAGATCCAGTAAATGAGATTTATCAGAAGTTCTGAATTTTATGCAAATCGACTTTGGGCTACTCCTGTACGCCAAAAGTAGCCGTCTGTCATATTACTTTATATAGAGGCCGTCATTGTGAAGTACTATACAGGGCGTTTCCTAATTGTGTGCTGATGTTAAGGGGGGTGTTTTTATGTCCTAAAGAACACATTTTTTTTTCATCCCAATTCTGATGCTATTGTAGATAACGGCATGCAATTTTTATACACGTCTTCTATGTATTAAGGAGCGTACGGATTTACCCAGGTTAATTACATATGCACGCCACTGGTAGAAATTTCAAAAATTGAATGTTAATAAATAATGCCTTTTTATGCATAAAAGACGTGTTTCAAATTTCACACACAGTTATTTATCTATAATAACATCAGAATTAGGATTTAAAAAAATGTGTTTTTAAAACCCTCCAAAATTAAGACTTTTAGGTTCATATTAAACTTTTTCATAAATGGTTCGTTTCCTTCCAAATCGTTGTCTTCCTCTGAAAATGATGAGGTTTCGTCGTCACTACTTGAAGATTCCAGTGTGATAACTAAATCATCAATAACCGTTTCAATTTTGCCATCTACTTCCCAGTATTTATCGTCAATAGAACGAACATATTTATCATACGATTTCCAATTTTTAGCCGATATTGAGTCAATTGGTTCTAATGTTATTTTATTTAAATCTTTAATTGAAAGTTCACCGGTGTTGCGTTCTCGAATATATTTTTTCACTCCTGCCCATGCAAGTTCAATAGGGTTGAGGTCGCACATGTATGGAGGCAGCCTTAAAGGTGTATGACCGAGGTTACCTAAAAGACCGTCAATTTTATACTCTTCTTCCTAGGCTTGTTGGCTGATATTACTTCATATAATTGATATTTTCTCACGTCGTATCACATACAAAATTGTTCGATTTAAGCCACGATCATATGAGCTTTTGTAGAGTATTTAGTTGGCACTTTATCTTCTTCCTCACGTGAGAATGATAAGACCAGCATCATCGATTACAGCAATACTAATTCGTCCAAGTAGATAGTAGATAACAT
>JAUTXW010000050.1:0-160176 GCA_030620095.1 Kuschelorhynchus macadamiae
ATCTTGAATTCTACCATAATTTTAATAGTTCAATTTTATACCACAATTATGTATGACACAGCTTGAAATCAATCCATTTAGTATTTCTTTCAGGCTGAATTTTTAAAATAATATTTTGTTACCAAAATGCAGGCAGATAAAATATTGGACGAAATAAAAGAAAATCATCACGAAATTGAATCTCAAACAAAACTACTATGGGCAGCTTAAAGGTGTATATGATGAAGCAATTAAATTCCACGGAAAACCGAGAAAAATTCTGAAACTTCAACCTTCAACGAGCACAAAACGACATTAAGCAAACACAAATGGCGCTATACCACATAAGCCCTACACTTGAGGATACTAAGGTCCAAGACATCTCCCATGCTTGCAAATAACATCTTCAAAAGAAAATTGATACGCGATGGTAAGAAATACGCCATTTATTTTTTAATTTACAGGTCGAGGACAATCATAATTCCACATAGCAAGCGTATAAGAACATCGAAAAACTTCAAGAAGAAATATCGTTAGCAATAGACGAAAGCACTGCAACAGTGGTCACTAAAACATGTAACATTGCACTATCACAAATTAAGCTGCCCCTCTTTGATGCCTTTATGATAAGTGTACTATATTTCAAAAGTAATTAGCGATAACAACACCCTCACCGACATTGAGAAATGGCGCAACTTAAAGTCACACGTTAGATCATTCAACACCTAAAAATTACAAGCTACAATTATGAAATAAGTTGGAATATCCTTGAAAAACGTTACACGAACGACCGGCTCCTGACGAACAAACTGATGGATAGAATACTGGAAATTCCAAGTATTTAGTCCGAATCAGCATTTAACTAAAACGATACAGTGTTCGAATGCCTAGAGGCCCTAAACAACCTAAGCATAGACACGTCCTCCTGGGGTCCAATGATTAGCAAGAACCAACATTCGTTGCCCGTCCACAGAACGCTGTCGCGAATGTCGAAAATTCCATCACACCTTTCTACAAGAAGAAATTGGATATCGGCAAGATCTAGGTCAGCCACGAAGAGGTCAACAAAATCAATCGCATAGAGTTACTCAGTCCTAGAGCCCCAAATACTGCAACTCACTGCCGAAGACAAGACGATATGGTTTTCTTAGCTACTGCAATGGTTCGGGTATCAGATGTATACGGAATAGATCAGCACATTCGTATTCTACAAAATCCTGGTTTTCAATCAATTTTCACAAGTGAGGAAGCAGCCACACTTTTAGCAAGTCCGAGACAAAGCATTCAAGCTGATATAACCGGAGTAGCAAGAGGTGAGCCTTTTACAGGCAAATCGCACATAGAGACAAAAATCAGACTTCGGTTCACAGGTAATTTTATACTGCAAGGGCCATGTATAGTTCTACCAAAGTTAACAGGATCACTGCTAACAAAACTATATAATGTAGAATACAATTAATAAAAATATGTTATTCTGGCCGATCCAAAATTTTCCAAACCAGGACCGGATATTATCATAGGAGCTAAAAAGTACGGGGAAACAATTCTGGAAGGTATAAAAAAGACGAAAGATAGACTACTTGGACAAAATACAGAATTAGGTTGGATCGTATCTGGAACCATGACCACGCAAAATGGATCCAGGGCACAGGTACATAGCATGGCAACACTGACTGATGAAGATAAGCAACTTACAAGGTCTGGGAAATTGAGGAGGTACCGCAGCAGCGACACCTAACGAAGATGAACAATACTGTGAAGACCATTATGAAGGTTATACCATAAGAAAAGAAAAGTTCTCTCAAAAAATCGAAAAACTAGGACAGTCAAAACAACGAGCTAGAGCGAGGTTACTTCAGCTAGAAAAATGACTGGCAAAAGATACAGAATTAAATATAAACTACAAAAAATGTATGAGAGAGTATGAATATTTGGACCACATGTACTTGGTACCTGCAACAGAAGCAACTGCCCGATATTAAATACCCCATCAACCAGTAATAAAAGAAGCAAGCACCACAACCAAGCTAAGAGTAATGTTTGACGCATCCTCTAAAACGTCAACTGGTATAAGCCTCAACAATACGATGCTTACTGGACTTAAACTTCAACATGAACTGTCAGACGCTGGAATACAGAATAACAATTACCAGCGACGTAGAAAAAATGTACCGCCAGATCAAGGTGCAGCTAGATGACCAGAAGTACCAGCCAATTTTATGGAGATATCATCCAAAAGAATCAATACAGGGATACAAGTGTTACAGAATAACAATTACCAGCGACGTAGAAAAAATGTACCGCCAGATCAAGGTGCAGCTAGATGACCAGAAGTACCAGCCAATTTTATGGAGATATCATCCAAAAGAATCAATACAGGGATACAGACTAAAAACATATATGGAACCACTTCTGCTCCATATTTAGCCATAAAGACCATTCAGAGTTTGGCAAAAGATGAGGAATCAACCAATAGCATCTTAAACCACAAGACTGGATTTTTATGTTGACGACTAATTTTCAGGGGCCGATACCGTTAAGGATGCAATACAGCTTCAAACTGAGCCTACTCAAATGTTTCTGTCCTTATTGAATTAAAATTGGAGGTCAATCGGGTAAGAAGTTTTTTAGCTATGCTGCGAACAGGCAGACCGACAAAATTGAGAAAACATGTTTTTCGGCATTTATTAATATCAGTATTAATCAATATTAAAAGTTATATAGTTCGAATTTCTAAAAATGGTTAACTCACTGAGAGCCGGTTAGACGCTTGTCACACACAACTGAGAAAGCATGTTTCATCTAGGGTACACTAAAACGTGAAGATCTGTAAAAACTTGGTAGGGTCGAGGGTGATTTGCTCACGATTACAAACATATTATTTGGTCGCTGTTTTATTTCGCCATTATTCGCACAACAATTTTACCAGTTCACACTTATTGCTTGCACAAAATTTAACATCAATCTAATAAATAATTTTAAAGGTGGTTTTTTAAATATTTTATAGAGCCATCATAGATTTGTATCCAAATTTTACCAGTTTATTTGTACGTAATACTCAAAGCAAATTTTTTTTTTAGCTATGCCTCGTACAAACGGATATATACAGTGTGTCCCAGATTCGCTTTTCTATATAGAGATCTAGCGCATTCGATATCCGGTTTCAGATCGGTCAATTGGTTTTGGAAATATCGGCAAAAACCGAAAATGGCCGATTTCGTTTCTCGCCAGTAAATCGAAAACAGTAAATTTGACAGCTATCAAAATGTCACATTATTCGGACACTTTTTTAAGGCGAATAAGATGGCGTGTACGGCATGGCTTCATCGTCTTTTGTTATCCCGCAACTCGCCTCAACTTTCATTTTTCTTATGGTCGCCATATTAGAGTTTTCGATTTTTGGAAAGAGCGTAACATTTCCAGTCTAATGATGTTTCACAAAAGCATAAAAGATTTGGATATCGTATATAAATATCACACTTCGTAAAGTTAGGTCTCAATTTTTTCTAAAGAGGCCATGATTTATTTGTAACAAAAGTGGGCTTTGACTTTGACCTTAAATAATTCAAAGTATCAAAGTCGTGTTTTATGAAGTAATACGCTTTTCTCTCAATAAAATCATAAATCTGACACACAAATAGTCGAGACCTATTGAAAATGGCCGGTATTCCCTATTCAAAGTTTGACATGTTAGCTTTATACTTGCAGCCACACAGGAACGCTGATATTACCTCGGCAAGGTATTTGGAGATGTACCCAGAACGACGGCAGCCTCATAAAACACAATTCAGAAAAATCGTAGTTAATTTAATTAACCATGGGGCCTTCGAACAACCTAGAAGCGGATACAATATTGACAATCAAAATCGCGACAGAAACATTTTACAAGCTATCAACGAAAACCCTAGTGCATCGGTAAGAAGTGTAGAACAGGAAATTTATGTGCAAAATCAACGGTACATAGAGTGTTAAAAAAGAATAAGTACCATCCATACCAACCCATAAAAGTTCAAGGACTTAAGGAAACTGATTTTCCAAGACGACTACGCTTCTGTGAGTGGTATACTAGGAAGTGTAATGAAAATCCCGATTTTACCATTTTATCATGTCTTGTGGTCCGATGAGCGTAGGTTTTCGAATTGGGGAGTATATAATTGGCACAACAGTCATCATTGGGTTGTGAAAAATCCTCACAACACCATTCAAGTCAGGAACTTCTTAAGAGAACAGTTTGACGAAAGAATTATTTCCTTAAATGGTCCAATATCTTGGCCTCCTAGATCCCCTGACCTCTCGCCCTTGGATTTCTACCTCTGGGGTCACACGAAGAATGAGGTCTATAAATTTGATCCCCTTGCGACCATATAAATCCCGAGACAAAGAATTTGGGACACATTTAGAAATGTTAACAGAAATAAACTTGCCAGGGATGTACGAAAAACAGTCATCAATGGTCAAAAGTGTCTCGAAGCAAGTGGACGTCATTTTGCAAATCTGTAAATTAATATAACCCAGTACGAAGTAGTTAAGAACTTATTTTTTTTTAGTCGTTATTTACGTTCATGTTGTATTGAAAACTCAATGCATAATACATTCCTTATTAATGTAATCTTGTGACAAATAAATCATGGCGTCCTTAGAAAAAATGGAGACCTAACTTTAGGAAGTGTGATATTTCGATGATACTCAAATCTTTTATGCAGTTGTGAGACATCACTAGACTGGAAATTTACGCTCTTTCCAAAAAATCGAAAAATCCAATAGGGCGGCCATAAGAAAAATGAAAGTTGAGGCGGGTTGCGGAATAACAAAAGACGATGGAGACATGTCGTACACGCCATCTTATTCGTCTTAAAAAAGTGTCCCAATAATGTCACATTTTGACAGCTGTCAAATTCGCCGTTTTGGATTTACTGCCGAAAAACGAAGTCCACCATTTTCGGTTTTTCGCCCATATTTCCAAAACCAATTGACGCTAAGTTTCCTCTAAATCTTTTCCCATTTAACTGTGCAAGGTATAATAGGAGCCAAGATCCTTATAAAGAGAAGCGAATCTGGGACACACTGTATTGAGAAAACATGTTTTTTGGCAACTACAAACCCCAAAACTTGAGTATCTGTAAAAATCTGGGAGGTTGATTTATCACGATTGCAATACTTCCTTTTTACAAGGAAAGCGTAAAACTTAACCAAGCCATATCAATGTAAAAGCGAAAACCCAGGCACGTAGTCAGAAATTTAATTCGGTGGGCCGGGTCCAAACCAGAAATTCATTTCGAAGAGGTCCAAACAATCAAACTTCGGAAAAATTAGGAAGAAACATACCTATATCGAAATATTTCTCTGGGGGGTCCCAGACCCCCTACGTGCCTGCGAAGGCCGATGGCATCGGAGTAACATGGAACAATATGAAAGGAATAATAGTACAAGAAATCTACAGCAAATACCTTCCGAATAGAACACAGACAAGAAGAATCCAGGGTATTCTTCTTGACTGAAGAGATATTAGAACTGATGGAGAAACGAAGGGAAGAGAAAGGTCGTAATCAAGAATAAATATATAAGGATATCAAAAAACCATTCGCAGAAAAATCCAAGAAGCAAAAGCAAAATATCTCACTGAGCAGTGTCAGGAAATTTAATTACTGAAAAATAAACTGCTGGCCATAAGAAGTGCATCAAGATTTTCTTTTATCAAAATTTAAAGATGGATATTTCAATTACAGAACATAATATCGAAATGTGGTTTTATGTGTTCGTTTGTCCGATCAGTTAGGTATATGCCTCTACTTGCGTGACTGGATATGCGCATAAAAAAATAGTATCTGCAGGGCATGAAATAAAACCGCTGCATTTTTGCAAGAGTTTGTTAACGCCTAAAATTCTCAAAATATTTTTTATTTTTTTTTTACTTCTTAATGATCGATTTGATAGTTTCGTTTGTTTGAAATATACAGCGTTTTTACGAAAATTTTGACATATTCGTTCAAGTGGAGCGTTAACGTATCAACCTTTATACAAAAAAAGCAAATCACCTAATTTATGATCAGTAATTACATTATCACAAGTATTACTTACTTAGAATTTACCAAACACTAACTTTATGTATCCTGTAGACTATAATTTACTTTTTTGGAGATAAAATTACGATATAGCAGGTGTGAACTATGGACTTTTGTTGCCGAAACGTTTCTTCATTTTTACTCTAGACGTTTTATTATTTTTGATACAGGGTATTCGCTTTTAATACGAAAAGAGTTACATAAGGTGTTATTTAATTGACAGCTAAAAATGCAGTACGTAATTTTTTGACTCATTTTATGTCTAAAAGCATAAATATATGTCTGCAAAGTCATCGTTTTTTGAGATACACAGTGTTACAATTTAAATTTTTTTTAGTTTTTTTTTCATGAACCTCGTACATTTCTCGAGATAAATCATTCAAATTTGATACACTGTATGCTGTGAACAATGCCCTCTAAATGCCTATACTACCATAGGATTTTTTCCATATTTTATACCGTTTAGAACTTATTTAGCAAAATTTTCATGCATAGTTATGGCATATGGAACACGAAAAATGGTAAAATTGTAATCTTAATGCATTATCAACTTGAAATTAGGTCGGCAACAATGGACACAAACGAAAATATCAGCAATCGCTAGAAAATGTTTTTTATTTTGTCAAAGATAATTTTCGTCGGAGGCAAAAAAAATTAAAAAATTGTTTTGAGAATTTTAGGCGTTAACAAACTTTTGCAAAAATGCGAGAGTTTTATTTCAGGCCCTGTAGATCGGCCAAACGAACATCACAAACCGCATCTCGATATCGTGTTTCGCAATTGAAATATCCATCTTGATATAGGGCTAGATGGCAAAGACATTCGCCTCATAGCAAATATGTATTGAAACCAGTCAGCAGCTATAAGAATAGATATTAAATGCTCTAAACAAATTGACGTCAAACGTGGGGTTAGACAGGGCTGTATCCTCTCACCATATTTATTCAATATATATTCAGAGAGGACATTCAGAGAAGCAATGGCAGGAATTGAAGAAGGTGTTATTATAAAAGGCAATGTATCAATAATATGCAATACACAGCATGCTGAAGATCTGCAGTAGTGTAGCTCAAAGGTGTAAACAAGCAGAACTTAACATCAACAAGACTAAAGTACTTATAAGAAGCAAGAAGTCAACAGCCAATATTGAAACAGTAGTAAAAAATAAAAACTCGGACAATACAAAAGATGAAAAAAGCTCTATGTAAGAGAGACCTTCAGGTAACCTTACGATTAGGTCTAGTCTGGTGCTATGTATTTTCCATTCCGAATTGAAAAAAAAAGAGGCCTTCGAGATGTGGTGCTAGAAAAGAATGTTGAAAGTATCATGGATGGAGAGAGTAAGAAACACCAAGGTATTCAACGACTCAGCAAGAGTACAACAACACCATGAAAAGAAGGAAATTAGAGTACTCCGGGCATGTCTTGAAGGGAGAAAAACATCAAATGCTCCACAACATAATGCATGGGAAGATAGAAGGCAGCCGCAGTCCGGGTCGACGCAGAACATGATGGCTGAAAAACCTCCTCCGTGAATGGTACGACGAAAATACAAAAAATTAAAAAAGCCGTTAATAAAATCCAAAAATCCTTGATGGTAGCCAACATTCTAAGAGTATACTATAACTGAAGAAGAAAATTATTTCAAGTAGTACAATTTTTTGCTAGTAATTTATTTTAACAATAGGATTTTTGCTGAATTATCTAATTAGCGAAATACCAGATAATTTCTTGCATATTGTTTTTAATAAAGTAATAAATACTGTGCACCAACTATTGTTTCACGCTGTATAAATATGAAAGATATTTGAGATTATTCATTTAGATCGTACAATGAAAAATTTTATTTTAAAATTGATTTTAAAACAACTTTTGATGCCCGAAATATTTCTCTGTAAGATATATAAAAATTAAAATACTTTAATACTTTTGATCGTTAATTTTTGGCTCACCCTGTAGTTTGCGAAGTACAGTGCAATGACAAGAAACTTTTTTATAGTGTCGACATACTAAAATATTAAAGGAAATTTCACGGAACCCAAAATACGTTAAAAATGTGCCATGTCCTTTGCATATTATTAAAATGCGACTTTTTGACACTAGTTCTATAAAGGATGATCCGTTTAGATGCTGTGACATCGATGATAATTTTTTTATTAAAAGAATACTGTTGAAGTTAGAATACTAATTGTTTATTATATATTTAAAATATGTACAACATTCTAAACATTTTTACTTCCTTCGTAAAAGGGAAGTACTCATTGTAATCGTTAAAAAATTAATCTCCGAGATTTTTTCGGATCCTTACGTTTCAAGGTCCCTAGATTCCGAAAAACATGTTTTCCCAATTCCGTCGGTGTGTCGGTCTGCCTGTCTGTTCAGGGCATAGATAAAAAACTACTTACCCGATTGACTTTAAATTTTGGTCAAACATTAGAAGTCATATGGGATGACCTAGTAACATTTTGGCAAAAATCCAATATGGCAAAACAAAATGGCGGCCTAGAGAAATGTTAAAAAAATATTGCTAAAAATCTGCTTATCCAATGTATCTCAAATTTTGCACAAAAATCGAGTATTATGTTGGAATCTACTTTTTTTTCGTACGAATAGAAGATAGCAGAACAAAATGGAGGCTTAATAAAATATTTAAAAATTCAGCCTCAGGTTGTGTGCCATAACTAATTGTGGTATAGAAATGAGCTAGTAAAATTGTGGTACTAATTCAAGATCTCGGAACAAAATGGCGACCAAATAAAATGTTTCTAGTCGTGAAAAAATCACCCTCTCAGGTTTTACATATCTTCACGTTTTAGCGTCCCTAGATGCCAAAAAATATATTTTATAAATTCCGTCGGTCCATCTGTCGATCTGTCTGTCTGTCAGTTCGCGACATAGTTACCAGATTGACTTCATCTTTTAGTCAAAAATTAATTTTAATTAAAAACTAATTATGGCGCGAATTCAAAATGACGTAACGAGATGGCGGTGTGTGTCAATTTGAAAAACTACTTATTGAATTAAATTATACCCAAAAATTAAGTGTGGCATATGTAGAAACTGGTCGAATATTGGTAGCAATCCAATATGATAGAACAAAATGGCGCCCAATATTTTTTTTTTTAAGACAGTATATATTTGTTAATAAACCACTGAGTACTGAACCAAATTGGGTCACACTTCACTATTCCTAATAAAAGGAAAGATTCATAACGAGGGAAGTTCCAGGTAAAGGAAAGTTACCGATTTTTAATGTAGGATAGCTAAATTCAGCTCTTTTCAAGACATTGACAATTAAAATTTACAATTTCAGTGCTCAGTGCATATAAATATGTGTTCGCAAATGCTTTATTTTCGAGATATAGGGTGTTACAGTTTTTAAAAAAATTATTATATTTTTTAGTAATTCCGAAACAGTAAGAGCTATTTGATTAAGATTTGACACAAACGCATAGGTATTTAAAGGCGATATTCTGAGGGTATTCAACAGTTTTTATTTCAATCATGGGTGTAGGTATGAGTGACCATCCCTGACTTTCTTAATAAAAAATGGTACGTGACTGATTTTTTTAAAAAATTACTAGCTTCATCGTTTAGGGCAAGTAAAAATTCATAGAAAATGCTTCTTAGCATTTTGTGATACGACAAGTCGTTTTCGAGAAAAAAAAACAAATTCTATTTTGAAGCACGCCTCTAACACCTCTGGTCCAGTTTTAGTTAGAATCAGAATTGCTCAAAGCTCTACAAAAGTGATTCCTTAGATCATTTAAAAAAAAAGTTTTAATAAATATATGTCCCCAAATACCCTATTTTTGAGATACAGGGTGTTAAAATTAAATTAAAAAATTAGTTTTAATTTATTTAAATTTAGTTCTAATATCTCAATTCATTTTAAATTTGTAAACAAAAATGAACACATAATAACATATTAAAATACGGCGTTCGGGAGAAGCGAATGAGACAAAAGCAATGGTAATGAATAAATAAAAGGCCAGATAGGTAGGCACCGTCAGTATGATGTAGCAAATGTATAATAAAATTCCGCCTTATTTAATAAATCAGAATGACCCAATTATATAAATTTGTCTAAAGGTCGTATTCATTTATTTCGGTAGATTTTGTCGAGTGAAGAGAACATATTTGTATCGAATGGAGAAAAATACAAGAAAAAAAATTGTTCCTTGCAGACTAATAGTGCATCAAGATAGTGGTAGAGTTAGGTAGGTAACCATGTTTTCTGCTTGCAAAAAATCATCCGACGCATGCTTTGTTTAACACTCTTATGACAATTTAATTAAAATATATGTCAAACAAGAGGGGATAAATACGTACGTTACATTAAAACAACCCTGACCTTTTATAGATGAGCTTTTAACTGCGCTAAGTAAGTTTTCTAAACTAGAAAATGACAACCTTTCAATAAAGCAAGTTTAAAAGCTTAAAAGAAATTTCAAATCAACTAATGTTTTAGATAATTTTAACGGTCCAAGAATATTAATTCAATATAATTAGTAATATATGAGAGCTAGGTACGCTGAAATTGTGTTTAAGGGTTAATGACAAAATCGTGAATTTATGTTACATATTTCGAAGTTCAGCAGTAGTAGACCCAGCAATTTAGTGAGATTTAAAACAAGAATTTATAAACAAATTTTAAGTTTAGGTACAAATAGAATTATATAGACGTATTTTAAAATTAAATATTTTCTTTTCTCAAAATGTTCGTGATTCATATTGGGTAAACATAAATCACACCCATATTTAATCGCTTTAGCCCGTTTAAATTTGCCACAAATGTTCATAAATGACATTGTCCGCAGTTAAAAAATTACAATTAACGAAATGTTAAGGTCAATACCAATTATTTGTATAATGTAAATATATTTCCACCCAATGATGTAACAGCCAGATATTAATACCTAGATTTATCCAGCCTTTTGAATTTTACTAAATATCATTTAAATTCTATAGAGTTGGCTGTTACTTGATGGAAATTCATAATTCAACGTAAAAAACACGAAAATTCGATTTCCACTACTGTATTTTTTAAAAATACTATGGAAATATTGTTTCGTTACACCGTAACTTCTTCAGATAGAATGTAATATTCAAACTAATATTTAGCGTATATATATTTAGCGTATATATATATATATATATATATATATATATATATATATATATATATATATATATATATATATACAAAAACCAAGTACCTAAGTATAACAAAATTAGAAATGGCTATAGAGATAGTCCCTATAAACTTTGCCGCAATCAGACAAATCAGGCGCCATTGTTTACAGGTTTACAATAAGGGCTAAATAAAAAAGAAAGAAATACTGTTAATATAATCTTCCGCTATAAAAACAAATGTTGAGTGGTTAGGAGTAAGTGTACAATAGGTTAATAATAAATAGGTACAGTCATAAGTTTAAGTTTAATAATGTGGAAGTTTTTAAGTCCAATTGTTCATATAAAAGATTGCCGCCATGTTTAAATTTGTTAATTTCCATAATTTCTAAGAAATTTAGTTTCTTAGATTCATTTTCTGAATGTAAAATTTCAAAGTTGTCATTAAAAATAGGGTTTTCGTCTAACAAATGAGATGCATAATGTGAATCTGTTTTGTCTTTGATGTAACTTCTCTTATGTTTTTTGATTCTTAAATCAAAATTGCGACCAGTTTGGCCGATATATACTTTAGAACATGAACCACAATCTAACATATACACTCCTGATTTGTTACTATTATTAGTTTTGCTTTTGTTATTATTAATGTGTTTACCTAAAGTATTATTGGTTTTAAAAGCTATTTTTGTGTCTCTATTGAATAATTTTCTAGAAATGGTCAGTTATTTTTCCAGTGTAAGTAAGAGTTTTAAATTATTTGTTTACATAGTTATTGTCTACTGAATATACAAGCTTTATTGCTTTATTATAGGATTTCTTTGACAAAATTTGATCTATAATAGAAGCTCCATAACCATTATTAACAGCAATTTGTTTTATAATATTCAATTCTTTATTGTAATTTTCAGCTGACATCGGTATGTTTAAAAGTATATGGATAAATGAATGAAAAATTGTCATTTTATGTCTGTAAGGATGTGTAGAGTTTGCGTGTATAATGTTATCAGTATGAGAGGGTTTATGATAAATTGCAAAATTGTGTGCATCATTTATATTAGTTATCGTTAAATCTAAGAAATTAATTGACTTGTTTTCTTTTATTTCTATTGTGAATTTAATGTTGGGGTATATATTATTAATGAAGTTAAGAAATTGTTTGAGTTGTCGTTCGGTCCCTGTAAAACCGGTTAATACATCGGCAACATATCTATGCCAGTACTAATATAACTACTAATACACTACTGTATATTAAAAATGATATAACAATATTGTATCGTTACCCGTAATTTCTTCAGATAGAATGATAAAGAATAACAGTGATAAAGCAAGACATTCTAAACACTTTATCCGTTTGTTTGAATCAGAATTATTTTGTATTTAATAACTCGCTTTATATTGCTCTAGAAGGTTTAATTATGGGGAATCCCCTAAGTCCAATTCTTGCAGAAATATTCATGAACCATATCGAAAACAAAATACACCAACAACTGCTTTCAAAACAATTTTAGTACTGGCATAGATATGTTGCCGATGTATTTGAATATGAATTTATCGTTGTGTAAAAAATATGTGGAATTCAGTGTGAGCTCAACTGCATTTAAGAATTCGTGAAGTGGAATATCAGTATAATTTTTTATCTGGTTCCATTTTTTACTAATAATTTGTTTTGCTAAATTTATAGGTATATTAGTATAGACATAACATCCAAATATATTAATATATAGTTGTCAGGTATGTTTGTGTTCTTTATTTTGTTTTTTAAACCTACTGAATCTTTAATATAATATTTGTTTTTGTTAATAATATGTTGTAAAATAATTTTTAGAAATTTTGACAATTTCTCTCAGGTTGATTGGATGCAAGAAACAATCGGTCTTAAAGGGGTGCCGTCTTGTGTATTTTTGGTAAGCCATATATTCTTGGAGGTTGAGAATATAAGATTTTTAAGTTTTTAGCCGTATTTGGTGATATATACATCTCATTTTCACATCGGGCAATTAAGTTGCTGTTTTTTTATATATGTTAGTCGGATCGTTTTTTAATTATTTGTACGTTTTGGTATCTTGAAACAGACCACTTATTCTTCCGCCATAATCGGTGGAATACATAATACCTGTTTTGTTTAACTTGTCAGGTCACCAAAAAAGGGAAAATTATATGAAATGATAGAGATACAAAAGAATGGAAACTTAATCAATGCAAAAACTGATACAAAACACCTTAGTAAAATATACTATAATATTATTAAGTAACATGTAAATTAAAAGAAAAGAAAAATTTATAAAACTGAGGTGGACCCCTTAATAACATAATTTTCAACTGTTCCATTATTTCCACAGATAAATCCATATTTTAATATTAGTTTCTTGTTTGTTTCCGTATAAATCTTGTATCGTGAATGTGACACTGTTTTACTTAATTTGCTAAATGTTTTATTAAAAATGTGTTACATGTTCTATCTAATTTTGAAATTTTTCTTATAAGTGGTAAGATATTTTATTGAACTTTAAGTTGTAAACGTTATTGTCTGAAAATTTCCTTTATTTATGTATTCTGATGAAGATCACCAGATCATCGGAACGTCAATTGATAACATAACTTAGCAAGAAATGTGTTGTTCGTTTTATAAGGACCTTAACCGAAGAAAATAAAAATTAAAAAAAAAAATTATATAATTTTTCTTCTGGAATTTTTAAGATATAGTAAGTCTGCATTTTCATTCAAAAGAACCGGAACGGCCATATATCTCGATAACGGATTAACATATCGTTATAAATTTGCCATGGGGGGGGGTTATAAATAATGCCGGACCTAAAAATAATATTTACAGCGTTGCCAGTTTTATAGTTGTTCCGGTAGGGCACTCAACTTTATTTTTTTAAATACAATACTGTGATTGTTTTTCGCTTATAATGTTGACCAAACCAAAGTGTTTTTAATCCTAGAACACCAAATTTTTCTTCTGGAAAATTTAAAAGATAATATCATATTATGGAAAACCGCATTTTCATTCAAAAGAACCGGAATGGTGAAATATCTCGGTAACGGATTAAGATATCTTTATGAAATTTGGTATCAGGGTATTATCAATATTGCCGGATCTAAAAATAGTATTCGCAACGTAGTTTTATAGTTTTTCGATAGAGGTGTGAACTTTATTTTTTAAATGCAATACCATGATGGTTTTTATGTTGACTAAAGCCAAGCGTTTTCAATCCTAGAACATCATTTTTTTATTGAGAAATTTTGGAAGATATGGCAGAACCGTAATCCAAATATTTCAGTAACGGATTAGCATAAGTATGAAATTTGCTATCGGGGAATTAACAATAGTGCCGGATCTAAAAATAATATTTACAGCGTTACCAGTTTTACCGTACGTTTTTTTTTTAAAGCAATGCTATGATAGTTTTTTGCTTATGTACTGTTGACCAAACCCAAGAGCTTTCAGTTATAGAAAATCAAATTTTTCTTCTAAATTTTTTAAAAGATATGCAAGACCACATTTTCATTTATAAGAAATACTAAAATATTTCGGCATCGGAATAGCATATTGTTATGAAATTTGCTATAGGAAAGTTATATATAGTGCCGGATGGAAAGATAACACTTTATATAGTTTTGCAGATAGAACTCTCAACTTTGTTAGAACCATGAAATATAAAATATCAAGTAGCTTTTTGGAAATAGCTAATCAACAATTATTATTGTTGTCAACCATCTGTTATAACATTTTGAAAGTCACTTAAATCGTTATTAAGATAAAATGGTTTTTGGATAAGTAAAGCTGAACGGATTTAAAGATTAATCTATTGTGGTTACAGTGCTAAAATAAAAAGCTTTCAAGAAGTTTGTGAATTATTTAATGCTGTACATCCAGAGAAACAAATTAAAAAATCTCCAGTTTTTCTAATAATAAAAAGATACCAACAAACATGAAATATAAAGACTAGCCAAAAACTGAGTGACCTAAAACAGCCACTACAAATGACAATAACTTGATTACCTGATCATGATAACTTAACTAGAACTGGATGTAAAGCATCTAAAAAAAATTTATATTTTATTTTTTTATTATTGTTCCACAATATCAAGGTATTTAGATAAACAAATAAAAAAATAGAATTTGTTTAATATAGCCTAATAAAAATACACTAGCAAAGAGAAAATATTCGTAATAGAAAATTTTGTAGTTCAAAACTACTGTAAAAGAAAATTAATAAACTAAAAATAATCTAAAAATCGAGGCCCTCCGTTCAATCAACTTTTCTGCGAATACCTCGTTCAAAAATTGTCGCACTCCGTGTGCAAAATGGGGAGGAGCCCCATCTTGCTGGAACCATATTTGATGGATATCAATGTTCAACTCTTACAATTCGGGAATTATATTTCTTCTCAGAAGTTGTAAGTATTTTTCATTCATTAGGTTACCACGGATAAAAAAAGGTCCAATAATCTTGTAAGTATTTTTCATTCATTAAGTTACCATGGATAAAAAAAGGTCCAATAATTTTATTGTGCCCAAACGCTAATCTTCTGTGGATACTGCGTGTGTAATTCTTCCATTCAGAGAGGGTTACTTCAACTCCAAAACCTACAATTGTGTCTATTTACCTGCCCATTCAAACAAAAAGTCGATTCATCACTAAAGAGAATTTGGTTTTTAATTATTAATATTGTTCATCATGATTACAGAAAACATCATCTTCCAAAAGTTCTTGAGTATACATTAATTTATAAGGTTTAATTCTCTCTTGATTTAGAATCCTGTGCATTGAAGATTTACTCATACCTTCCGGTAAATTTTGTTGCCGTTCTGAGAGACAGTTCAGGATTCTCTTCTACAGATAATAAGATATTCAACTTATCGTCATCTGTAGTGGCTGTTTTAGGTCGTCCAGTTTTTGGCATATTCTTTACATTTTCTTTTTGTTGGTATCTTTCGACAAACTGTAGATTTTTAAATTTGTTTCTGCGGATGTAGGGCATTAAATAATTCGCAAACTTCTTAAAAGCTTCTCAGTTTATCTCCATAACCACGACAAATTAATATTTTAAACCGATCTGCTTCACTTAACAAAAAAAAATTACCTTAATAACGATTTAAGTAACTTTCGGAGGATGACAGATGGATGACAATAATAATAACTGTTGAATTGTTGATTAGCTCTTTCTTTCCATGGTTTTAAAGGCTTCTTCATATTTTATACTTCAAAGCTCTGACACAATTTTATTAAAGTTCTGGTAATATCGGTAAGTGTACTTATTTTCAGAATTAAAATTCGATTTAAAAGATGTATCTTTATGGAATCAAATAAAATACGATAAAAATGGCAAAAAATAATTTGCCAGCTTTAGTGGAAACACCATTGTCAATCTAGTATCTTGCCGTTCTTGCCGATAATTGTCATTATCCTGTCACAATTATTTCTCGAAATATTTTAACCTTTGATCAACAGTATGAGCAAAAAACTATCATAACATTGCATTTAAAAACATTTAGTTGAAAAGTTTATCGAAAAATCCATAAAACTGGTAACACTGTGAAAGTTATTTTTAGATCTGGCTATTGATAATTCCCCTATACCAACTTTCATAACGATATATTAACCCGTTAGCGAGATATCTGACCGTTCCGGTTCTTTTCAATGAAATCACATCTTTTAAAAATTCAGAAGAAAAATTTGTTATTCTAGGATTGAAAGCACTTAGGTTTTGTCAACAGTATGAGCAAAAAACTATAACAACATTGAATTTAAAAAAAAATAGTTGAGAAGTTTATCGAAAAAAACGATAAAACTGGCAACATTGTAAAAGTTATTTTTAGATCTGAGACTATTGATAATCTCCCTATACCAACTTTCATAACGATATGCTACTCCCTTACCGAAATATTTGACCATGCCGATTCTTTTGAATGAAAATTCGGACTGGATATCTTTTAAAATTTCCAGAAGAAAAATTTAGTATTCTAGGATTGAAAACACTTTGGGTTGGTCAACATTATAATCGAAAAAAAAATCATAGTATTGTATTTAAAAAAGTAAAGTTGAGAGCTCTATCGGAAAAACTATAAAACTGGCAACGTTGTAAATATTGTTTTTAGATCCGGCACTGTTGATAACCTCTCTATGGCAAATTTTATAACGATATGTTAATCCGTTATCGAGATATTTGACCGTTCCGGTCTTTTTGCATGAAAATGCGAACTTGCCATATCTTTTAAAATTTCCTGACGAAAAACTTGATATTCTAGAATTGAAAACACTTTAGTTTGGTGAACATTATAAGAGAAAAATAACAGTAGTATTGCATTTAAAAAAATAAAATTAAGAGCTCTACCGGGAAAACTATAAAACCGGCAACGCTACAAATATTATTTTTAGGTCCGGCACCATTGATAACCTCCCAACTCATTTCATAACGTTACGTATATATATATATATATATATATATATATATATATATATATATATATATATATAAGTAACCTAATTATTGGGGTATCGGTCCTAATTTAGGGCTAGATTTAAATTGCTTTTAAGCTACGCCAAGCTTTCGGTAATGATTATTACCTTTTTCAGGGTGCTTTGCAATTAGTATCGATAACTTCTTGCGAAAAACAAACACACTTTGACCTTAACATTAAAATTAGATTTTACATACTGGCCAGTATGTGAAATCCGGAAAAAATGCACCACCTAGAAAAATTAACCATAGCTACCTGCATTTTGAATTATCGGGGTTTCTAAAACAGTGCTCCTATTGGACGCCACTGTCACCTTAACGAAATCGCGTTTTACCAAAAGAAGCGCCTATTTATCCACTACGATCGATCCATTAAAAAGCATCTGTCCGACAAACTGTTACCGAGCTGGAGCTCGGGCAGCATGGAATCAAGAATCTGAATTATATAGATCTGACATGTTTTACCATTTGTTTTTTTAACAACCGCGTTAAAACAAATAAAAAACGATTTTGAGAGCTGCTTCATATTTCTAGGACTACCCTGTATAACACAAGAAAATGTATTTAAAAATAGAAAATATTTGAGGTGCTTCACCGTTTGCTAAAAATCTAATCCCTCTTGATTTTTATTTCGTTTTCAGGGGGCTGGTTAGCGCTATCTTGAACAATATATGTTTCTATGGAGCTAGCCTTTTAGAGCTACCCTATATTTTGGACAAACAGTATTTTGTATACTACAAAAATAAAGTAAACTTGACGTGTTTCACACTTTTTCGAAATATTACGTTTCATTTAAATACATAAGAAAAAAAAATTGAGTTTCTACGCCAATGACTTCCACAATTTCTCAATATCAATCCATTTACCCTAGTTCTTGTGCGTTCTCAAAATATTTTTTTCTGAAAATACATTTTTCGTATTTTAGGCACAAACGTCGATTAAACTGAACGAAACCTAGACACTTTAGCGGTACAAATATATATATATAAGTATATATAGTATATATATATATATATATATATATATATATATATATATATATATATATATATATAAAATACCAGCAGTATATTTATGCTGAACTAGACAAATAATACTATAAGTAAAAACTTACATAAAAACATTCAGTGTCTTTTCTAAAACACTCTGTCCTTGTACACAAGTCAAACTTGAACTTTTAGTTAAAACACCGACTTCTAAAGCTGCAGTGGATTTATTGAAGCTATCTATCTATATTAAATTTAGTCCTTTCTCTATAATATTTAATATAATTTATACAAAATTCTGTTTAGAATACTTGCAATCGAGAAGATATTTGCAAATATCTGGACCTACATATATAAAATTAAAAACTTGTCTTGTCAAAGTGTTTGCTCTGATGTGTATTAATCAAACGTATCCATCACGGCCTACCTTAAGAAGGCTATTGTCTTCAAAAAGGACCAAAATCTGCATTTTTTTGTAAAACTCAATTGTACCCAGTTTATATACCTCCGATATAAAAATATGTTATTATGTGCCTAGTAGCGAAAAGATCGAACTTTTGATACGTCTAGTAGTTTTTGCCCCAGGAGGTAACAGTACGCTGTTACGAAGGCATAAAACCGGACAAACAAATGTCCTGCACACTACATTTCAAAAATTTCTCAAAATTCATCCTCAACTCCGATCTTTTATGCTAATCTCTAGAGGAGACATAGGCGTCTCTTTGGAGAGTTTTTTGACTCGCATAGAATCACCCGTTCCAATGCTACAGTGCCAAACGTAAAACACTAGTGAAACATATAGAAATAAAATTGCAAGTTTACTTCTAAATTGTTCACCCTGTATAACCCGGAGAGCAATTTTGACCACTTGGTTTTTTAATCCCGCGGGGGAACTTTAGGGTCACGTAAACTATTCCTGCCCCTCATTATTCTTTTCGCAAAAAAATATTGAAATCTGCAAAAATTGTAAGGATAGGGGTTTTTTTGGATTTCGACCACTTTTCCCCGATTTGAGCTATAGGCATCCTTTTTTTGATTTTAAATCTCCATTATATTCCCCATCGAACCCCATTTTTATTTTTTTCAAGATTTTTGGGACAGGAAATCCGAAGAAAAATTAATCATAGCGACCTGCATTTTGAAACATCGGGATATCAAAAATGGCCGTATCGGACGCCACTGTTAAGTTATTATAGGCTCTACCGAAATTTCATTTACCAAACGAAGAGCCCATTTAATCCTACGATTGTCCTTCGGTCTCACTTCTTTCCAGACATACCGCTACCGAGATGGAGCACGCCGAATGTCAAAAAACATGAGTTTCTAAAAATTTTCGATCCAGGAACCGAGGAACTGAGCCTATTAACAAGAGCTCTACCGACTCTTGTTAACAAGCTGTGCACCATATTACTCTATAAAATGCAAGAACATTATATAAATAAACTACGGTTCTAATATCAATTCCAGATGAGTATTCCAAATCGGGCACTCTTACATATCCATATTGCCTCTTAAAAATTGATTTTTATTCTGGGGAATATCAAAACATTGGATAATCTGTTTTGGTAAGTGAATTAGCTTTTTTTGGTAACGGTCGCATGGTTGATATGACTGACTATAGTTAAAAAGATGAACAGTACATGGATAAGGTCTTCTATGGTTTGTTTCCGTGGAAACTTTTTGGGTGTTATGTTAACGGAAAAAACGGCACTCTTTATGGCGAGCTTCTAACGCCTTCTCACTTAAATGACCTATTGGAAGAAGGATTTCCACGACAAGAACTCCATGGATTAATATTTAATGTACACTGGCCGACATTTTATATAATTTGTATAGTGTAACACACAATATGCTGTTCAAAACCGTATCTACGAAATGCCTGGCTTTGCAGCTTGTATCTAACAAGATATTGCTTTTCCAAATAAAAGAGAATCGTAATGTGATCAACATCGGTGACTTTTGATGTTTTTTTTTGGGAATTTATAATAACTCTGCCAGTATTCCCATCATTTATACTACATCTTGGCAACCTCAACAAGTAGTCTCGTTTCATCGAAATTTTATTCCATTTTCCTTTGATATTTTGCTAAGAACAGCTTTATTTTAAAATGGGAAAATGACAAAATGCAATAAAAAAATAAATGTGTGCATTTAATGTAGAAAGTGCATATTGAAATGTACTAAGTTTGCAGGATTTTATATAACAGCATTTTTGTCATTTATATCTGTTGGTTTCACATAAAATATGTAGCAACTTTGAGTTGATGGATTTTCATCTAGCGCATTGGCTACTTTGCCATCTAGCATTCCATTGGCGGTATTCCCATCATTTATACTACATTTTGACAACCTCAACAAGTAGACTCCTTTCAACGAAATTTTATTATATTTTCCTTTGATATTTTGCAAAGCACAGCTTTATTTTAAGCTATGAAAAGTACAAAAAGCAAAACAAAACTAAATGTGTGCATTTAATGTAGAAAGTGCATACTGAAATGTGCTAAGTTTGCAGGATTTTATATAAGAGCATTTTTGACATTTATATCTGTCGGTTTCACACACGATATTAGCGCATTGGTTTCTTTGCCATCCAGCATTGTTTTAAATTATTATTAAGTTATATAATAACATATAAGTTATGATATACTTATATATCTTTTCTATGAATATTTATACGGCTAGGCTCTAATCTCCTAATTAATGTTCTAATCGTTAATGGAAGTTGAAAAACAGAACTGTTTAATTTTTTTAAATTTGCTACTACAATTTTACATTCCCTAAAATATTTCAAAAACCATTTGTAACAGGTATAAGGGTAAGGGTAACTTACCTTTATTTGGTCTCTAGTCTATAAAAAAAACATATGTTTGATATGCCCCACTTTTATGGGACAACCTATATATGCCAAGTAAGTGAACCTTAATTCAATATGGCGATCTAGTGAATGCAGTAAAAAGTATTTCTAAAAAAAACTAATTGAGGTGATAAACGGATCTCAAGGCACTTACACTCGCGTTTGTAAAAAATTTTGGTTATGTGGCGTGCAAGTCATGTAAGCTAATGGGTGGTTGTGTCTAAAGCCGTGTTGCGCTGGAAGAATATCGTGACCTTGTTCTATGTTTGTTTATTTGATATAATTGTATTCCCGTTTTCAAGCTAGGCAACAGACTAGTGGAGTGCTGCTTTAATTAGTCCCTTGACTATTTCGACCTGTATTACAGGCAGAGCTGTAATAAGTACTCAGCAAAAGTATTTAAAATATTCAGTACTTTACTCAAAAAAATTATATAGGTATTCAGTATTTATTAAATGCTTAAAGTAGATCTCTAATACTTAAGTGCAGTTGGCGACAGATAAATCCGTACGGCGTAATTGCTGCATTGTAAATTGTACTTCATACTCCTTTATTTACCTGAATTACCTTTCAAACTTGACAGTTATAACATCGCAAGATGACATGATTAATTGTTGACGTTTATTGATTTTTGATGTCAGTCTTACTTTGTTAAGTACACAATAATAGCACAAAATATGGCACATTTAAGTGTTGCTACAAAAACTGCAATAATTACCCTAATAAAACAAGGCTGGTCTCTCGGAAGAGTTGCCAATTATTTTGGTATAGCTAAGAGCACTATTCAGATGATTGTAAAAAATGGCGTGAAGAGCATACCTTGGAAAGATTAGCAGGGACAGGTTTACGTAACCAAATTTCAACGGATGAAAACGACTTCCTAAGACAAAATCCATTTGAAACGGCTGTATCCGCGGTATATAGAATAGTTTCCAGGTTCAAATAGGACAGCTCAGCGTCCGGTAACACAATGTTCCAACTTAAGAAATAGAGCAGCTGCCCCAAAACCTTTGTTAAAACCCAGTGATAATGAACAAAGGGTCGAGTTTGCTTTGGACTATTTGCTGCAAAATGACGAGTTTTGGGGAAAAGTAATATTTTCTGATGAAAAAGTATTCCAGTCTACGTATAATGAGCGGATTCATTTCTACCGACCGCCAAATTCTCGGTACGATCCAAATTACACCCAGAACCAGCAAACTAATGGCCGCTTTTCAGTCAGCCTTTAGACATGCATAAACGCCAAGGCCTCAGGTGTATGCTGGAACATTGGTGGTATCTTAAATGGCCAAGAATATTTAAACATTTTAGAATATGTGCTGCTTCCATCGGCAAATGTATTAGTTGCAAGAAATAATTTTATATACAAACACGACAAATGCCCTGTTCATACTAAGTTAGTCAAAGTTTGGTTAGCTAGAAACAATATTATATATCTACCATGATATTCTAGAAGTTCGGATTTGAATCTCATACAAAACGTCTGCGGATATATTATGGTCAAGAAAATGTATGATACAAATTTTCGACCGGAAAATGAAATTGAGCTGTCGGAGAAGCAGTGTCGGTTTAAGGTACTTTTGCGCCCGGTGTTAATTGTATCTGGCGCCCATATTAGTAATTCATAAACTCAGATTACCTAAATCCAAAATTATGTATTATATATCTTTGATAACTTTACAACTTTTTGATAAATCATAAAAAAAATCAAAAAAGGCAAAACTAATGAAAATGCACAAACAAAAATAACAAAACACTACTAACAATATGTTCAGTAATTCATTAAAAATTTGAAAATTGGCACAATGAAAAAATGTAACCTATGGTGTAAAAACGCAAATAGTGCAGTTTTGTTAAGTTTTATAAAAGTTGCCTCTTTGCTTTCAAATTTGAAAAATTTAGTATTACCTGGTGACTGTCAATGATTTTAAATATATCTGGATTTATTGATAAAATGGCCAAAGAATTTAGTTTTTCTTGCGCAGTTGAATTACGAAGATAGGTTTTCACCCGTTTCAGCGTAGAAAATGAACGCTTCCCACCAACATTAGTTGCCATTATAGAAAAGAAATCATAGAGATACATTTATATTTGGAAATGAATATGTTAGTTTATTTGTATACAACAACTTTACTAGGCAGAGTCAACTTTAATTTTATCAGTTAGTTTGTTTAAAAACGTTTTAAAAAGAATGCACTCTTCTGGAAACTGTTCGTCTAAGTCGTCCGTATAAGTATCTTTTAATTTTTATGCATTTGATACAATAGCTTCGTTACCGAATTTTTTTAAATTAAACAAAAATTCGAACAGATCTGAACAATTTTTATATACTTCGGATCTATGATTAATTTCTGTTTGAAGATTGTCAAGGATGGAAAAGTAAATCTGTGACCTCATTGCCTCTCTAGGTCTCAAAAATAACTTCCGTATCTGGTTCCCCTAAATTCCTCTTCTTTTTAGTTCTTCTCCGTTCTTTATATTTATCTTTGCCTGTTAATTCTATACTTTTGACTTCATATTGATCAAACTGGTTTGTTAGATATTGAAAGTATTAGGCCAATGAAGATAAAAGGTTGGATGTTGTACTGATATCCATATTTTCTTATTGAAAAGCTTTATTTACGTGATTAGTTCGGTGTAAAATATCCAACCAAAATTAAAAAAAAAATGCCATTTTCCATTTTCTCGGCCAATGAATCTGCTTCAACTCTGGGTATGCAAGTAATATAAAATATATTATTATAGGTATATGCTTGTACTACCTCCCTATTACAATTTGCCGCCCGTAGCTACAGCACCAAATAGCACTCATGTAAAACCGGCACTGCGGAGAAGAGAGAAGAATTTGGGAAGAGGTTACTCCAGATTGTTGATTTTAATATGTTTGTCGTTTTTTAATGTGTTTATTGTTGTTTTACTTCTTTTGTTATTGTTATATGTTTTCATAAATTTCTTTTTTGAGATGATTTTTTTTATGTCCATAGTTGAAACTTTATACTATTTTTTGGGTATTAGTGAATTGAATATATATCCTTGAAACTAACCTAATATAAAACAAATCCTTCAATCAGGTAAAAAAACATTAATATACCTTTTAAGCCACTTAGTCCATAAACTTTGAGTTTTTAAGATATCTATCTATAAAACAAATATGTATTATCTGCATTTTTAAGCTTTAGCAGCAAAACGTATTCTACTGTTAAACTGACGTGTTAAGGAAGGAAGGGCATACACTATAATCACGAACCTGTATACGTGTAGCGTTTTCGCATATCGAACAACTCTCCTATCTGTAATATATTTGTGGTCCATTTAAACACCTTTACTACAATTTCGATATTGCCTTAATTTAGATATCAAATTAACATGTCTCATGTGCAATGATGCCAGATTTGATCTCTCATTTAAACAAATTTATGACAGTGATCTTTATAAACCTTACCAGAAACGCCTTGTTGCTTTAAACAGTAACGACAAACAGATTTTTATTTTAATATCTATTTAAAATATTTCCATTTCGAATAAACAAAATATTAATAAAAACACGCACTTTAATTCATGGTATAGAATTTTTCCTTATATTTTGAAGCACCACTAAAACTCATATTTCAAAAGCTAGAAAACAAGTGGAGAATTCGATAATCTATATACGTATACTAAGTGTTCTATTAAAAAGAAAACACAACTTCACATTCTCTGGAAGCTGTTCATTCATGGACGCCGCTAGGGGGTTTCCCCCCAAGGAAGTCAACACTAAGATAAATCGTGTGGAATTTATATTAGAAACTATGCTTTTTTTTTGGTCATTAGAATTGTTTTTGCTCCTACCGAGATTTGGTTCAGGCGGTGTCCATGTCTTCAATGAACCATTTTGAAGCCTAAACCTACGTTAAAATTTTGTAGTCCAATTAAATGAACTTTTAAATCAAAATGACCAACTTGCCTGAATGACAAAGTTTTGAATAAAAATACAGTTTTCACTCAAAACAAATGTTACATATAAATGATTCATACTCTTTTTTACTGTTAAGTTAGAATTAGGAGGGGTAGAAATGAAAGGATTTGTGCATGACTTTAAACTTTAAAAAATTATAGCAAGCTGAAAACTGAAGAATTTATAAATTTTATATTTCTTTTCTTTTTAATTAAACATTTATATCTGAAAGTTTTGTATCGTTATTAAGGCGCTTAAAAAATAAAAATTGTTATAAATCTTTAATTAACAATTTAAAAAATTCTTTTCTCGGAAAAAAGTCTATATTTTTTAATAAATTAAATAAAATTGAAAAATCATGAATTTTTCAATTTGCTATGATGTTTTAAAGTTTGTCTGTCATATCATCGCTTAACTTCTATTATCTCTAACATCATTAATTTAAATAGTAACTACTAGGTCTTACTTACCATTTTTGAATAAGATTGAAAAAAAACTTCTTTTACCCTTAGTAGGGGTGTTAAGAAAAAAATTACTTCCACTTATCATAATCAGATACATCCAACCAGAGCTGTGATAAGCACTCTGCCAGTACTTGAAGTAACCAGTATTAAGTACTTTATTTTAAGTACCAATATTTTCCAAAAGTACTTCTACATATTTAAAGAACTTTACAACAATTGCTATAATGCATTTATCGAGATATAAAACAAATATTGTATAAGTGTAATGTTGCCAAATTTGATTACTTTATGATACATATTTATGGTAGTAATCTTTATATAGTTTACCAGAACCGCTGCTCTAGACAAAAAAAATGAGAAACATATTTGTATTTTAAGACATTATTTTCGAATTATCAAAACTTGCATTTTGATTCATCATTTAGAATTTTTCTCTAAATTTTGAACAACCACTAAGCTCTTATTTTAAAAGCTGGAAAGAAGGTAAGGAATTCAAAAAAAACTCTATATACTGCGTGCTCCGTAAAAAAAAAACAGTATTAAAAATTCTTCTACAAATTATTTAAGCTGATTAGGATTTTGCAGTACATTTTTTAAGTAATACCAAAAATTTAAAGTTTTAAATACCAGTACTAATTCAAAAGTACTTAAATAAAATACTTACAATATCAAAAGTACTGATTATTTTACCTTAATTACATTTTTTTATTCAGTACCTCAGCCCTGCGCCCAACTAACTTTTAGAAAAAATTCAGGCAAGTCTACCAAAATTTTAATTTAAAGGTTCATTTAATTGGACGTCCATAATAAAACAAACAAATAGATACTGGGTCCGCCGCATATCCGTTTTGCCAGAATCACTGAACTAATATATAACAAAAAGCGCCATATACACATATTTGTGGAAAATCCGCGATACATATTGTTAAAAACTAAAATTGGTAAAATTAAACTTCGTCTTATTAAAAACCCCAAAAAACCAAAAACAACTTTTTGCCCTTAGTTCCCCACTCCCCCCAGTATACACTTCACTCATTGACACGAGAAATGTTTTGTGCCTAGAATAAAGATATTTGATATTTTCAACATTCGATATATTCGAAAATAGATCCCTTCCCCTAGGGCCGTATGTACCTTAGCTCAGAGTGCAGCATGATTTCTTTTTTGATTATTGCACTTCATTCTCCAAAGGCAATGTGTTAAAGTGTGTCAAATTTATCTCGGAAACCTTGGGTAGAAAAAGATTCAAAATAGCGTTATTACGCCATTTTTTTCAACAGGCTTGCGATGGGATCTGAAAATTTCACCTAAATTGGCCAAAGCATCCCGAAGTAATCGGTGTACATATTATGCGCATAAAAAGTCAACGAAAACTGAATGTGTATTTATTAGATTACGTATTAAGTAAAATACGAGTTTTAACTTATATTTATCATTTTTTACTAGTTTTAACTTATATTTATCATTATTTTTTATTAAATACCTAAACTAAATTAGGTACTTAAAATCATTTCTGAACTACGTAAGTTTTTTTTCATATTAAGCAAGTAAAATTAAAGTAAGCCATTGACTAAAAGTTTTTAAATATTAAAAATACTTAAGTGCTTCTACAAATTACTTTAAGTAGATTAAGATTTTGCAGTACATTTTTTAAGTAATAAGTAATACTTAACCAAAAATTCAAGTTTTAAATACTAGTACAAGTACTTTTCCAAAAAAGTACTGAATAAATTTTCACAAATAACGCTAATTCAAAAGTACTTAAGGAAAATACTAGTATCAGAGTATCAAAAGTACTGATTATTTTACTATAAGTATATCTGATTACAGTCATAGCCTTCTGGCCTTTGATGGGGATTTAATTGATATTTTTATAGACCTTGAATTATGGCCCCGAACGCCTATTTCCGAGAATCGAATTACAAATGTGAAAACAATAGCAAGAACCGTTTCGGAAGATTTTGGTCAATAATTTGAACGAAATTTAGACCATTAGAATAGAATTGAATACAATTTGAATGGGATGGGGACAAGAATGTCCATATAAAGGAGCGCGGTATGCCTTTATTATTTACAGTGCCCTTCTTGTTCTTATATAACAGCACCCATGTTCGTTAGTAAAATATATAAATATATTTATCATGGGATCATGAACTAAAATAGCAAAAAGTAGTATAACCTACACTACCACTAAAATATTTAATATTTTAGGTGGTGTGTTGGACGTGAAGAAAAATGGCAAATATGGTTAAAGAGGCTCGCTTTTCTACCAATTATTCTTCTACCTATAGTTATAGTGGTTATACTATTGACAAAGTACAACATTGGACGAAAAGAAAGTAAGTAATGCACACATTTTTATTATCAATGGCATTGCTTTTTTTACATCCTAATATGTGAAATAATAAGTTTGAGTTGAAATATACATAGCCCTTTGAAACAGACTTTCTTGGGGCAAAAATATAATAAAGTTGAGCTCGTATTAATTAAAACATATTACTTATAGATTTTAAACCTACTTCTTTTGTAACATTGCGGTTAAGATACCGTTAATTAGACGTCGGGCGGAGCTGTAAGTATAGTAAGTAAAAAAATCGGTAAATTTCCTTTACCCGGAACTTTCCTCGTTATGAATCTTTCCTTTTATTAGGAATAATGAAGTGTGTCCTAATTTAGTTCAGTACATATTCATTTAGTAACACATATATAATGTCCAGTTTCTACCTATGCCACACTTGATTTTTGGACATAATTTGAAACAAATTCAAAAAGTAGTTTTTACATTAACACACACTGCCATTTTGCTTCGCCATCTTGAATTCGTATCTCAACTTTACCAGTTTATCTCTGTATCACATTTAATGCTTGCGCAAAATTTCAAATTAATCTTCTTCTAAGTACTTTTTTCAGGCTGATTTTTTAAATATTTTATTAGGCCGCAATTTTGTTTTGCTGTGTTGGATTCATACCAAAATGTTACCAGTTCATTCATATGTAACACTTGATTTTTGTGCAAAATTTAAGGTAAATTGTATAAAATCTTTAGTACAATTTTTTTAACGTTTCACTAGGTCGCCATCTTGTTTGTGCATATTGGATTTTTACCAAAATATTACCATATGACCCTTAATTTCTGGCTAAAATTTTAAGTCAATCTGATAAATACTTTTCAAGCTAGGCCGCGAACTGACAGAGAGAGAGACAAGCCGACAAAGGGAACAACGGAATTGATAAAACATATTCAAGAGGTAGTAAGAAGATAACGGACAAGACGGTACGTGATTATTGTAATCGTAAAATTAAGAATAACCAAACAGCTATTGAGTGCTCAGGAGTTACAAAAGTGGAACATTTTGTGCCATATTTAAGTAGACCAAGTCACATTGTAAAATGTTGTAAAAAGCCAGACGTTAAGAGTGCACAAGTACATCAAGTAACCAATTGTCCGTCAATACTAAACAAACTAATGATCGTGACAAAATTCGATCTCCGAAAAACCCGGAACCTGAAGCAGTAGTCACCGAAATAAGTGAGTTAAAATACAAAAAAGAATATCGGACCTTGTTAAAAAATTTAATACATCCAATAAAGACGTTTTAACTGATTTTTAATTTTTAACTATTGACATAGTAAGCCCAACCCTTTATTTATGAATGTCAACTGTCAGAATTATCAAGTCAGTCAGTTGTCAGTTTTCTAGCTATCTAACTTTTCTAGTTAATTTTCATTATGTTGTTAGCTTTCGCTCAGATTTCTTACATATTCAGGAAGTTTATTAAAAAATTTTGGTCCAAGATACCTGCTACCAATACAAGACCTTTTTAGTCTCACAAATTCCACATCAATGTTACTCACAGTCCTAATGTTATGACTATGACGATCACTACAAAGACTATATTTGGACAGATTTTTTTTAACATAAACCAGACAACTCAAAATATACATTGATGGGAAGGTAAGAATTTTTAATTGAATATAGGATTCCCTGACATCAGCTGTATAGGGCAAACCCACAAGAACCCTAACAGCCTTCCTCTGAAGCCTGAAAATTCGTTCAGCCTGTGCCGAGAGTCCCCACGTAAATATTGCATAGTGGCATTGGGATTGAAACAATGTATGAAATGCCATGAGTAGAACGTTGTTGTTAACAGTTAGTTTCAGATTCTTTAGGAGAAAGAAGGATTTGCATAAAATTTTTGACATATGTTCAATATGAACATCAAATAACCAAGGTGCTATCAAGGCTGACACCAAGGAGCTTCACAGAGTCCTTCTGAGACGCCTCACCGGTGCCCACATCACGATCCATATCCCTAAGACTAAAAATTATATTCTCGGTCTTGTTAATATTCAAAGACAGTCTGTTCGCATTAAACCAATTCTCAAGATTTGTCATGCATTGTTCTATTTCCCCCTGCAGTGCACTTAAATTCTTATATCTACAAATTGCTGTTGTGTCATCGGCAAAGAACACTAATTTGTTGCTTATGGAAGTTTCAATATCATTAACGTAGATTAAAAAAAGCAGGGAACCCAGAGTGGACCCCTGAGGTATTCCATGCTTGTTGACCGGGGATGCGGACAGTTTCCCCTCAGAGGAAGTCTGCTGCGTTCGCCTCATTAGATAACTAGCTATCAACTGAACACTCTTTTCATGGAGTCCATAGTACACCAGCTTTTGCAGGAGAACCCCATGGGACATGCAGTTGAAAGCCTTGGAGAGATCACGTAGTACTGCCCCTATGTACTCTCATTCTTCAAAGCCGTCAACTACATATTCCAGTAAGGAAAGGATTGCATCAGCCGTGGACTTGAATCTCACGAAGCCAAACTGGTTTTCTGAGAACAGATGGTTATTTTAGAAATAGGCATATAGTTGGACTTTCAAAACATATTCAAAGACCTTGGACACAAAGTAATGGGCCTATAGTTGTTTAAATCATTTACGTCTCCCTTTTTTAATATTGGAATAACTTTGGACTTTTTATACATATCTGGATATATTCCTTCCCTTATACATGAATTAATTAGGTATGTAAGTGGTATAATTAATAAGTTTTGAAGCTTTTTGATAAGAATTGTATTAAATCCAAAAATATCCCTACTACTTTTAGTTTTTAAGTTATTTATCGCCTCCCTCACTTCAATAAATGTAACCTCTCTGAAGGAGAGGCCACAAGCGGGTTTTTCTAGAATTCTAACAAATAATTTTCAGGCTCATTATTATTTTGGGGAAGTTTGTTTAAAACCGTCTGAGCAACATTAGTAAAAAACATATTGAAATCTTCAGCACTGATCGCACTGGAAACCTGCTTTTCTTTAATCCCTCTACAGTCATTTGTAATTTGCCAGGCTGCCCTGACCTTATCGCCGGCATTTTGTATGAAGTCTGAATTGGCCTTTAATTTTGCATCAGCTATAGCTTTTCTATATTTCAGTCTACATTGATTTCTTATAGCTAAGACCTCAGGCAAATTAAGATGACTATAAAGCTCATTTAATAGTTTAAGATGTTCTCGCATTTTACCCAACACAGGACTATACCATCTCATATTTCTAGCACCCCTATTTATAACCCTCTTTACAGGAAAACAGAAGTTAAAGCTATCACAGAGTAGGTCTGTAAAAATATCACATTTCTGGTTAGCAATTATATTAGACCTAACAAAAGACCAATCAGTGGCGCTCAATATATTAAAGAGACTATTTGTGCTCATTAATGTTATGGGTTGATGATATTTTATTGTTGGTGGCATATAATCCCCTTTTTTAATTATATCTGTTATGCTGATTTCCACTGCAAGATGGTCTGATTGAACTACACCCAATACTGCAGTTCTGAAATTTAAAACACGAGCAAAATTGTCACAAATATTATCTAAACATGCACCTTGTCTTGTATTATGAAAAATTTGTTGCGTAAAACCATAAGAATTCAACAAATCAATAAAACTTTGCTTTCTACCAGTATTTATATTTAAATTTACATTAAAATCGCCAGTTATAACATATTTAAAATTAACAGTTAAAATATCTAAGATTAAGTTAAAATTATTTAAGATTAAAATCACCTCCAGGAGGACGGTATACAGGTACGACGATAAGATCTAGATGTCTCACTTCTATGGCAGCGATTTCATGGGACATTTCTATCGAAATGTTGGCCGGCGCGATGCAAAACCCTACCAATATAGGTGGTTCTATCAGAACCCACTTTAGCAACCTGTTGTTTAAAAAAGAAAGGAAGAATAACAAAACATAAAAATCAGAAATAAAAATGTTAACCCGTTTATTGGAAAAACTGTCTTACGTAAACAAAACTCACAAAATCAAGAACAAATCGTTATTAAAAGCCCCAACAACAATGCTTCAAAAAAAAAAAGAATAAACAAGCTGAATATATTGTACATGAATGCCCAAAGTGGACGTAACAAACTAGATGAAATTTGTTACTATATGAAACAGTATACCTGTGACAATTTTGTGATAACCGAAACATGGTTTTATGAAAATGAAACTAACCAGTGTACCTTTGATGTATACAATGGTTTCGATTTATGCGAGGATGCTGGAGGTGGAGCTGCATCTATATATGTTAGGAATACTATTCAAAGTGCATTAGGTTTCATTGAAGGAAAAAAATTCAACTTTGTGTCTGTGGAGATTTTGAGAGCCAAGTTTAAAATCTGTGGTATATATAAGCCTTCCTCATATCGGAGAGAAAAAGTTCTTACTGAATTACATGTGATTTTGAACAATCATAGATCAGTGACATGGTTATTGGAGACTTCAACATTAATCTGTTAAATCCAGCAAGGGTGTACCAGGATCTAGTAACGTTGAGTGGGTTTACCATTCAAAATATGATTGTGGAAAAACATTCAACTCGGGTACAGACATTTTGGAAATTCAAAAATTTGTGATATTAAATAAGAAAGTTAGGAATAACAAATCTCTGATAGATCAAGAAATATTTAAAAATATTTTATAATTCAGTATCTACTAAAAACATAACTTTTTTGATAGCGATCCAAGAGAGTAAAAATCGCGCAACTAGAAGTATCAGCATAAAATATAGGGAGGATAATGACTGGATTACCAAGGAATACTTGGAACTCATAGCTGCGTGACAAATTGTACAGACACAAAAATAAAAGATCCCTATAGAGTGCATTTTGATCATGTATTTTCTGAGCAAAAAAAATTTGTTGAAAATAAATCATTAAAAAAAAATATTTTAAAACTAAATGGAGTGTTGTTAACCATAAAGTAGGTAACGTTTCAGAAATAAACTCAATTGAATACCAAGGTCGTATATTTGATTAAAAATGCATAGGCAAAGATATTGTAAATAGTCATTAGGTAATTAATCGATCTTTGAGGAAATACGTGTAAATAATTCTTTATTTTTAAATGATATAAGTGCAGCTGAGGTTTTGTTAATAATTTATGAATGAAATATTAAATCGGCACCAGGTCATGACAATATAAACTGAAAATATATTATAACTCTTAAAAATACAATTGTGCGAATATTGGTTCTAATTGGTATCATGCGTTCAGAATAGGTCAATTTCCTAATGCCCTCACGGTTGGAAGGGCCTCATCCAATCATAAACCTAGGACAACAAATAAGTTAGAAAAGAGCAACAATGTATTTTGTCACCCATATCTCCATCGAACTAGATAAAAAAACTTTGTCGTAGAGGTTTTAGTCGATCTTAGTAAAGCTTTTGATGTGGTGGATCACAGAGTACTTTTAAATAAAATTGAAAAAATGGGTATGATAATACTTTATCAGTTTTAACATCATATCTCTCAGGTCGAATACAGTGTAAAAACGTAAATAATGTTACTAGTAGTAACAAAAATATCATCTGTAGGGTATCCCAGGGCTCAATCCTGGGGCCCCTTTTGTTCGAACTTTGGAGATATCGGGTATTATTGGCAGATATTATATGTTCGCTGACGACATGGCTAATATGGAAATGTAAATAAATGGCGATTTAAGTGTGTATGATTAACACATAATTAATTAAAAAATTAACACCAAAAAACAACATACTTGATATTCTATTTAAAAAATAAGAGCGCTGTAGACCTAAACATATCAGGAATAAGCTGGTTCCAATGATAGATGCGTTATACAGATGCAGAGATTAGTAGAATCTTCGCTATAACAAACATACGGTCGTTACTTTCTTTCAAATTTCAGATATTTAATCTCGATATGGATACATATAGGATAACTTTATTCAATAAAACACAAAGACTACAAAACAAAATAATAACAATTTTATTTAATATGAATAATAGAACTCCAAGTTATACAGTTTATGAAATAGCTGGTATATTAAGACTTAAATATATTTTAGTGGTAGAAAGCAAGCATATATGTACAAAGTATTAAACAAAACCCTTAAATGTAACACAGAGGTATGTGTTGTAAAACAAATGCATGATCAGCCAGTGAAGATATGTAAAACTTAAGAGGGTAATTTTTTTCACGATTTTAAACATTTTATTTGAATGCCATTTTGTGCCGCCATCTTGAATTACACAATTTTCTAGTTCTTCATCTCTATACCACAATCATTTATGACACACACTTTGAAATCAATCCATTAAAAAGTTTTTCAGGTTGAATTTTTATTTTATTAAGACGCCATTTTGTTCCGCCCTTTCGGATTCAGACCAAAATTTGGCCAGTTGATTTCTACGTAATGACTGATTTTTGTGCAAAATATGCGGTACATTGGTTAAGTAGTTTTTTAGTAATATTCTTTTAACATTTCAGTATGCCGCAATTTTGTTTTGTTATCTTGGATTCGTACCAAAATGTTACCAGTTCATTCATATGTAACACTTGATATGTGTGCAAAATTTGAGGTTGACTGGATAATTATATTTTATAGTAATAGTTTTTTTACCGTTTCACTAGGCCGCCATCTTGTTTCGGCATATTGAATTTTTAACAAAATATTAGCGGGTCATTCTTACATGACCCTCAATATTTAACTAAAATTTTAAGTCAATCTGGTAAGTAGGTAGTATTTAAGCTATGCCCCGAATTGACAGACAGAGAAACAGACCAACAGACGGAACAACGGAATTGATAAAACATAATTTTTGGTATCTAAGGAAGCTGAAACGTGAATATATGTAAAATCTGAGAGCCGCCATTTTGTTCCGCCATCTTGGATTCGTACCAGTATTTTACCGGTTGATTCCTGTATAATACTTGATTTTTGTGCAAAATTTGAGATAAATTGATTAAGTAGTTTTTTAGTAATATTTTTTACGTTTCACTAGACCGCTAGGTACTTAAGTAGTTTTTAGCTATGCCGCTAACTGACAGACGGTCGACGGAATTGATAAAACATATTTTTTGGTATCTAGGGACGCTAAAACGTGAAAATATGCAAAACCTGTAAGGATGATTTTTTCGCAATTAAAAAAAAATTTATTTCGCCGCCATTTTGTTTCCCCATCTTGAATTGGTACCACAAGTTTACTAGTTCATCTCTATAGCACAATTAATTTTGGCACACAATTTGAAATCAATCCATTAAGTAGTTTTTTCAGGCTGAATTTTTAAATATTTTATTAAACCGCCATTTTGTTGCGCGAACTTGGACTGATACCAAAATTTTACTGGTTAATTCCTACATAATACTTGATTTTGTGCAAAATTAGTAGTTTTTTTAGTAATAATTTTTTAACATGCCACTATTTTGAATTTTTATCAAAATGTTACCAGGTCATCCCCATATAACACTGAATTTTTGACCAAAATTTGAAGTCAATCGGATAAGTAGCTTTTTAGTAGCTATGCTTCGAACAGACAGATCGACAGACTGAAACACCGACGAAATTGAGAAGACATCTAGGGACCCTGAAACGTAAACGTAACCTTATTTAAGAAAACTTTTTAGAGCACAATATAATAATCACGATAAGAAATGTTAATGATTTTACATTTCCGCAACAGAAAATTTTATATATTCAAAAATCATTGCAAACAAATGGGGATTTTATTTCAAATAAAACGCAATTTGTCAGGAACAAATTTTTAGCATAATTAGTTCATGTAACTTAAGCTGAATATCTACATGCACGACATTGGTGTTTTTGTATCTCAATAAAACTTTTTTTTCACATAGCTTGTTTCCGGTGCACGCACATGGGCGACCCTTATGCCTTGTCTAACTATATCATCTAATTTTGATTTTATATAATATATTATTATATTTATTTACAACTTTGTTGAACCCATCATGAAATAATAGTCCATATATAATATTAAGTCACACGGCTGTTCCGCAGAGTCGCATGTTTCATGTGTGAATCAGTTTCATATTGATAGTGTGGTGTTTATTCATCAGTTAGATTATTTTCATTTAATAATTTATACTAAGAAATGTTTTAACATTATAGTATTAATCCTTACAATTGCTTCCCTTATGTTCTTTGTTTTCTGAATCAAAATTTATTGAATTTAATTGAGTTCAATAATTTATAGTCCTGACAAAGTTTACTTTTTTGGGGGTTAAAGTTTTTAAATTCACAGACGCTAAGAATCATTGGAATGCAAGTAATAAAAAATTTCTCACATTTTTTGCATTTGGAACACTCTCAACCGAGTACCGCATCATCGCACCATTAAACACGCTCGTCGCCGCGCCGGAAAGCTTATTGGACACGGGAACAATTTCCTGCTGCCTCCACCAAGGTGTCCAGAAACACTTTTTAAGGAATATGCTCGTAACTTACTCAAACGTTAGAAAACGCTAAATATCAACTTTTGTATATCCTATAGAAATACAGATTACATATTCAACTCCTGGACTTTTTGAGATATTCGCTTTTTAAGATTGTTTATTATTCCAATAGTAATCTGTGGCAATATTCAAAAGCGAATATTTTGAAAACTCTAAAATGTATATCACAGATTTTTAAAAGCAAGAATGTCAATCTGGGCTAAAATTAACACTTTATTATTTAAATACATCGAACATATTTAAATTATTTTTCATGCAATTTAATACATTTTTAAATACTAATTCCTAAATACTTTTCGAAAGTAATTGATATACTAAATACTACATCCTTGTTATCCTGGTTATTTAATTACAGTGTATTTAAATACTGAAAACTAATGAAATACAAAAAAAAATAATAATCAAATACTGCCCAGCTCTATATGGCAAGAAATCTCTATTACAGGGTGTGGAGCCAGAGCGTGAAATTGTTTTTGAAACATTAATTGCTCCGAAAATTTCCAAAAACAAATTTTATTTTCTGTTTGGTATATTAAAACAATCTGTATAAAATTTGCAACAAAACAATTTTAACGATTTTTTCAATATCTTCCTTTTTTTTTCAAAAAAAATCTTTTGTTTTTCTTCTAAAAGTTCGATTTTTTTAACTTGTTAACATGTATGTTTTTAACTCGCTTCCTATCATCAAGTTTTTTTGGTAAAGGGTGACTAACCATTTATTTTTCTATAGTTTGTCGTACTCTGCACGGAATATACAGGTTGTCTAGAAATTAATTTACGATTAGTTGGACACATATGATAATCAACATTTGTTCCATAGCGTTACAGAGCCCTATAGAATGAGAATTTTTTATTTAATTATTAAAAGTCTAGTATAAGTTTATAGTAATTTGGAATATTTTGCGACCACGGTTTTCAATTTTTCGTATGTACTTATATTACTTACGTAAAGGCAGGTGTCCTCTTAGGCACAAAAAACGCCATATAACGGCTTTTGAGCAACACACTGCATACTTTAAAACTAGCACATTTTTATTAAGCAAAAACATTAGCTGTTCCCATATCACCAAGTTTTTGAATTTGTGTATTCCATGAATTTCAAAGATTCGGGGTGATTCCATATAATATCAACATTTTATTTTAGACAATAACTGGCAAGTAAAACGTTTTAAAGACCTTTAGTCAATTTGAAAAACACTGCTGTAAGATTACAGGGTGTGGCAAAAAGTAGTATTTTTAAATAGGATACCCTGCAAGGTGATACTGGTATCGTCGAACACCTTAATCGGTTAGAAGTGAAAGGCTGTTCATCACCTATACATATTTCTGGTCTTCTAAGAATTCTAGACACGTTTCCCACTTCCTAAACTCAAAATAAACTATTTGATACAAAAAAACGCATCTCAAAATTGCAATTTTCTGCAGTTAAAGCCTTTTAGCGGCCAAACTTAGAAGATGATAAGAGTGAAATTTTTGTTGTCGTTTCCGAACCGACAGTTAATGTTACATGATAAATCATAAAATAATGAGAGAAGAAAGTGTAATTAAACTAAGTTAACCTTTTGGAAAAAAGACTTTAAATTTACCAAAATTTCATATTCAAGACGCCATTTTTTCTAAAAAAAGTTAAGTTATGGTGTAGAGAATATATATGTCAAAAATGTTATATTAAAAAAAGAAAAGTTTTTGTCAATTTTTTTTTGGACTTGTCTGTCAAAATGCTGTTTTCTTCTTTTTAAAATTATCTAAACTACCATAGAATATCTAAAATATCTTTCAAAGCGTTTGGGATTTTTTTAGTACATTGGCTGAATTTCAATATCGTAGATAGTTTTGAGAGTAACTACTAAGTTTCAGTATCTGGGTACTCCTGTAAAGTATCCAACTTTTTTAGGTATCTATATACTTTTTCACAAAAGTTTTTACAAAGTAACTAAATACTTTTTTAGATTAGGTATGGCTTGCAGCTCTGACGTCGTCAATATTAGGTATAATTAATAAGCTTGCTATTTTTTAAATTATCTTTTCACTATCCACATTTGTCAAAAAAAAACTGGAACCCTTTAATGAATTTTATAATTTATAATCACATATAAAATTTACGTATCTATTTTTGAATCTACTTTTTATTTGTCCGATTCACTGATGGGCTTTTTTCTCTCTTTATTAAAGGAAGGCGTTCCTTTAATTTTTCGTGCTAGACAATCCAAAGAATAAAACTATATTTAAATTTTAGTTCTCACCATTTGTTATGAACTCATTAGCCTTTAAGGCTTCGCCATATGTAAGATAAATTCAACTCAGAACATTCATTCAAAACAAAGAAACTGACTGAAGCTCTAAAATCGAACGGATATTGCATTGAATATATTAGGCGTTCGATTAAATATTATATTGATTCCAGACTTGTACCTGGAATGGATACTCAACCCTTAACCTTTTCAACAGGGTACATAGATAAACTTGCAAGAGTTCTGTGTAGATCTAAGATTCGCACAATCCATAATACGGACTACAGGATTGGACAATGCTTAAGGTCAACGAAGGATGTAATTTCTTTGCAATTAGAAGGATTTCATAAAATTGCTTAAGGAGCAGGAAAAATGTATAAGTAAAAAACAAACTGTTCAATTTGCTATCACTGAACACCAGCACTGAACACTATACAATATGAAAGATGAAAAAGATACCAAGGTTCTTGCCAGCCTTGGAATATTAGAAACGTAAGATTAGAGAATCTAGCACCCTGAAATTTTAAATAGAGACGCAGGCTACGAGTCAGACGTCGGTAGTTACAAGTCAGGTCTAAATACCTGAACTTTGTCCATCGTAACTCATTTAGTGTTTTGATCTCCAGTAGTGACGAATCTGTTGCTACGTAAGCCGAATTTTTTTGAGGGCCGGGGACAAGAGAAAGTAAAAAAATTAAAAAAAAAGTGTAGAAATAAAATGTCCCTGAAATTAGCGACTAATTACGTTCACAGGGCATCTGCACCAATAAAATTTATATTCTTCGACATATAATTAAAAAAAAAGTTTTTGCATAAATTAAAGTGTATTCTACATTTTAAATACAAATAATAGAAAGGATTACACATTCTCCATTTAAGAGACAAAAAAGAAAGTACCAAAGAGTACTTCTGACTAATATTACAGCTGTCAGTACTGAATAAGAGGATGAATATTAAGAGCAATAAATAAAGCAAAAAGGACATTCAAAAAGATTTTATCTTTTTCATATTAGATTTTACACAGTTACACATTAAGGGTCAACTAAAATGTACTAGAAAATCACTCTGTCTAATACTACTGCTGTCAGCACCGTATAAGGGGTTGAAAACTAGGAATAATATTATGTTATGCTGTCAGTGACGTCCAAGGTGGTAAGAACGCGAAATATTACATAAAGTTAAAAAGCCATTCAAATGTACTTTTTTTATTCTAGATTTTGGATAAGATTACACTTTCATTTTTTTAGGAATTACTGAGGAGGTATTGAAGAATACCTCTATCAAATACTACTACTGTCAGTGCCGTCCAAGAGGGTAATGACGTGGAATAATATATAACATCAAAAAGCAATTTAAATATACTTTATTTGTTTTGTTCTAGATTTTGGATAGGATTACACTTTCATATTTTTAGGAATAACTGAGGAATTACTAGAAAGCACTTCTGCGAAATATTATTGTTGTCAGTGCCGTCCAGTGGGGTAAAAACACGAAATAATATATAAAGTTAAAAAGTCATTGAAAGATAGTTTGTTTTTTATTCCAGATTTTGGATAGAATTATACTTTCATCTTTTTAGGAATAAGTGGGGAGGTACTAAAGAGTACTTTTACCAGGTATTACTGCTGTCAGTGCCGTCCAAGGGGGTAATGACGTGGAATAATATATAAAGTTAAAAAGTCATTCAGAACATAGGGTAAAGCGGGCAAATACCGGTCAGGTGGACAATGCCGGTCAGGGTTTTAAAATATTTATTGTTGAGTTTGGCAACAATGCAATGTGCGCCCAAGCGTGCCAGCTGTGCCGTAATTCTCGACATCCGATCGATAAACAGTTCGCGCTAAAATCTTGGTTAGTAAAGGTGACCACGTGTTTTGAGCAATTCTGATGTAAGATTTACGGTAAGTGAAATAAGACTTGGGCATAAAATCCTTCACTCTTTTTATAAAAACTCAGTTGCTACATAAGGTTAACTATTTTTCTTTCGTTTCGTATAAAAAAATAGAAAAGAACACGTTTTTTTAATTTAAAAAAAATACGCAAAAGGAAAATTGTCACATGTGGACAATATCGGTCAAGTGACCGGCATTGCCCACTACTGACCGGCAATACCCCAATAGAGTTAATTAAAAATTAAAACAAATATACATAGAGTATATTTGTTTTAATTTTTAATTTATGTTTAATTACAGATGTCACGAAATCGAAAAAGACTAACAGCCAAAGCAAAATGGACCAAAGATAATTTAGAACAGGCGATAGAAGCAGTCAAAAATGGAACGAGTATACGACAAGCTTCAAAACAATATAAAATTCCATTTTCAACGCTTCAAGAGAGGATAAAGAACAAAAAAATAACAGCACCTACACACCTGTGTTTTCAACCGAACAGGAACTGGAAATAGCCAATCAAATTAAACAATTGGCTTCCATTTTTTACGGTGTTACCACAAAAGAACTGAGAAGGTTTGCTTTTGAATTTGCCGAGAGGAACCACTTCAAACATAACTTTAACGCAACACAAAGGCTGGCTGGAATAGAGTGGCTAAGAAGTTTCATCAGACGCAATCCTACCATATCAATGCGAAAAGCTGAGGCTACTAGTCTAAATCGTCTGACCGGTTTCAACAAGGATGAAATAGCTAGGTTTTATAAACTGTTGGAAGAAGTGATGTCAAAATATAACTTTTCCCCTAGCAAAATTTATAACGCAGATGAAACGGGCATCACAACTGTTCAGGACCCAGGAAAGATTCTGGCAACCAAAGGGCAAAAGAGAGTTGGTTTGGTAACTAGCGGAGAAAGAGGCCGAAATATTACAGTCATGTGTGCCATGAATGCTGAAGGGGGATTTATTCCGCCCATGTTCATCTTCCCGAGAAAGAGATTAAGCCCTCTCCTGGAAAAAGGTGGACCTGCAGAAGCTCTTTATAAATGTACAACTAGTGGCTGGATCGATGAAAATATTTTTTGTGACTGGTTAATGCATTTCAGAAATTACGCTAAACCCACGAAAAACGAACCCGTTTTATTAATTGTGGACAACCACTCCAGTCACATTTCTTTGAAATCGTATAAGTTTTGCAAAGAAAATTATATCGTTATGCTTTCAATCCCACACCACAGTTCACATAGGATACAGCCATTCGATGTTGTTTTCTATGGACCCCTTAAAGCCGAATATAGAAACCAGTGCAATTTATTTAGGAAACCCAGTTGATGAAAAGTATCACTCCGTACGATGTAGCTTCCTTATTCAATAAAGCCTATTCAACTGTGGCCACAATCAGCAAAGGAGAATCTGGATTCAGGAGCGTTGGTATCTATCCTCTTAACAACAAGGTTTTTGATGAACAAGACTTTTTGCCTTCCGCGTTGTTTAATCAGAACGAGGACGTCAAGCAACGAGCCTCTACCTGGGCCTTCTACAAGTAAACATCAACAAGAAATTCCTTCAACTTCTACCGGATTTCTCTCTTTTCAACAAATTCTTCCCGTGCCTAAACTAGCAGAGAAAAAGAAAAGGGTAAGCAGGCAAAAACAACACGCGAAAATACTTACAGCTACACCATTCAAGCAAGAGTTGGAAGAAAGGGAAGTCAAGAAACAGGAAAAGGAAAGGAAGAAATTAAAGCTACAACCTTCTAAAATGGATCAAGACAAAAACAGGGATAATTTAAGAAATAAGAAACAAACACATAAAAGAAAATTATTTGACGAAAGCTCATCAGATTCTGATGTGGATGTTCAATGTGACGATAATGAAGATGAAGATATCGATGAAGATAGATGTTTGATTTGTAATGACTATGGAAAAAATAATGAAGAGTGGTACAGATGCACCCTATGCGGCAGATGGGCACATTCTGAATGCAGTGGATGGGACACAGCAAGAGGATACATATGTGATGAATGTCAGCCTTTTTCTTAGAATGATAGCCTGTTTTGGTTTTCGCTTCAACTGTTTAAAATTCAAATTTTGTTCATTTTTTAGTTGTTAAAGTAAATATATCCTTTGTAACCTGTTTCTGTTTCTTTTTCAACTATTTAAAATTCAAATTTTGTTCATTTTTTAGTTGTTAAGGTAAAGATATTCGTTGTTCTTAATTATATGATATTTTTTATTTCAATAAACGATATTTTCGTAAAGAAATAATTATTTGCAGTTTTTTTCATTATTCTTAAAATATTTTTCTGCGTGACCGGCATTGCCCGCATATGTGACCGGCATTCCCCCATATGTATGACAATGCCAGTCAAATCCACATTTTTGTTTTTTTTGTTGTCATGAAAGTATAGAAAGCATTTTTAAAGACATTCTCATAAAAAAAGTTTGCAAGTGCACTAGAGATTGCTACCTTAAAATCATTTGCCATTATAGCTTATTTTTGTGCTTAGGAGCGAGATTTTTCTTAAGTGACCGCCATTTGCCCACTTTACCCTACTTTATTTTTTTATTACAGATTTGGCAGTAATGACAGCAGTAATATTTGGATGGGATTAGACTTTTATCCTTTTAGAGTTAACTAAGGAGGTACTATAGAGTACTTCTACCAAATATTATTGCTGTCAGTAAAGGGGTAATGACGCGGAGTAATACATAAAGTTAAAAAGCCTTTCAAAAATATATATTATTCCGCGTCGTTACCCCCTGGGACGGCACTGATAGCGGTAATATTTGGTAGAAGTACTCTTTAGTACCTCCTCAATTGTTCTTGAAAAGATGATTGTGTAATTCCGTCCAAAATCTGGAATAAAAAATTAAAGTATATGAGAATGGCTTTTTAACATATATTATTCCGCGTTTTTACCCCCTTGGACGGCACTGACGGCAGTAATTTTTGGTAAAAGTATTCTTTGGTACTTCCTTAGTTATTCCTAAAAAGATAAAAGTATAATCCCATCCAAAATCTAGAACAAAAAAATAAAGTATCTTTGAATGGATTTTTAACTTTATATATGATTCCTCGTTTTTGCCTTCTTGGAGGGCACTGACAGCAGTAATATTTAGTAGAAGTACTCACTACTTATACTACTTAAGTAGCATAGCCACACTACATTTTTGCGCGCAATTTAGTTAATAGTTTTAACATTGAGACACACCGCCATTGTATTACATCATGTTAAGTTCGTATCAGTTTATTCCTATATCACATTCAATTTTTCGGCAAAATTTAAACCTAGTTGAGTAAGAATTTTTTACCTTGATTTTTCAAAAAAATTTATTTGGCAGCCATTTTGTTTCGCCATCTTGAATTCTTTACCAGTTTATCTGTATATCACACTTAATGCTTGCACACATTTTGAAATTAATCTAATAAGTAGTTTATTCAAGCTGATTGTTCATACCAAAATATTACCATATATGACCTGATAACTAAATCTGAAGTCAATCTGGTAAGTTGTTTTTAAGCTATGCTGATAGATAGACAGGCGGTCCGACGGAGTTGATAAAACATATTTTTTGGCACCTAGGGACCCTAAAACGTGAAGATATACAAAACATGTGAGGATGATTTTTTTCATAGGTAATTAAAAACATTTTATTTCGCTGCCATCTTAAACCGTTACCACAAGTTTACTAGTTCATCTCTATACCACAATTAGTTATGACACAAAATTTGAAATTAATCCATCAAGTAGTTTTTTCAAGCTTAATTTTTAAATATTTTATTAAGCCGGTATTTTGTTTCGCCAACTTGGATTCATACCAAAATTTTACCAGTTAATTCCTACATAATACTTGATTGTTGTGCAAAATTTGAGATACATTGGATAGTTAGTAGTTTTTTAGTAATATTTTTTTTTATTTCAGTAAACCACCATTTTGCATTTTTACCAAAATGTTACCAGGTTATTCCCATATAACACTTAATTTTTGACCAAAATTTGAAATCACTCGGATAAGTAGTTTTTAGTAGTGATGCCACGAACAGACAGACCGACAGACAAACAGACCGATGGAATTGAGAAAACATGTTTTTCTGCATCTTGGGACCCTAAAAGATCTGAAAAAATCTCGGAGGGTGATTTTTTCACGATTCCAGTACTTCCATTTTACGAGGGAAGTAAAAATTATAAAATAAAAACAAATTATAAACAAAATAAAAAATTGGGTAAATTGGCTTTACCCGGAACTCATGAACAATGAAATATATATGACTAAGGTTGCCAGATTTGCATAAAGCAAAAGTAGGAGGCGTATTGGAAGGTCGTGACTAGAGGTGGGCGATAATAGATTTTAACTATAAATAATTAATCGATACGTAAAAAACTATTCGATCAATTTAAGCTATATCAATAGTTAAAAAAAAATAAAAAGTCTTCACCATCTATGGAACTCATTTAATATTTTTTTGCGTCTTCAAAGAGCACCTTTATAAATGTGTCGCCATTTAATAACAATCGATATTATCGTATACCTATCGTACGTTTTCGTCAAGGATTTTGGTTGTTAGATGCACGTTATGTTACGAAATCGATGAAATTATAATTTTTCTTATTTATTGTAACTATAATGTTTTTTTCTTTTAAGAGCGGGAGAGTTGGCAACTCTATCAATGGCCCTGTTTAGTTCCCCACATTATTTAGTAACAGTTTAGTATGCTTGGTAAATTTACGGTGCGAAATGTCTATCAACTACAATAAGTTACTGGGAAAAATGGCTCCACCTAAAATATTAAAGCAAAGCCTTATATATTATTATAGCTAATAATGGGTTTTTATTCCCTAATTTTTCACATCATGTTTAATATTGTCTGTTACTAATTAGCCTTCCCCTGAACATCCTTAGTTGTGAAAGAAGATCCTAAATAAGTTACGGAACCCGCCAATCACAACACAGATTGTTTGCTATTGGTGTATCGTTTATTTCGTTGTTGTTTTGTTGGATTTTCAGTATCAGGCTCCTGGATCAGTGGTAGAGTTCTCGAATACCGTTGCAACAGATGTGTGTTCGAATCCCCGTTTAGGCGATAATTTTTTTAGCAGAACTTATAATTTTGTATGTAGTTGTGTTTTAAAAATCGGATTGCGTTTTGATTACCCTCTGTTAGGCCTTTTTTAGGTGATGTAAAAAGATGAATTCATATTAAAACAAGGATTTTTTTAATAAAACCTATACTATTAGGTGGATCTGTCCCGTTAGCGTTAGGTTAGCTCAGGATTGTCGATAAAAATATCATTAAAGCCATAAAATCACATGCCAAGCTAACTTCAAATCATCTTCAAAGTGGTGTTATTGGTGGGTTCCGTATGCGATTTAGGGTCTTGTCGTTATGAATCCATCCTTTCATCAAGCAAAGTAAAGCATGAGCCAGTTCAGACTCGTAGTTTTTACTTCCCTCGCAAAGGGGGAATACTACTCGTGAAAAAATCACCCTCCCAGATTTTAACACATCTTTATCAGGTATTATGTAGAAATCATGCAAAATCTTGGTACGAATCCAAGATGGTGAAACAAAATGGCGGCCTAATAAAATATATAAAAAATCAGTCCGAAAAACTTTTAGAATTAGAATAATATCATATTTTTGCAAGAATTAAGTGTAGCATAGAGATGAACTGGCAAATTTGTGGAACGACTTCAAGATGGCGCAACAAAATAGCTTTAAAATAAAATGTTAGTAATTGTGAAAAAAAAAATTACCCTGTCAGGTTTTACATATCTTCACGTTTTAACGTCCCTAGATGCCAAAAAAATATATCTTCTCAACTATGTCAGTTCGCGGCATAGATAAAAAATGGTGGCCAAATAAAAAGTATGTATTCGTGAAAAAATCACCTTCTCAGGTTTTACAGGTTTTTACATTTAAGCGTCCCTAGGCGAGAAAAAATATGTTTTATCAATTTCGTCGGTCCGTCTGTCGGTACGCGGCGGAGTGTTAAAAAAATTATTATGAAAAAACTGCTTATCCAAATTATTTTAAATTTTGCATAGACATCAAGTATTATGTTGGAATCAACTGGTAAAATTTTCGTACGAAACCAAGACGGCGGAACAAAATGGCGGTATAACAAAATATTTAAAAATTCAGCCTGAAAAAACTACTTAATGGATTGATTTCAAATTGTGTGCCATAACTAATTGTGATATAGGGCTTAACTAGTAAAAATGTGTTACTTATTCAAGATGGCGGAACAAGATAGCGGCCAAATAAAATTTTTGCAATCGTGAAGAAAATCACCCTCTCAGGATTTACTTATCTTTGTTTTAGCGTCCCTAGATGCCATAAACATGTTTTATCAATTTCGTCTATCCGTCTGTCGGTCTGCGTGTCAGTTCGCGACATAGCTTAAATATTACTTACCCGATTGACTTCAAATTTTGACCAAAAATTAAGGGTCATATGGGGATGGCCTGATAATATTTTGGTAAAATTTCAATATGGCGGAAGAATGTTAAAAAACGTTGGTTAGAGTGGTGTATTATTTGGGGTTAAGATCCAGCAAAAAACAAGTATTTTTTTTTAAGTGTCGACGTTTCGCAACTTTCATGTTGTATCCTCAGGACATATATAAGTTTTATAACCTGCATGCTACCCATATTATCAGTCTTTACCTACTCCGTTGGTTCGCAGATATTAAATTTCTAAATCGTTTTCGTTAACGATCTTCTTGTTGTTATGTTAGATCGGTGTATTATTTGGGGTTAGAAAATATCTGCGAGCCAATGGAGTAGGTAAAGACTAATATGGGTTTCATACAAAGTTTTAAAATCTGTGTCCTGACGATGCAACAGTAAATTGGCGAAACCTCGTCAATTTAAAAAAGGGCCTTTGTTTTTTTTACTGGATCCTAACTCCAAATAATACACCACTCTAACATAACAACAAGATGATCGTTAACGAAAACCATTCAGAAACTTAATATCTGGGATATCTGCGGACCAACTGAGTAAATAAAGACTGATAATATGGGTTTCAATTCAAGATGGCGAAACAAAATGACGGCCAAATAAAATTTTTAAAAAATAATTGCAAAAATTCTTGTTCAATTGATTTTAAATTTTGCGGACAAATTAAATGTGAATGTGGGATACTTATTGAATTTATTTTAAATTATGCCCAAAAGTCAAGTGTGGCATAGGTAGAAAGGAAATATATTCTGTGACTATGCAATGAACTAACTTGGATCACACTTCACTCTTCCCAATAAAAGTAATAATTCATAAAGAGGGAAGTTCCGAGTAAAGGAATTTACCGATTTTTTTATTTTGTTTCAAGCATTCTAATAGACCGCCATTTTTTTCCGCCATATTGGATCCGTACCAATAATTTAGGAATTTGTCCTTACGTTATATATTATTTTTGGGCATAATTTAAAATCGTTTGAATAAGCAGTTTCTACACTGGTTTTTTAAAAAGTTAATTAAGTCGCCATTTTGGTCTGCCATGTTGAAGTCGTACCAAAATCTTACAAGGTTATTCAAATATCATATATAATTTTTGTATACTAAATTTGAAATCAATTTGAACAAGTAGTTTTCTCACACTGATTTATTAAACAATTGATTAGGTCGCCGTTTTATTCCGCCATATTGGATTCGTAGAAAATTTTACTAAATCGAATAAGTCGTTTCAAATTGTTTTTTAAGCATTTTATTAGGCCACCATTTTGTGCGGTCATATTGGGATTTTATTAACATGTTACCGTTCCATCCCTATATGACCCTTAATTACAAAAAATTGAAGATAATTAGGTAAATAGTTCTTTAGCTATGCCGCGAAGAGCCTTAAAATGTGTATATATTTTAAGAATAAATTCGTATTCGCTATTCAGTAATTTCAAAGGTTCTAAAATTTCTTTATTTTCAGGCCCTGAATTAAGTTTACAAATAGACTGTGCCGAGAATAATATTTCCTTTGCTCAACAGATCGAAACAAGGCAAAAAAGAAACGCATTACCAGAAGAAAGATTTTCACACCTTTTTAAACATTGTTACAAACTTTATTTAAAACTTTATCTAGATAAAGAATCATTTTTGGAAACTGAGGACAACAGAGAACCTAAACTCGATTACCTCCATGGAAATCCAACGTATTCTCGAGGAAACTTTCCAGTTTCTTTCACGGAAAACCAAGATAAATATCGAAAGCTTAAAAAGTGTTTTCGCAAGCTTGGGACGTATGGTAAAAATAATATTGTACTTCAACAAAAATATTACAGAAAAAGATATAAAAGAAATAACACCAAGCAAGAAATCGCAAATGTAAATAAGCAAACAATAGTCCCGAAAAATGAAATCAGGAATTTTTGGACCAAAAAATATACCTTGGAAGAAGTAAGGGAAGAGCAAAGTATGTATTTTGAGCTCATAAAATAAAACCTCATCCTTATTATTTTTAGTCATTTTCTTTGATGTAATGTTACTTTTCTAAAATTTATTCAGAGCTTGCTTTCTAATAGTAACATTTTTATTAAACTTTTATCTACTAACATCCCTGTAGTACATAGTGCATTCTGATAATAATATATATTAAATATATTTAGTTTTAGTTAAAAAACGTAATTATTACGATTTATCGTACATGTATAATATATTGATAGTTACCATAATATTCACAGATACTCTATACAGGTTTTACGTAAACTGCGTATTATTTCCCCAAACTAAGAAACAATATTTCACAATACTGGGAAAATACGCTTTTTGGCACCTAAAGACCCTAACACCTAAAGATCTGAAAAACCTAGATGGATGATATTTTCACGATTACATAACTTCCCTTTTATGAGGGAAGTAAAAATGATATTTAATATTTTAACCTGGGAACTGAATATCTTAAAATATTTTAAAGAGTGGGTCATGCATCACATGACGGGTTTGTCCATAATACCTTATCATATGCAACTTTTGCTAGTATTACTTTTAAGTGACAAATAAATAGATAAGTTTCGATATACCTTTTTAATTCCTCTAATTCGCCTCGATTGTAGTCGAAAAGTAGCAAGAATAAGTGAAAAACATTATGACCGATATCCATATCTAATACCAATGGTCAAAAGAAAAGTCAGAAAATTTGAGGCCAATTTCATTGTTCTTATAGGAAAGTTAAACCCGAGCGGATTTAGGTTAGTCTAATTACTAACGATGAAAATAATAGCATTATCATTTTTGGTTATTTTGAGGGCTATCTTTGAAATGAAAAAATTGAAAAGAAAAAAAAAGGCACGCGTGCAGATTATATTCAAAAAGTTGGAATCTGTGTGTTATTACTAGTCAAAACACTGGATAATTCTTGTTTAAAATTTGTACGAGAGAGGAAGGATATACCAAACACCAGTTTCTTCCAGAGAAGGGTTAATCGCTGAGTACAGAAAGAATTTAAAAACCTCGAGGGCCAAGAAGAGAGAAAGAGTTTTTACGCATCATGTTAGATATTGTGTTTTTAAATGCTTAGAACCCAATGGTTTAATTTTGTGTAAAGTATTTTTAAGGTTGTACTTTAAATTTATTTTGTGAAATATTTATTGCTGTGATTGTGTGAAAGAGTGTCTACGTGGGAGCAATGACGTTCCTTATCCACACTATAATTAAGTAACATGTACCTTAATATTAAAAAGAAACAAATTGTTTAATTTGCGATAGCTGAACACCAGTATTTCACTGAACAGATCATAAATGTACCGAGGTTTATACAACATGTGGAAATCTTAAACTGTGTCCCGGTTTCATGAGCATAAGCCGGGTATAAAAGTGGCGTATAACTCTCCGAACTTCCCTCAAATACAAGCCTTGCCAGCCCAAATAAAACATTAGAGGTTAAGTCAGATATCTTAAGAACACCAGCATTTCTCTGAACAGATCATAAATATACAAAATACCGAGGTTTATACAACATGTGGAAACTTATCTTAAACTGGGTTCCGGTTTGATGAGCACAAGCCGGGTATAAAAGTGGCGTGTATCTCTCCGAACTTCCCTCAAGTACAAACCTTGCCAGCCCAAATAAAACATTATAGGTTAAGTCATATATCTTAAGAGAAAATTTATATTAAGGCAACGTATTGTTAGGTTAGTTTTTAAGTCGGCATTAGTAACTAATTTGTTTTAAGTTAGATTTAAGCCAGGGTACATATATTTAGGTGAAATATCTTAAAACTAGAGTGCAAGCATATAACTGCAATATAAGTTAAAGCTTTAGAAAACTAGCTTAAAATAAAATATGTACAGAAAGAAATTATTCAGTATTCTGACATACTACTACAGTAAAATAGATTAAATATCCCTAAAGATGCAGTGTAATTGAAGGCCAAACATCGGAAAGTCGATCCACTTTGTCATGGTCTAATAAAGAACTATTGATTTATTGATATGAAACTAAATTCATTTGAGTTTTTCTCGACTTAATCGTGACTATGATTAGAATTACAAAATAAGTCAATATCGACACGCAATCTATATAAATAAATATTCTCTATACTACTGCTGTTATCTATCCAAAAATATCTTAAACATTTTAGGTAAATTTATGAAAAAGTATATGAATCCGGATAGAGATCCATGTGAAAATTTTTATGAATATGCTTGCGGTAACTGGAAGAAGTTTTACGATATACCTCCAGATAAGTCTATATATGATACATTTGAAATGGTCAGAGATAATGTAAATTTAATACTAAAAGAATTATTAGAAGGCGATTTTGATAATAACAAGGTAATAGTAAAACATTGTTAATGAACTGGTCAAAACTCGAATCGTCCACCATTTTGTCCCATTTTCATAGTTGTCTATCTTAAAAAGTATCACACGGATTTTGATGAAATTGAACTTTATGGAATGATTGGTTTTTTATCGGGATATCAACTTAATGTGTAGCATCAGATGATAGGGATATATAGAACACAAAATGAAGTGATATAAAATGAACTAAAATGTTTGATGATTCCATTTTAACTAAAAAAAAACGCGAATTGATTCATAATTCGACTTTTCGATATAAGATGAAAATAAAGAAAGTAGTTACACGATATTTGAAATTTACTTTTATTCCAATTTTTTACTGATAACTTTTTTTTTGTAAACATGACCTTGAATTTTATATTGGCTATTCGATCCTAGTATTCTTACGTTTTTCAAGCTACCTTAAGTGTCCGCACGAAATGTACATGTTTGCGTTATACAGGATGTCCCTTAAAAATTGCCTACAGCCATTGAATATACTCGGTTTTTATCATCTAACGAACGAGTTTCGGTAGACAATTATCCCATTGCATTCAGTGGCAACATTTAGGTTTAAATAAAAATTACAACTTTACTAAACAAAACACTAAAATAACAATAAACGGACACCAAAAAAATTATAGTGACTTAGACCACCCAATTAACTATTAACCCTACTAAACTAAGCGGGGTTGGATGCTGAATGAATTCCAGAGCAATAGCTTTCCATAAAATCCTATTGACGTTCAATAAACCTTCCACATTCACTATTCTATTCTCCCGCTACCTCATCAACAATTTCATTTTACTCCAGACAAGCTTAATTAGATTTAGATCTGGAGACCTGCCAGGCCAATCCATTCTCTCAATGTTGTTCTTCCATAAGAATTCTTTGACAGTGCGCGACTTGTCATTGTCATTGTTCGCACATTTCTATCTTAGTTTTTTACTTCCCGTTAATGTCCCGAACTTGGGGCGAAATAAAAATTTGTTATATAAAAAATAGAATCTATCTACAATCAAGTTTTTAAGACATCCTGTACGTAACTACATGACTACGATTTTTCTAATTTAACCATTTCTGTAACTCTTCAAATATAAGAGTTCCCTTTTGGTCCAAAATATAATATTGTGGGAAAAATTAATTTCATTTACATGGTGCAGAAACTGACATAAGCCACTTATTGGCTTTTTCAAGATAATTAAAAGGAATATGCATCATCTGATCACAGGAGCAGTGGCATATTCAGCACGCAGAGAAAGACACTTATAAGCTATCACACACGCGAGGACAACCATATTTTCAATTCAGTACGCCGAATGTGACACAATTTAGAGCCATAACTCGTGTACATGCATCATCTCAAACTATTAGAAGACGCCTTTACATCAGAAAACAGCATGAGAGAAAAAGAACGAGTTATGCATGCTTACCAGACAACATGGTGCCGCCTAAGAAATTCCGAAACCGTCTCTAGACTAATGCACCTTGAACAAAATAATTATAAACAGCGTGCCTTATTATAATTATCTTATATAATGTTCTGAGTAAAGTTTAATCTCGGCAAAATTGTGTAGAAAAATGTATAACACAAACATGTCCGTTTTATGTGTATATCCACACTAGTGTGGTAGATGTAAGAACAATTGCATCGAATAGCTAACAAAAAATAAGGGGTCGTGTTTAGAAAAAAATTAATTTTGAGCATAAAATTCGTATCCCTAGAACATATGGAAATTTCAAAAATTGGTAAAATTACGTTTTTTGCATTTTCGCTCTAGATTGTAAAAATCGAATAAAAAATCAAACCGCATTTTTTAGTTAAAATAGCATCATCAAACATTTTAGATAATTTTAAATGACTTCATGTTGTGCGCTATATATCCCTAACATCTGATATTACACATTAAATTTATACCTCAATTGAAGAAAGCCAGCAGTCAACCAGTCTTTCTACAATGTTCAACTTCATCAAAATCCTCATGATATTTTTTAAGATGGACAACGTTGAAAATGAACCTAGGGTGAACGCTTCGAGTGTTGGCCAGTTTAGAATCACTATTTGTAGGTTAAACACGTTCATATTTTAGCAGCCAGATGAAGAAACATTCAGTTATCATAACCCAAAGGAATTTGTCGAAGAAAACTATAAAATTTATGATCCATTGGATGCAATTACCAAAGCTAAGAAGTTTTACAGATCTTGTATGGATGAAGGTAAGGTTTTAAACAGTGATACGGTTACGCTGCATGTATAAAAACGATAAATTTCAGTTACCCTAATGATTTTTATGAGAAATATATCTCTTTGGACATAAAACTCATACTGTCACTGAGACGCATTTAAGATGAACTTATTTCATACTGGCGTTAGAACTTTTATTTATACGGAACAATGGGCAATAAAGTTTTATACTTTATGCAGAACTTTAATAGTAAAAACACAAAATATTTTATCGAATATCTATTAAAAAAATAGATTTATTTTTTATTTTTATTTTTGTAAAAAATTCCGACTTCTATCTCGGAATTCCGACTTCTATCTCGGAATTCCGACTTCTATCTTGAAACTCCGACTTTTAACTCGGAATTCCGACTTCCTTCTCGGAATTCCGACTTCTAACTCGGAATTCCGGCTTCTATCTCGGAATTCCGACTTCTATCTCGGAATTCCGGCTTCTATCTCGGAATTCCGACTTCTAACTCGGAATTCCGACTTCTATCTCGGAATGCGTGGTAATTAATACACGAGTGCTTATAAGCACAATTACTTTTTTATATTCTTTTAACGTCAAATGAAGCGTTCATTCTAAATGAAATTAATATTTTAATTAGTGTGATCAGGATGAAGCTAAGTAAAATTACAAGAAATTTATTAACTGTGCATAAAGTCCAAATTAAAAAATAACGACTGGGTCGGTTCCGATGGCTTGAATACGGTGCACATGAAAAATAAAATCTTGTACTTTGCTTTATCTTTTTCATAGATAGTAGAAATAATAAAACACCATTTAGTAAGAACATCTAATCCATATTATGTTAAAGAGAAGCAATAGCATGGAGGGGGTGCACGTATTTTCAGATATATATATTTTTTTTCAGATTTTAATATATGCACTGTAGTGTGGGGGCATATGTCTCCTCGCTCTTCATCAAGGCTTATCGTCATTTACTCCCAAGTATTCTACTTTCCTTTTCCCAATTTACCAACTATTTACTATTATACATAAAATTTAAATATAATTATTGTTGTTTTTCTTTTAGGAGAAAATAAATATGTTTGTTTAAAAAAATATCTTTTTTGAGTAAATAAATGAAAGGTTTATGTATCCTCTATTAAAGCAACTTATATTTCGTTAAACGATTATTCATTAATCTTTATTTTTCAATTCGGTTAGTGTTCATTCAGATTAAATTTCATCAAAGTATAAGAGATTTTCGGTTGACTTTTTCCAGCAAGGACAGGAACATAACTAATCTGTTACATTCTATCTATGATACAAAATATATTAACTAAAATAAAGTCAGAAAAACCAAATTTCTCTGATACCTGTTAATTAAAATAATACTCGAGTAAATTTACTTGTTTTAAAACGCTTTTATTAGTTTCATTTGATTTTCACCCACTTTATAACGCCAGATTACAATCGATGACCATGCAATGATTTGATAAGTTTATCCCATTATCCTGAACAAGATCGTCAGGATAAAAGGAAGGCAGCAGGCGCGCAAATTACCCATTTTCGGCACGAGGAGGTAGCGAAGAAGAATAAATTATCGTTTGACAAAACTAAAAAACACGCTCTAAGAGTAAATGGAACTAAAGAAAAAAAATATAGTTTAAAAAACTAAAAAACACGCTTTAATAGTAAATTGAACTAAAAAGAAAAAAAATAACTTTTTTAAAAAAGCGTAGGGTGCCTTTATGCCATATATTCATACTGATTTTACTTTCAGAAATTATACCGATAAAATATTTATAATAAATGATATCAGACCCACGCTGTTTTGACAGAGACATTAATTTTCTTTTTAATCACTTTATTCTCGTCCAAAGGGTTTTTTTTAATTCAGTTTACTATTAAAGCGTGTTTTTCAGTTTTTTAAACTATAATTTATTATATTATATATATATATATATATATATATATATATATATATATATATATATATATATATATATATATATATATATATATATATATATATATATATATATATATATATATATATATATATATATATATATTTCTCCACAAATGAAGACATTGATATTTTATGAAGTTTGAAATAAAAAATCTATAACATGATTTCAGCAAAAAAAAATTGTTAGCAAACCACATCCTCATAAATCAAGTTTCCGTTGTAGGTCTTTTTCTAGTCTAACTTTGTAGTATCAAAACAGACTACAGGAACACAGTGAAAAGTTAATTATAATTTTGATTATTTCTTCAAGCACCTTATTTTCTTTCTTTTAGCTTTATCTATTCGGTAAACCTCTTTATAAATAAAGCGCATTCTACTGACAAGGTACAACTCAATGATCGTAGTTGTAAATTTTTTTCGTGTTGATCACACCCAACAAAAGGAATAGGTACTTCTTTTAATTTGTCCAAAATATCAAAATGTGTACTTTGCTGACAAAATATCTAATACAGTAGATTTCATTACTGATTATAGACTCTTTGACTAACATTCCCAGTCATTTACATTTTTTATAATTTATTAAGTTCCATTACCCGTTTTGGATCTTCTTCTACTTGTCATAAAAGTTTGTAATAGACACATCATTAATATGTTGGAATGACTCGGCAGGCCGGGGTCTTTTACCCTTAAGGACCTCACTGCCACTTTTATGCATATTATATATCATTATTAGACCTATTGGCAACAATTTCAATGACTATCTAGTTTTGTCCGGGACCTGGGACATAATATGAAAATATGACTTTTCTCATTCAATAAAATTTGTTTCAGTTTTCTAATCCTGTCACTTTTATTCATAGAGTTGTTATTTCTAGACACATTGGTAATTAAATTAATTGAATTTTTCCTACTTTATTAAAATTAATTTGAATTTTCTACCCTTCCCGAAACCCGCTGCTACATTAATTCATAATATATATTATTTCCAGACATCGGGGCCTCCTATAAATATTTTGGCTCCCACTACCATCCGAGGGAGTCTTCTTGGGGTAAAATATACTTTTTTTCTTATTTATTAAAATCTATTTAAGTTATCTACTCTTTAGAGATTCGTTGCACTTTTTATTTATACTTGATATTATTTATAGATATATTAGTAAAAGCATCCTATAATTAGTTTGGCTTGCATTGCCGTCCATGGTGTCTCTACACGGGATAGAATTTAATAATTTATTTATTTTTTCCTCGTTTATTAAAATTTCTTTGTCTTCTACACCTTCAGGGGTTTGGTTTTTGTCATACTAGATACTATTTCTAGACATTTTCAGCAATTAATATTTTACACAAGTCATAAATGTCTTTATCACAAGGATAATTATTAAATGTGCAGTCACTGGACAACGCATCCAAAGCAAAAATTGGAACATTGAAAACACTACTAGAAGTCGAAATTCCGAGTTAGAAGTCGGAATTCCGAGATAGAAGTCGGAATTCCGAGTTACAAGTCAGAATTCCGAGATAGAAGTCGGAATTCCGAGATAGAAGTCGGAAATCCGAGATAGAAGTCGGAATTCCGAGATAGAAGTCGGAATTCCGAGATAGAAGTCGGAATTCCGAGTTAGAAGTCGGAATTCCGAGGAGTCGGAATTCCGAGATAGAAGTCGGAATTCCGAGTTACAAGTCGGAATTCCGAGATAGAAGTTGGAATTCCGAGATAGAAGTCGGAATTCCGTGTTAGAAGTCGGAATTCCGAGATAGAAGTCAGAATTCCGAGTTACAAGTCGGAATTCCGAGATAGAAGTTGGAATTCCGAGATAGAAGTCGGAATTCCGAGATAGAAGTCGGAATTCCGAGTTAGAAGTCGGAATTTGTTACAAAAATAAAAATAAAAAAATTGTGGCCCTTCTACGCTTTCGTAGTAATCTGAGCAAATTTATCGCATTGTAGAAGTTATTGACAAAAGAGCCGAAAAACCTCTACAAAAACTTCTAGAAGAATTAGGAGGCTGGCCTATTATATCTCCCAATTGGAAAAAATCAGAGTTTGATCTTATGTGGGTTTTATCAAGGCTTAGGCTACTAAACAATGATATTTTGATTTCTCAGTGGATTGGACCGGATGTAAAAAATTCCAACAAACATGTCATCCACGTAAGTTTAATGTCTTAAATACATGTGTTACATACCCTTTATGATAACACTAATTTTAGATAGATCAGACAACATTAGGACTTCCCAGCAGAGATTACTTTCTAGATACAAATAATTCAAAATTTATTAAAGCATATAAATCTTTTATACTGGCGGTAGCTAACCTGCTGGGGGCTCAAACTAGCATCTCCCTAAGAGATGTCGATAATATTGTAGAGTTTGAAACAAAATTGGCAACAGTAAGTATTTCTTTCTTTAGTTAGTTAGGCATGGAACCTATAAATGTAAAAATTGGTGATCCTTTATGCTCAACCATAGTAATTCAGTCTATTGAATTCAGGCCTCTTCTTACTTCGTGTACTTACGTGTTTATAAATATTTTTGAACTGGAAATTATATTAGCTCGTTTCAAATACCAAAATAAGTCAATTATATCTGAGTAACACTTTTTTTTTACTTTTTGAAAATATCAACATACATAATCTGAATTAGCTTCAGAGAGAGTTAATAACATGATTTAAATAGCAAAAATTTGCCTATGCATATAGAATTGTTTCATGAATTACCTCTGTACCTACTTTTTAGATTCCAATATATAATACTTTTTTTAAGATGACTGACTCATTTACGACGGATATGTTACAGGAAATATCCGATTTCAAGATATATTAGTTTGGCCTAGGATGCTTTAGAACTAGAGTTGTTAGGAGATTCGCATATTTCCCAGAACGAACTTGTATACCCTGATATTTTTAGGGGAAACAGGTATCTCCTGATTGACTTTAATGATTCTCAGTTTTATGATAATTTTAGCATACTTTGATATGCCGAAAGGGACTATTATAATATCGTTGCTGACGATTGGAGAAATTTAGCTCTAAAATTTTTTTTGTTCTTTGCGAAATTGCCTTTTCGAAACGGTTGCAAGTAGGGGGGTGAATTTTAGTACATCTTTAGTAGACTCCCGGGGGTCTACGGCGATACAACATGATTAACGGCAAGGAGTTTCGAGTACCACACTGTGAATCGAAAAACTCAAAATTATATGGAAAAAAGTTCTACAAAACTTTTTGGAGGGCTGTCCCGCTATGAAGTCTGTCGGCCTCATATTTTTGGGCGTGATCAGTGGATCGCATGTCAACTTTATTTCGAAAAAAAAATTAAAGAAGAGTCAATTCGGACCCTTGTACATACTTGGAGACCTAACTTTAGAAAGGTGCTAATAGGATTCTAAAACCCTAAATGGGTCTCTGTTTAGAAAATCTCGAATTATTGTAATATCTTTCAAAAAGTCGAAAACAAAATTTTCGGTAACTAATTTCCTAAGAATGAACGTCTCGTGGAAATGAGACTTTTTTACCTTAATCTACAAAATCTTATTTTTCTATCGATTAAAAACTCCGAACCTATAACTTTCATAATCCACTGTACGATGAATGAATATTATTAGTTACCTTAAATTATCGCTTTTGCCTACTGGTATCAATATGCAACAAGTAAGCGGGATATGTGTATTTAAATGAAACCTATAAGATTTTCTCTTTTTTACTTCAGTTGTAAAAGGGAAGTATTGTAATCGTGAAAAAATCACCATCCGAGATTTTTTCAGGGTCCCTAGATGCCGAAAAATAAGTGACAGTACTAATTTTTTTAAATGTTTTGTCGTTGGTGAGTTTTTGCAACATTTCCCGTTGCTCCAAAACTGCCTAAATAGCCAACGCTCTTCTTGCAAAAATAACTTGATAAACCAACACAAACTTACTAAATCAACACATAAAAAAATCAGGATGTTTTGCCGACAACGCAGAAGGAAATTATTCTAATTCGTGTTATCGCCTTGTAGGTTTTTGGAAACGTTTGTTAATTTGAAAATCTCAGTATTGTTCTAACTTTAGACAATATTAAAATAGAGCGTGCCTGCCTATAACCCTTCTAAGCTAGGGCTTCGTCCAGATTTTTTTTTAATAAAATCAAAGCTAGTCAAAATAGGATCTAAATAATTTATGATATTTAAAAATGCACCTCGCCATTGTTTCAATAATTTATTCTAATGCAATTAAATGTTGTGTTTAAGATCATGTCACCTCCAGAAGAAAGAAGGAATATTTCAGAAATATACGAAAGGATCACCATAGAAACGTTGACGGAACGTTATCCAAATTTTGCATGGTCCATATATTTTACCATAATTTTAGGTAAAGAAATTGATTTGAAATCAACAGTTGCATGTTATTGCGCAAGATACATACAACAACTCTTATCTCTCTTAAATAAAACTAATCCAAGGTAATTTAGTTTCATAAATATAATATTGCTCATACTAAAGTTAAGATCAAACACGCTACTTTTCTGGTTCGGGATCAAACTGCATACGCAGCCTCCGAAAACTTTCGGGCAAAAGTCGCAACTTGATAGATTAGGCATAGTAAAAAAATATTGTAGAGAACCAACCTGCAAGCCTCTGAAAGTATTTAATTTCATGTCAAACTACTGCAAAAGTTTTTTTTGTGTGTGATCTTTGCTTAATGTAGTAGTTATGAATAAAAAAAACATGAGTTATTAGCATTGCTTCTCCTTCTTATAGTAATTCGAAAAGATATGTTTGCGTTTTTGAGTATATTCATTATTACTTGTTTAAAATTAAAAGGCTAATCGCAAATTATCATACCACATCCTATTGCTATTTTTCAGGATAATCCAGAATTATCTTCTATGGCGTTTTATCAGACACAGGACTAGCAATCTGGATAGGAGGTTTCTGGAAAGTGAACAAAAGTAAATGATTTTACAGATTTTCTTAGAAAGGGTGTTCACCTAAAGCAATCTCATAGCACATGTCAATGTTCTTGTAAAACATGCTACTAATACTAAAAGTTGACTAAGGAATTTGAATGGCAAAAGTTTAATTTTGTTTTATCTCTTATAAAAAGGTAAAACTTACCAGTAATATATTTTCAAATTAAAAACCAAATTATTCAAATGTCCCTCCTAATAATAAACATCTGTATTGCTGAAAAAGTTATTTTAAAAAATTTAAGGCACATACATTCGACTACTCTCCAAAAAAAGAAAAATTTAGACAGTGCAGTAATTGTAGTACGTAGGTTTCAACATTACTCACTCAAGTGATTTAACATTACACATTACAAATTAAGGTTTTTCAGAACTATTTTACTCAAATGATCTGCTCTCTAGAAATATCCGTACATGTCGACAAATTCGATAAAGTTTCGTAATAGATTTCTGTTGGTGTACACCCCCTTATATTCAATAGTAAAATGGAGTTTTTCTAGGTTCTACCATGCCCTATTAGGAAGAGAAAAACAACCGTCTAGATGGCAATTCTGTGTTAGTCAGACTAACACTAATATGGGCATGGCGCTAGGAGCTTTATTTGTGAAGCATTATTTTGATGAAAGCAGCAAAAGCGATGTGAGAAAAATGTATCTTATTAAGTTTTGACCTTCCATCAATAAATAAATAGTGTTAATAGATCAATAAATCAACTGCACATTGGAAAAATCGGTTCCTTTTAAGAATAATTGTATTCTACTAATTTTTAGACCACGAAAATAACAGAGGATATCATGAAGTCATTTATAAACATGCTCAATGAAAAGCACTGGTTAGATCATGACACCAGACACTTTGCAAAAATCAAAATAAACAATATGGACCTCAAAATAGGATTTCCAAATTTTCTCCTTAACGAAACTGAATTGAATATAAAATATAGTGACGTGAGAATAGACCAAAACTTCTTTTTTGAAAATGTTTTGAGTGTTTTGAGGCATGTCAGTAGGGAGGATCAAAAAAAAGTTGATTTGGCGGTTAACAAGTCTATCTGGAATACACCACCTGCGGTAGTAAATGCGTATTATAGCAGGAATAGGAATCAAATATGTAAGTACTTATGACCTACATTAAATAAGAGGATGGTGAATATGTAGGGCATGTACAATGCTTAGCACAAAATATTTTCGAATCTAGCCCTGAATTTATACCAAGTAGTATTTGCATTCCCATTTTTATCCCATGACAAAAGGAAATGGTGTTAATTTAGTATTGGGTACTGTTACCTTAGGTCGGAACGCTTCTGTCCCATTTTCATTGTCTGTCAAAAATTATGAGGGTCATAAGGGGAAGAAATGATTACATTTTGGTAAAAATCCAATATGGCGGAACAAAATGGCGGCCTGGTGAAATCTTAAAAAAATATATTACTAAGAAACTACTTATCCAATTTACCTGAAATTTTGCACAAGCATCACGTATTACGTAGAAATCATCTGGTACGAATCCAATATAGCGAAATAAAATGGCGGCTTAATAAAGTATTTAAAAAATCAGCATGAAAAAACTACTTATTAGATTGATTTCAAATTGTGTGCAAGAATTAAGCGTGATATAGAGATGAACTTATGATACGAATTCAAGACGGCGGAACAAAATGGCGGCCAATTAAAATGTTTGTTAACGAAAAAAAAAAGTCCCTTTCAAGGTTTAAGTCTAACATATCTAGATACTCAAAAACAGGTTTTTCTCAATTTCGTCGGTCTGTTTGTTGGTCTATCTGTCTGTTAAATTAGGGCATAGCTAAAAACCTACTTACCCGATTGACTTCAAATTTTTATCAAAAATTAAGGGTCATATGGGTATGGCCTGGTAATATTTTGGTAAAAATCCAAAATGGCGGCGTAGTAAAATGTTAAAAAAATTATTATGAAAAAACTGTTTATCCAATTTATTTCAAATTTGGATAAACATCAAGTATTATGTTGGAATCAACTATTAAAATGTTGGTACGAATCCAATATGGCGGAAGAAAATGGCGGTATAATGACATATTTAAAGATTCAGCCTGAAAAAACTACTTAATTGATTGATTTCAAATTGTGTGCCATAACTAATTGTAGTATAGGGCTCAACTAGTAAAACTGTGTTACTAATGCAAGATGGCGGAACAAAATTACGGCCAAATAAAATGTTTGTAATCGTGAAGAAAATCATCCTCTCCGGATTTACATATATTCACGTTTTAGCGTCCCCAGATGCCACAAAACATGTTTTATCAATTCCGTCGGTCCGTCTGTGTTTCATAGCTTAAATACTACTTACCCGATTGACTTCAAATTTTAACCAAAAATTAAGGCTCATATGAGGATTCTTAATTGTTGCATCCTCAGGACACATATATAGATCTTATATATCCTGCATGAAACCTATATTATTAGTACTTTCAATCCGTTGTTCTGCATATATTACTCAGATATTAAGTTTCTAAATGGTTTTCGTTAACAATCCTTTTGTTGTTATTTTAGAGTTTAGGATAAAATGTTTATGTGAGGGGTTAGGATAAAAAAAAACAAAATACTATCAATCAAGGTTTCGCAACTTTATTATTTCATCTTCAGGACCCATGTGGATTCTATATCCAGCATGAACCCCATATTATCAGTCTTTACATATTCCGTTTGTCCGAAGATATTTCCCAGATATTAAGTTTCTAAATGGTTTTCTTTAACGATCCTCTTGAATTTATGTTAGAGTGGTTATTTAGGGTTAGAATCCAGTAAAAAAAACAAAAGTTTTTTTTAAATTGTCGACGTTTTGCAACTTTATTGTTGCATCCTCAGGACACATAAATTTTATATCCTGCATGATACCCATATTATCAGTCTTTACCTACTCCGTTCGTTCGTAGATATTTCTCAGGTATTGAATTTCGAAATGGCTTTCGTTAACGATCTTCTTGTTGTTATGTTAGAGTGGTGTATTTTTTGGGGTTAGGAGATATCTGCGGACCCAGGGAGTAGATAAAGACTAATATAGGTTTCATGCAGGATGTAAAATCTATGTATCCTGAGGATGCAACAGCAAATTGGCGAAACGTTGGCAATTTAAAAAAGCGCCGTTTTTTTACCAAATCCTATCCCCAAATAATACACCACTCTAATATAACAACAAGAGAATCGTTAATGAAAACCATGCTGAAACTGAATATCTGGGATATCTGCGGACCAACGGAATAGGTAAAGACTCAGAATATGGGTTTCAATTTAAGATGGCGAAACAAAATGACGGCCAAAATAAAAAATCAACGTAAAAAATCTTGTTCAATTGATTTTAAATTTTGCAGAAAATTTGAATGTGAATATGGGTTACTTATTGAATGTATTTTAAATTACGCCCAAAAGTCAAGTGTGCCATAGATAGAAAGGAAATGGTGAACATATTGGTAGGAATGCAATATGAAGAAAATGGCGCCCAATAAAAATGAAGAGACAATATATGTAACACGTATATACTGTGACAATGTACTGAACTAACTTGGATCACACTTCCCAATAAAAGTAATAATTCATAACGAGGGAAGTTCCGGGTAAAGAAATTTACCGATCGTTTTATTATAGAACCTATACAGGCCGTTTCAAAAAGATTTAAAAAATGAAGGATGAAATGTAGACTAAAAAATATGAAAAAAAAGTTCATATAAACATAGTTCCGTAGACGCTTCATTTTCGCGTTACAATGAATATGGCATAAAATATCACACGTGTTGCAGACTATACTTTTGCTACGACTGCAAATACAGGTTGAACCAAAGTTTTGAACTGTTTCGTTTATTGGTTTATTTAAAAAATAGCCAACATTTATCACCATTTGGTAACTTATCTCGAGGGCTGCCTTTTTTACGCGTGGTTATCTCAAGAACTAATACAAAAGTTTAGAATTTTACGCAGAATAAAAATTGTTTAACTACAGGTTGTTCTTTTTAGAGAACTTTTGTGTATTTCTACTTTGAGTGATACTCTGTATTCTTAAAATATTTTTAGTTTCTTTGTGGACATTTACATTTCATTATTTGTTTAGGTAAGCTAAAAAGAGGCAAAATTCAAAATTTTGGGGTATGTTTTATCGTTTATTAAGCTGAAATCAAAAGTACGACTGCGTCTATAATGTTTAGCCATTTACTTTTTATAAATTATAATTTGTATTAAGGTTTACAATATACAATGTTCTGTGAACTGCTCAGGGTTTGAGTGTTTCTTTAGGCGTACTTCCAATTTTATTTATTCCGACGACTTGCTTTGTGAATTACCTTTGTTTATAATTTAAGAGAAATATTTTTTTCTCAATATTGCGAGGACGGAGGCTATTTTTTGCAGATTTCATCGAAACTTTCTGTTAATGCAAAAAAAAGATCTGGGTATCTTGTTTTTTTTGTATGGTAAAATTTAATTAGATATGCAGAATTTAGTTCTTTCTTATCGTCAATGTTTAATTAATACAGTTCCTTTCGTCTGCAGGCTTTGTCAAAGCTAATAGCAACAATACTCTGAAAGTTAAAGAAATTTAATAATTAGATTATTTCATTTATTTTAATGTAATATTATATATTTTTTTAAAGTCGTTTAAAAAAAATATTTCATGACAAAATAAATATTTTGAAACATTAATTGTAATTTTATATAGTGTGTTCGAGTGTAGTGGTTGATAATAGGACCGATGAATAATTTTTCGACCAAAAGATATAAATAAAAACTTTTGCTTTTTGAAAAAATAAGATTAATATTTTTGCTTAAAATCTGGATTCATGGAAGTGCACTTTGTTTTTGTATACTTTCTTTTATCTCTTTTGATAATTTCAAAAACAAAATAGATAACTTTTTAGTAAAAGGCCAATTTTAAACAAAAAACTTACTGTTCTCAAAAGATAATAAAATTCCACATTTGAGAAGGTGGATGTTAGAAACAATTTTTTTTTCAAGTATTTTGCTGATAATTTAAATATAAGGGTAGTGTAGTACCATAAAAGAAATTTTTTTAGATATCCTATACACAAAATACCAGTTTTTTTCGACGTTAGCTTAGGCTAGCTCAGTAATATCTTATTTTTTGAAGCAAAAGCTTTCATCAAGAATGGACTTTCGTCGGAAAATGAATTTTTTAGTATATTTTCTTTAGTAAAAACATTTTAATTAAATGGAGGTAATAATTTGTAGTATAGAATTGTATACGCTAACAGCTGGACAATTCATCTTGCAATTGTTTAGAATGGCAAGATGTATCGAATTCCATTAAAAAAATTACTGTTAGGATTTAAAAAAGTAAGGTTTTTGTGCAAAAACCGACAACGATGCAAAGAAATTTTACTTGTTTTTCTTGATTGGACTAGATATAAATTTTCTTTTGAAATTATGAGTCTACCTACCTCTGTCAACAACGTCAGGTTTTTAAAAAATAGTACTGTATATCTATATTTATATTTATATATATATATATATATATATATATATATATATATATATATATATATATATATATATATATATATATATATATATATATATATATATATATATATATATATATATATATATATATATATATATATATATATATATATATATATATATATATATATATATATAGGTGTAGAAGTTCTTGAACTTTTCTGTATATATTTTTGGGTTAATTCTTGGGTATTGGTTGGGAATGAAAAAATTATATGACCTAGTGTGTAGTCATATTTAATAAAAATACTTTAAAACTTGACGTTTCGGCAGGTAATCCTTGCCTTTTTCAAAACTACAATATAAATAAAAAAAAACGAATTAAAATTTTGGGACATGCACAATCTTTTATATAAAATCAACTTACCCTAGAACGTAAGTACATACCACATATATCCAAATAAAAACATAGAACAATACGACATTAATACATACATATTCTGTTTAAAACGAGCCACATTTTCGACCGTAAAACACTGTTATTTTGTGTTTACCGGAGTCAACTGTACTGAAATATGAATATCGATTTTTGCCGGAAAAAATAAACAAGAAAATTTAACAAATACAGAGATTCCAAACTATGTAAACGACGTTTTAAGTTTGGGTCTGAATTTCGCTGCGCCAATACAACAACCAATCGAAGCTCCACTGCCTGAAATAATTTGTAACATAGAATCATCCATTTCGTATCTAAATACATCAACCAAGGATGAAATAAGAACTAAATGTTGTAATATACTTAGCAATTTTAAAAACAAAAATAAACTAGAGGCTGAAGATAAAACTCTAAACAACAATCCAACATCTAAACCTACTAATTCTTAAGCCAGACAAAACAAACAAGACAGTTATCATGGACGCCCAAGAATACGATAGTAAAATTAAAGATCTTTTATGTGACACATCGACGTATAAAGAAATGAAAAATGACCCTACCGACCGATATCAAAAATTAAATAATCAGCTAATAGATAAATGGGACAAAAAAGGTTACATTTCACCAAACACCACAAAAAAATTAAAAATACACAACGCATTGCCGCCAAAAATTTACGGTCTACCTAAATTGCATAAAGATGGTATCCCTTTACGCCCCATTGTTTCTTGCATACAAGCTCCTTTTAATAACCTATCCAAATTTTTAAAAGATATAATTTCAAACGTTATTAACAAAAATCAATATTATATAAAAGATTCATTTCATTTCAAGAAAAAAATTAAAGAAATTCAGTTACCCAAAAACCATAAATTGATATCCTTAGATGTAATCTCATTCTATACAAATGTTTCTATAATTTTAGCTAAGGACATAATTTCCAAAAAATGGAATGAAATAAAAAAATATACAAGTATACCCTTGGACGATTTTTTAGAGGCAGTTCAGTTAACACTAAACTCCACGTATTTCTTATATGAAGATAAAATCTATAAACAGATAGACGGTTGCGCAATGGGTGCCAGTATATCTAGTGTTATCGCCCAACTGGTATTAGAAGACCTAGAAGAAACAATTATTCCTCAACTAGATTGCAATATACCATTTTTCTTTAGATACGTGGACGATTGTATAACTGCGGTTCCACAAGATAAAATCGATAACGTACTTACAAAATTCAATAGTTATCATAACAAGCTTCAATTTACTGTGGAAATCGAAGAAAACATGAAACTTAATTTCTTAGATATCACTTTACACAGAAAAAATGATGCAATAAAGACAGAATGGTACACTAAAAAAACTTGGTCTGCTAGTTAACTAATTACCTTTCACAACATCCCCTTTCCCAAAAAAAATCGGTAATAATAGGGCTTGCAGATAGGGCCATTCAACTATCAGACGTGGAATTTAGACAACAATCCATTAACAAAGCTAAAGAAGCTCTTATAAAAAATAGCTATCCAAAACATCTAAAAAAAAAAATCCAAAATGGCGGCGTAGTAAAATGTTAAAAAAATTATTATGAAAAAACTGTTTATCCAATTTATTTGAAATTTGGATAAACATCAAGTATTATGTTGGAATCAACTATTAAAATGTTGGTACGAATCCAATATGGCGGAAGAAAATGGCGGTATAATGACAATTGCAATTGTTTAGAATGGCAAGATGTATCGAATTCCATTAAAAAAATTACTGTTAGGATTTAAAAAAGTAAGGTTTTTGTGCAAAAACCGACAACGATGCAAAGAAATTTTACTTGTTTTTCTTGATTGGACTAGATATAAATTTTCTTTTGAAATTATGAGTCTACCTACCTCTGTCAACAACGTCAGGTTTTTAAAAAATAGTACTGTATATCTATATTTATATTTATATAAATATATATATATATATATATATATATATATATATATATATATATATATATATATATATATATATATATATATATATATATATATATATATATATATATATATATATATATATATATATATATATATATATATATATATATATATATATATATATATATATATATATATGTAGAAGTTCTTGAACTTTTCTGTATATATTTTTGGGTTAATTCTTGGGTATTGGTTCGGAATGAAAAAATTATATGACCTAGTGTGTAGTCATATTTAATAAAAATACTTTAAAACTTGACGTTTCGGCAGGTAATCCTTGCCTTTTTCAAAACTACAATATAAATAAAAAAAAACGAATTAAAATTTTGGGACATGCACAATCTTTTATATAAAATCAACTTACCCTAGAACGTAAGTACATACCACATATATCCAAATAAAAACATAGAACAATACGACATTAATACATACATATTCTGTTTAAAACGAGCCACATTTTCGACCGTAAAACACTGTTATTGTGTGTTTACCGGAGTCAACTGTACTGAAATATGAATATCGATTTTTGCCGGAAAAAATAAACAAGAAAATTTAACAAATACAGAGATTCCAAACTATGTAAACGACGTTTTAAGTTTGGGTCCGAATTTCGCTGCGCCAATACAACAACCAATCGAAGCTCCACTGCCTGAAATAATTTGTAACATAGAATCATCCATTTCGTATCTAAATACATCAACCAAGGATGAAATAAGAACTAAATGTTGTAATATACTTAGCAATTTTAAAAACAAAAATAAACTAGAGGCTGAAGATAAAACTCTAAACAACAATCCAACATCTAAACCTACTAATTCTTAAGCCAGACAAAACAAACAAGACAGTTATCATGGACGCCCAAGAATACGATAGTAAAATTAAAGATCTTTTATGTGACACATCGACGTATAAAGAAATGAAAAATGACCCTACCGACCGATATCAAAAATTAAATAATCAGCTAATAGATAAATGGGACAAAAAAGGTTACATTTCACCAAACACCACAAAAAAATTAAAAATACACAACGCATTGCCGCCAAAAATTTACGGTCTACCTAAATTGCATAAAGATGGTATCCCTTTACGCCCCATTGTTTCTTGCATACAAGCTCCTTTTAATAACCTATCCAAATTTTTAAAAGATATAATTTCAAACGTTATTAACAAAAATCAATATTATATAAAAGATTCATTTCATTTCAAGAAAAAAATTAAAGAAATTCAGTTACCCAAAAACCATAAATTGATATCCTTAGATGTAATCTCATTCTATACAAATGTTTCTATAATTTTAGCTAAGGACATAATTTCCAAAAAATGGAATGAAATAAAAAAATATACAAGTATACCCTTGGACGATTTTTTAGAGGCAGTTCAGTTAACACTAAACTCCACGTATTTCTTATATGAAGATAAAATCTATAAATAGACAGACGGTTGCGCAATGGGTGCCAGTATATCTAGTGTTATCACCCAACTAGTATTAGAAGACCTAGAAGAAACAATTATTCCTCAACTAGATTGCAATATACCATTTTTCTTTAGATACGTGGACGATTGTATAACTGCGGTTCCACAAGATAAAATCGATAACGTACTTACAAAATTCAATAGTTATCATAACAAGCTTCAATTTACTGTGGAAATCGAAGAAAACATGAAACTTAATTTCTTAGATATCACTTTACACAGAAAAAATGATGCAATAAAGACAGAATGGTACACTAAAAAAACTTGGTCTGCTAGTTAACTAATTACCTTTCACAACATCCCCTTTCCCAAAAAAAATCGGTAATAATAGGGCTTGCAGATAGGGCCATTCAACTATCAGACGTGGAATTTAGACAACAATCCATTAACAAAGCTAAAGAAGCTCTTATAAAAAATAGCTATCCAAAACATCTTATACATTCTATTTTTAAAAAAAGAATACACAAATTCTACAACAAAACCGACGCTCGATCACAAAATAAAAACCAAAAACAAAATTATATAACACTTCCCTATATTAGAGGACTGTCGGAAAAAATCCAACATGTAATGGCCAAACACAACGTACATATTGCCCACAAAGGATATAATTTATTAAACCGTCATTATACCAAATTAAAAGCAAAAACCGAAAAATTTAAAAAAACACATGTTATATATGAAATACCTTGCAACGATTATAATGGCATTTATATTGGTCAAACTAGCCAATACCTGCAATCTAGATTAAAATCACACAAATACGACAAACGCAACCAAACGGCCCTTACCAAACACGAACAAAATGAAAAACACACTTTTAACACCAGAATTTTAAAAACGGAATCCAATACCAAAAAAAGAGAAATTTATGAAACAATTGAAATTAAAAGAAACAGTCGAGCTATTAACGATAAAAGAGATATTCATTCCCTTAACAAAATCTACTTTAATCTAATTTAACATACAATAATAGCATGAAAAAAAAAACGAAAAAAAATATTGGCTTATAAAAAAATCAAAAAAATGTAAATATAAATTTTAACTCCATTTCAAAAATAATTAAAAGAAATGTTTATAACGAAACTTTTATTCTAATTAAGGAATAGTACCTACCTCCTTCCTGCAACGTAAAAATATTCTTTCTGGCAAAAATCCATATTCATATTTCAGTACAGTTGACTTCGGTAAACACACAACAACAGTGTTTTACGGTCGAAAATGTGGCTTGTTTTAAACAGAATATATATGTATTAAAGTCGTATTGTTCTATATTTTTATTTGGATATATGTGGTATGTACTTGCGTTCTAGGGTACTAAATTTTAATTCGTTTTTTTTCCTTTATATTGTAGTTTTAAAAAAGGCAAGGATTACCTGCCGAAACGTCAAGTTTTAGAGTATTTTTATTAAATATGACTACACACTAGGTCATATAAATTTTTCATTCCGAACCAATACCCAAGAATTAACCCAAAAAAAAAAAAAATATATATATATATATATATATATATATATATATATATATATATATATATATATATATATATATATATATATATATATATATATATATATAGCAGAAATACATCATTTCTGCAGGTGCAAAACGGCCTACAAGAAGAATTGCTTTCGATTATGTCACAGGGTACCCTCCTGCGATCATGATTTCTGGGCCTTTACCCTCATCAGGCAGGCTTGTACCCAGGGAGATCTGAAATAACAGATTGCTCGATATGACAAAATCAAAAACTAAACGTCTATCATACTGGAACAGTACTACATGCTAAGTATAACACTTAGCGCCACCTATTGGGGCTCCGGTGGTTTCCGGCTGCAAGTATGCACTAGCACCATCATGCGGAGAGTAGATACTAAAATCAATAAAAATGCGCTTTCACACACCTTTATCAAAAGTTCTATATATGTATATATATATATATATATATATATATATATATATATATATATATATATATATATATATATATATATATATATATATTAAAGGGCGGCAATGAAGTTAAGAAAAATTCCAGAGTCAGCTATTCCAGTAATTTCAGAAAAATCTCTAAAACAATATACGACTATTCACAAAAAGTAGTAGAAATATTGTCTTACAAGAAAGCAAAACCCTTATGCATACTCACTTAATAATGTAATCAATTCAATTTTCCACAAGTTTTATAACAAATCAAATGTTAGTGACAAAAATAAATTTGCGAGATACATTCTAAATAGTAAAACTTTATTTAGGTATTTTGTTATTTTTTTTTGAAAATTATATAATAATATAAACATGTAAAAACACACAATGGCAGCTGGGTTCTCTGAGCATCTAACAGTATAACACTGTAACAGATCAATAAGTTTTTTAACGCTTGTTTATTTCTTTAAACCTTGTGCTTGATTCACAATAAAATCTAAATATCAGCAAATCATAGAAGGACTACGGCGCTCGAATAATTGCTATTAATCATCCTACAGGTTAAGTCGATTAATCTTACAATTTTATCGTTCTTTAGCTTTGAAAATGACATATCTCTCTGAGGCAAAATCAATGTATGTATATAGACTCAAAGAATACAGGTATATTTTATATATACATATATATATATATATATATATATATATATATATATATATATATATATATATATATATATACATAAATATCTTTATTGAATCCTTGGGACAGTAATGAATACATGTATGGATTAGGTCAAAAATGTGGACCCTCTAACAATGGGCCAAGATATATGTAGCAAAAAAAGAAAAGAAAAACAATAAACTAACTAAGTTTAACATAATTATTACAAAAAACATAGCCAAGTTTTAAGTTTGTTAACCATCCTAAATGTTAAAAAAATCTTGCACACTATAGAAACTTTTAGTTATCAAAAAGTCTTGTACAGATTTTTTAAACAACTTATCATTGGATGTCGTTTTAAAGCTATTTGGTAACTTATTGTATATTTTAGCGCCTATATAGTAAACATTATTGTCCGTTACACTTAGTGAATGGACAGGGTATACTAGATCGTGACAGCCACGGGTAATATAATTATGAAACTTATCATTTTGTTGAAATTTTTTCATAACAAATATAAGTAATTCCAAAATAAATAAGGATGGTAGCGTCAGGATCCTATATTTCCTGAACAAAGATCTGCATGTGGCCCATCCACACACCCCAGCCATTATTCGAATTATACGTTTCTGTATTTTAAATGCCCGAAATAATTGGGAGGTATTGCCCCAAAAGATCAAGCCATATTTCACACGATTGTAAACAGCATAGTAATATGAATAAAGAATATCTTTTGTAGTTGTTTGCTTTAATCTGTATAATGCATATGATGTTGTTGCTAATTTTTTGCAGAGTTCATCAACGTATATGTCCCAGCAAAACTTGTTATCCACATGGATACCCAAAAATTTAATATTTGTAACTTGTATTGATTTATGGTTAATTTTAAGCAGTTGTGATTCATTAATGATTCGAGTTTGGGGCGTAAAGGGAAAAAAGTTTGTTTTTTCAACATTTAAGTGTAGTTTATTTGCTTGGAACCAGTTATAAAATTTTTTAAGCATTAGTTGAGACATCTGAGTAGCCCCTTGTATATTGTTACAAGATAGCTACTATCATCAGCAAATAAAGTTAAGTTCCGATTATCACAAACATCTGGTAAGTCGTTTATGAATAATAAGAACAAAAGGGGGCCCAGGATAGAACCTTGGGGTACACCACAGCTAATATTTAATTTTTTAGATCTTACCTTGCCAATTTCAACTACCTGATAGCGATCCAAAAGATACGACCGTAACCACTCGTGCACCTTGCACATCAAACCACATTCATAGAGTTTGTCCAAAAGTAGCACGTGATCAACGAGATCAAAAGCTTTGCTAAGATCCATAAACAGGCCAATACATTTATTTTTATTATTTAGATTTTCATACACATTATTTAGAAACTCACAAATTGCAGATTGTGTGGATCGACGACTACAGAAACCATTTTGGCAAGATTTGAGTATATTAAAATGTTTGACAAAAGCCATAATTTCATCATACATAGTTCGTTCAATAACTTTAGAAATTACAGGTAAAATAGCTATAGGTCGATAATTTTTTAGCAGCCGCGCATTTCCTTTTTTGAGGAGCGGAATCACCTTCGCGGCTTTTAAGCTATCTGGAAAGACACCACTCATGAGCGACCAATTAACTAAATACGTAAGTGGGATCAACAATAAATTAGCAGTTTTTTTAAAAACGTTTGCAGGTAAATTATCATAACCAATGGCAGTGGTATTTTTTAGTTTTTTAATTGTTGCCATGACCTCGCACTCATTAAGAGGTCGTACCGTCATGGAATGGAATCGGGTATGGCATCTTGAAGGTTTGAAGACCTATATATATATATATATATATATATATATATATATATATATATATACAGGGTGGCCCAACGAAAAGGTCCCACCCTTATTTATGACTTTCCTGGTATATTTTGGGAAAAATGGACACGTCAATTTTGATTTTTACGTCTTTTCATGTATATGTATAATACAGGGTGTTCCAAAAATATATCGCATTACACTTGACATTTTTAAATGGAAACCCCCAATTTTTTTTCTATTTTTGGATTCTCCAGGAAGTTTTTAGTAACTTTTGTATAATAGAGTTTATACCTATCTTCAACCATTTTGAAGTTATTTGAATAATTGAATAATATCAAGTATTGATAAATTAAATTCAAGAAAGGGTCAAAATAACGAAACTTTATTATCAAAACGGAAACATTGCAAGGGCTACTGCCCGGTTGTTTAATACGTTACATTCAGTCAAAAATATTAACCATAAGTATGTGGCTAAATTAATAAGAAAATTTGAAGCAACTAGATCTGTATCTAATATTCGCCGGAATCAGGAACACTAAACCATTTACAGTTTTACATTCACATTAAAATTTAAACAAAAATTAGTTACTTAGCTACAATGTGTCAAAAAGTCAATGTGGTAATAAATGTTGAAAGTGGTGTCCGTTTACCTCCATGCAATAATAAATATTTTGCTCAAATCTATTCCTAACATTTTCACACATTTCTGGAGTTATTTGTCTGCATTCCGCCGTGATCCGCTCCCGAAGATCTTGGATGGAGTCTGGCTTCGTACTAAAAACCTTACTTTTTATATGTCCCCAAAGAAAGTAATCTAAAGGACTCAAGTCCGGAGACCTTGGTGGCCACTCAATGCGCCGTCCGATCCACTGATTTGGGAAATGGGTGTCCAAAAACTGTCGTACTGGAGCTACATAGTGCGGTGGTGCACCATCTTGTTGGAAATGAAGAAAATTTTCATTATAATTAACCTCATTTTCTATTATTTCGGTTATTCGTGGCTCTATTGTATTTTCCAACATGTCCAAGTACAACTCCCCCGTATATATATATATATTTCCGAAAATGCCGGCCCAGACATTAATTTTTTATATATATATATATATCTATAAATGTATTCGAGTCGCTCCAATATCGACAATTATATTTACAGCACCATGTATATATATATTATATATAAATATATTTGGGTTATATATACCTTCTATATAATCGTCTTCATTAAGCTCATGGACAAGTTTAGTTTTGTACGGGTGAAATTTATAGGATTTCAAAATTCTTTGCACTGTTGAGCGTGTAAATCCTGAAGAAGTAGCCAGACCACGAGTACTTTGGGTGTTGTCAAGAGCCACGTGTCCCAAAACTGCTATTTCTCTGGCTTCATTTCTACTTGGACGATTTTCCTGATTCCGGCGAATATTAGATACAGATCCAGTTGCTTCAAATTTTCTTATTAATTTAGCCACATACTTATGGTTAATATTTTTGTCTGGATGTAACGCATTAAACAACCGGGCGGTAGCTCTTGCAATGCTTCCGTTTTGATAATACAGTTTCGTTATTTCGACCCTTTCTTGAATTGAATAAATCATTGCAAAATATTATAATAGAACTAGGCAACTTAACGATTTCAAATCAAAGATAAAGTTGTTCTATGATTTACGATGACATTGACGGATGCTAAATTTCTTGCTGGTATCGGTGATTATTATTTTTTTCCGTATTATCAGTACTAAATTAAATGAGGCGAATTTTATAAAAAAAATTAAAAAAACTTCAAAATGGTTGAAGATAGGTATAAACTCTATTATACAAAAGTTACTAAAAACTTCCTGGAGAATCCAAAAATAGAAAAAAAATTGGGGGTTTCCATTTAAAAATGTCAAGTGTAATGCGATATCTTATTTTTGGAACACCCTGTATTATACAATCATACATGAAAAGACGTCCCCCTAAAAATCAAAATTGACGTGTCCAAGCGTTTTTCCCAAAATATACCAGGAAAGTCATAAATAAGGGTGGGACCTTTTCGTTGGGCCACCCTGTATATATATATATATATATATATATATATATATATATATATATATATATATATATATATATATATATATATATATATATTTATATATACATATATCAACATACTATCATTTAATGTTCCCAACGAAGGCCAGGAGTCACAATGTAATTCAATGCCGGTCGTGGTATTAGCCAGCGGAGTAGTTGTTTTTGTGATTCCATTTTGTGCCTTTGCCCTACACGGGGCTCGCTAGAGCTCTAATAAGAGCGAAATTGCGATCGTCGTTTGACTAAAATGGATCATTGTGTCTGCTGTCATGCAGAACATGCTCCAAACAGGGATCATTTTCTTGTTATATATATATATATATATATATATATATATATATATATATATATATATATATATGTACTATCTCAAAATTTAGCGTGTCTAAAAAGGCAGGCGGAACATTACATGCTAAAGAAGACGAAGATTCTTCCTGCTGATGATTTTGATAAATGTTTGAACTCTGCACCAGACCAGATTTACTTCTTTATAAAATAAATATCGATATACAGTGCTATTTTTTAAAAACCTGACATTGTTTGCTTTTTTGCTTAAAGAGGTAGGTAGACTTATAATTTCAAAAGGAAATGTATATATCTAGTCCAATCAAGAAAAACAAGTAAAATTTCTTTGCATCGTTGTCGGTTTTTGCACAAAAACCTTACTTTTTTAAATCCTAACAGTAATTTTTTTATTGGAATTCGATACATCTTGCCATTCTAAACAATGGCAAGATGAATTGTCCAGCTTTTAGCGTATAAAATTCTATACCACAAATTATTACCTCCATTTAATTATAATGTTTTTACTAAAGAAAATATACTTACAAATTCATTTTCCGACGAAAGTCCAATCTTGATAAAAGCTTTTGCTTCAAAAAATAAGATATTACTGAGCTAGCCTAAGCTAACGTCGAAAAAAAAATAGTATTTTGTATATAGGATATCTGAAAAATTTTCTTTTAAGGTACTACACTACCCTTATTTTTAAATTATCAGCAAAATACTTGATAAAAAAAATTGTTTCTACCATCTACCTTCTCAAATGTGGAATTTTATTATCTTTTGAGAACAGTAAGTTTTTTGTTTAAAATTTGCCTTTTACTAAAAAGTTATCTATTTTGTTTTTGAAATTATCAATAGAGATAAAAGAAAGTATACAAAAACAAAGTGCACTTCCATGAATCCAGATTTTAAGCAAAAATATTAATCTTATTTTTTCAAAAAGCAAAAGTTTTTATTTATAATATCTTTTGATCGAAAAATTATTCATCGGTCCTATTATCTACCACTACACTCGAACACACTATATAAAATTACAATGAATGTTTCAAAATATTTATTTTGTCATGAAATATTTTTTTGAAACAACTTATAAAAAAATATATAATATTCCATTAAAAGAAATGAAATAATCTAATTATTAAATTTCTTTAACTTTCAGAGTATTGTTGCTATTAGCTTTGCCGAAGCCTGCAGACGAAAGGAACTGTATTAATTAAACATTGACGATAACAAAGAACTAAATTCTGCATATCTAATTAAATTTTACCATACAAAAAAAACAAGATAACCGGATTTTTTACATTAACAGAAAGTTTCGATGAAATCTGCAAAAAATAGCCTCCGTCCTCGCATATATATATATATATATATATATATATATATATATATATATATATATATATATATATATATGTATATATGTGTATTTGTATATATAATATATAATATATATATATATATATATATATATATATATATATATATATATATATATATATATATATATATATATATATATATATATATATATATATATATATATATATATATATATATATATATATATATATATAAATATATATGAAGGATTAATTAATGCTATAAATTTGTTTTTGTGTCCTTCTTGATAAGGTCTTTTTGGGAAAAATATTTTACCAATTTTTGTTTTTCTTCTTCTAATGTATCAGAAGAATTTTGTTCAATTTTGGAGCTTAAAATAAGGCCAACAGGCGTTAAGCCTGCTCCAATCTGCACCTGAAGATTAGATAAAAATCTGACATTCTTCTGTATATGTGTAGGTAAGAGTAGTTTAAATTCTTCGTTCATTTGTACAGAACGTAGAGCCAAACAATTTGAAGGAGTAGGAAACAAGATTTTTCGCGTTTCAGAGGGTAAACCCTCATATCATTTGTTATTTGTTCTTGCTGGGGATTATTTTTTACTGTATGGATATATTTTCTCCTTCCTCTTGGGGAATTATTGTATTCTCATGGATCAAACGAACATCGTGGGTTATTTATTATTATTATTATTATTATTATTATTTTAATTTGTTTCTTTTTTAACGAACAATCCAAAAGTATAAAGGTAGTCAAGACCACTATACCTCAATTCAGTACTCAGTATCGATCTGTGAATGCCAAAACCACACCTTTTCGGCCAAGACAAAAATAGCAGGGCTATAAAACCTGAAAATCAGGACCCCTAAATCCTGTAAAAAAGTTTATGGGTAACGTAGTTAAGCCAACTACACCTATTGTGGATTAGAATACAAAATAAAACACAATTATTTTAGAAATATATTATTGGTCAAAATATGTGAATTGAGGATTTTAAAACCTGTAAGCCAGGTTGAGGTTAACGTAGCCAAGCCAGCTATACCTGTTATAATTAGTTTTTGGGTAAACAGTCAAAACAACTACATTGTTTACTAACCTGTCGATTCCGATTCGCTGCTTTGTAAGGAGTCGTCTGGACATACAAGCTTTTCTAAATTGGCACACTTCTTTTTCAGGTCGCGTAATTCGTTAAATTTTTCGTCATATTTCCGACTTGAACGCTAAACTGGATTTTAAAAGCCCGTATGCTTTGGCACAATAAAATGAACTAAAGATGTGTGTAACGGATACTCCGTAACCTATCGACAAATTTGTTATCACTTGGTTATTTCTTTAAACCTTGTCCGTGATTCGCAATAAAATGTACCTACCCGCAAATCATAGAAGGACGGAGACGCGATGCATAATAGCAATCGAAGGTTCTACTAATCCTTAAAGTTTAGGAAGAATCTTGACCATGTATGCCAATTAATTAAAACAAAAACATTTTGACTTACCCGAGAAAAGAGACGTTAGAACTTAAATAGTCACACACTTCGCACTTACGCACCATAATGCCCAAGAACTCGCACAAAGATGATCAAAAATCATCCAAAAAGTCACAAAAATCGCCCAAAAACAATGCTTTTCTTCAAGCCAACACCACTTTTTTCCGATTTACTCTTTTACTACACTTTTGTAAAAGCGTACATACTAGCACTACGATACTAAAAAATGATACCGTTAGAAATTGTCAGTTTTTAAGCAATGGCATTATATGGAAATAAAGAAATACCGTATACCTACTTTAATTACCTAGACGACCATTAATTCGTCACACGCGGCTAGAATTTCATATTAAACTCAGCAAATACATTATATGTATAATATGGCCTCCCCTTTTAATGTCTTAAAAGTGTTTCCAGCTGGCATTCTTCAACCACCGTTTTATCACAAGTTTTATCCCAAATCTTTAAATTTTGGAGGCATCGGAGTAGTGATAGGACATGAAGTCACCCATGCTTTCGATGATAAAGGTCGACTGTTTGATCATGAAGGTAATCTAAAACTTTGGTGGAAGAACGACGCCATTCAAAAATTCTACGAGAAATCCCGATGTATTATAGGTAACACTAAGCTTTAAGTTTGCTTCTGTAAAAACTAACAAAACTGTACGTTGGTGGGTAAAATATTTTAACTGATTTGCAGGCTTTGCCTAAAAATATAGAATTTAATTACTACAAGTATATAGAAAAATCTTTTACGGTCTTAGTCATATTGTTAATTTTTCGAGAGTGAGGAAAGAAAAAGAAATAGTTGCCTTGTGTTTAAATTGTATAACGAACTTTTAGTCATCCGCCGCTATTTAGAGAGAGTTTAAGGATATTTAAGAATGGATGGTAGAACCCGCCAAGATAAGCATTTTTTCAATATTTCCCCATGTTTTTGAAATATTTATAAAGTTATAAATCAAAAATGTTTTACCCATGCGACGAATCAATAGTATAAGCCATTTTTGTATTAATTGTTCAATTTAATACGTAGGGGAGACTGTTGTATACTGGGACAGGTTCCATACTGGGACAATTTAAATTTCCCGCAAACTAAACGAAGTAAAATTCCGAATTAAATACAGGAATATATTCATGCACTGCCCTCTATTGGTAGCTATAAATATTTATCAGCAAATTGTTCAGTATGTCTGAAACCGGCGAACACGTGAATTTGCAGTCATAAAGTTTTTAGTTTCCTGTTGAAATCGGGTAGAATATTACCCTTGTTTATTAAAATTAGTTTGTGAATATTCGTATACATAGTGCCCAAAGTGTTTTAAAGGTAAGTTTGGACATATATTGCTTGTAATTACATTTTTGTTAAAAAAATTGAGGCATAACCTAAAATAAGTCTAGTGTTGTATAGTGGGACAAAAGCATATGGTGCATACTGGGTCTGTCCCACTATACACCCGACGGTTTATAAGTGTGTATTAATGGATATTTTTATGGTTTGCCAGAGTAAAAATGCTGAATTTGCTTTTTATTATCTCACGTTACGTGTTCGAAAGCATGGAAGAAGATAATAAAATATATATTTTTAGTTAGAATTACCACAACATTTAAAACTTAAATTGGCATAAAGTTGATACATAATACGTGGGTAACTGTTTTTGTTTTGATTACAGAAAATGAGCGATAAAAAAAGACCCCGAAAAAACAACAAATCTTACAAAGAGAGTAAACAAGCTCATGCGGAAAATGCAGACAAAATGAAGAGAGCTGTTTTAGCTGTTATTAACCAAAATATTAAAATCAGGGAGGCCGCCGGTCAATTTGAAGTATCCAAATCTGCCTTACAGAGATATATTGCAAAATATCGAAATACCAATGAGGAGCAGAAAGTAAGTTTTAGCTTTGAGAGGCATCATGGATTTTCCCAAATATTTTCGGATGACGAAGAACAGTTGCTTAGTGAATACTTGATTACTGCCGCAAATATGTGTTACGGATTATCAGCTAAAGAAACCCGTTTGTTTGCCTATAGATTTGCTATCTCGAATGAAAAATTAATTCCTGAATCTTGGAACAAAAATAAGTGTGCCGGAGAAGAATGGATGAAGCTTTTTCGAGCTAGACACAATATAAGTTTACGAACCCCTGAAGCCACAAGCTTAAGCCGTGCAACAAGTTTCAACAAACATAATGTTGGTTTATTTTTTACTAACCTTCTTAATGTATTTGAAAAATATGGTTTTAATTCTAACCATATATTTAACTGCGATGAAACCGCTGTAACAACTGTACACAGACCCCCAAAAATAATAGCTCCGTGTGGTCAAAAGCAAGTAGGTAAGGTAACGAGCGCCGAGAGAGGAGTTTTAGTAACAATGTGTGCCACTATCTCTGCTAATGGTACATATGTACCGCCGTTTTTCGTTTTTCCGAGAAAAAACTTTAAAACCCACAAGCTTAATGGTGCACCACCAGGCTCAAAAGGAGCAGCACATCCAAGTGGTTGGATGACTGGAACCAACTTTTTGGAATATTTGAAACACGTAACAGATGCAGTACATTGTAATACAAACAACAAGATATTATTAATATTAGATAATCATGAAAGTCATACAGATGTTAGGGTGCTACAATATTGTAAAATAAACGGCATCGTATTGGTTACATTACCGCCACATTGTAGTCACAAACTTCAGCCTCTTGACGTGTCTTGTTTCGGCCCATTTAAAGGATACTATAATAAAGCTATGGACGAATGGCTGATAAATCATCCTGGTGTTCCAGTAACTTTGTACAATATAGCAGAAATAGTTGGAAAATCTTTTGGGTTAGCTTTTACACCAAGCAACATAATTAAAGGATTTCAACACACAGGGATTTACCCTTTAAATTCAGAGATATTTCAGGAATCAGACTATTTGTGTTCGTCGGTCACGAACCGTACACAATCTCTTGCTGAAAGTTCTATGGATGATCCTGATGCAGGTGATTTGGCTTCAAATGTTTTAGACACCACTCAGCCAGGCTGTTCCAGAACCAACCCAGAAAAGGAAATAATGCCTAAAAAGAATATCGTTACTCCGGAATCTATAAGACCACATTTAAAAGCAGCAGCTAGAAAGTTAAATCAGAAAAGAAAAAAAATCACATCAATGATTCTAACTGACACGCCAGTAATTGAAGAAAAAAAGCGAAAAGAAGAAGAAAAAATAGCGAAAGATACACAAAGAATACAAAAGAGTGCAAAGGTAAAGGCTGTTACAAAGAATTTATTTATAGACTCTAGTGACAGTGACGTATCCATAAAAGATTTGTGTGATGACAGTTCTGATATTTCGGATGAATTTGAAGGAGAAGCAGATTTGGAAGTAAAGCCTACTGATTTTGTCCTTGTGAAATATCCTTTGGAAAAGAGAATAAAATATTACGTTGGTCAAGTAGAAAAAATTGAAGCAAACGAATATCTTGTCAATTTCCTAAAAAAGACTGCCAATTATAAATTTTTCTTCCCAGAAAAAAGAGACGACGATTTAATTTTAAAGGATGATATTGTTATTAAACTTCCTGCTCCTTTTATATCAGGGGGGACCGAACGAGCAGCCAAGATATGGTGTTTTGATTATGACTTTTCTTCTTTTAACATAGAATAATTTTCTTGTTCATTTAAATTTGTTTTTCAATTAGTTTTGTTTGTTTTACATATATTATATTAGTTACCAACAAACTTAAAAAGTAATGCTTTCATATTTTTGATGAGTTATAAATAAAATATGTCTTTGTATCTTGTTACTGAGTTATACGTATTTTATTTCAATTAAACATTATTATTATCAGGTTGTCCCAGTATGTCCACATTCAGGTCCCACTATAAAACAAGGGGTTGTTGTATAGTGGGACTCGGGCGTGTAGTGGGACAATGCCTTTTTTGGTTCAGCATTTTACTGTATTCATAATAAAATTTATTTTTGGAAGTACTATTGTGTTTCAAATGTAATTAACACAAAAAATCCCAAAATACTACTAAAATATAATTTTTATGTTCATTTAAAAAATATTGTCCCAGTATACAACAGTCTCCCCTACATGTAGACTATGACTTTTACGGTATCAATAGACCTAGCATGTGGTAAAAACAAGGCCAAATCTCACAAAGGCAGTATCAGAGAGCGAGTCGCTGCGCGGCGCATGCAGAACAGCAGAAGAGGTTCAAACCCCCCGGTGTCCTAGCATAAATTAAGATAATCAGCATCAGTATGGTAGATAAGAAAAAACTTGTGTCGAAAAAGTTTATTACACCGGGTGTTCCAAAATGTTATATACACATAGGGCCAACGCGGCTTTATATTCAAGATTCAGGGTGTTAATTTTTTTATTTGCCCTTTTTCCGTGCGTATCAAAACCAGATTGTTGGATTGGAGTGAAACTAGGTGTAAGTTCTTATTATTATAGAGAAATACATTTTTTTATGATAAATACTTGTGAGATTACTGACCGTGGTGTACAAACAGTAAGATTATTTTTACCATTTCTCAGTCATACATTTTATTTTGACAATTTGATATAACATTTATTCTCTGATTAATTTTACATGAAAAATGTTCACCTAGTTTAAGTCGATAAATCGGACTATGTTCGAGATAGTTTGATTTTTAAATAATGACGGCCTTGCCTAAAAATGTAGAATTTAATTACTGAACATTTCGTATTCCTACTCGCTTGTACGCCACCGATCAGTATATGTGTAATAACAATAATCTGTTTCAAAATGACAACCGCCTAAAAGTTAAAAGCTTCTATTCTTAGTTATTATGGCCTATTTGTTTTACACTTATTTTTTTAAATTCAGTATTATGGAAATGTTATTAGACATGTGAAATTTGTATGAAAAATGTGTGTCATTGAAATAAGGCCTCAAGTTTTTAAAAAATACTTAAATTTTTAAAAGATCTCAGTGAGGATGAGGTTTTTTTATAGCTTTACTATTTAACTGCCTACACTAAATATTATTTCTTACCTTTTACTACAACAGTTTATAAACAGAAGCTACTTTTTAAAAATAATTTTTGGTTTTATAAAACGGTAAAAGGGTGTCACTTATATTTATTTTTTAATCAATATTTTAAAAACATGTATTAGATATGTGAAATTTGTGACTTTAACGGAATGTCATACTTGACATCGGGTTGCTAGATGTCTATAAACAGCTTGTCAAATCCGAAAGCTCGGTTAAATATTCTAAACAACAATTAAGTTTTGTGCAACCGGCTGTTAATGTGAAAAAAATATTATTAAAAATAAAGCTAGAGCATATTTTATTTAACATACCTAGTAAATGTAAATCAATTATTTTCAAAAGCTTTTTGACTGTTTATTTATTGTTTACAGGCTGCTTCATTTATTTGACTCTAAAGTTATTTTTTTTTGTTTTGCAAACTTTTATTTTTGTATTTATTTCCAACCATTTTTCAGATAAGCAAAACTTTTTATGGAAAATAAATGTTTCGTCTAAAATCACATTGATTATAGAATTACCCAAAAATCACACCTCGTACAAAAAACTTTAAATGGCTTTTTATGTCAAATTTGTATGCTTCTAGTTTGGCTATCTTAGAAAATTTGATTTCCCAATTTTTTGTTTTACCTAATTGTTTTTTGAGAAATTTATATATTATTTGGCGACATTTTTTGCAGCCAAACTTATTTTTTCTAATAAGCAAAACTTTTTCGCCTAAAATCATAAATAAAAACGTTGTCCATATGTTACCCAAATCCACGCTTACGCTGTATATTATTTTTTCTTAAAAATCTCACACAAAAAACCTAAAACTATTCAAAATACCACCAACTTAATTGCCTATTGGCCTCCAAAAATGCCAAATCGAGTAAATCGGCACCAAAGGAGGTGACGAGAGAAACGATATCGTTTTACTCGGTGTGACTGGACCCTTGTTTATAGATAAACGAGACTTGACATTCATGCCAACGGGAATGGCAAAAATGTGTTAAATATTGGACAGAGAGTAATGTCAATGATGATCGTTTGGATGCTGATTTTGAAACAACAGTCTACACAGGGAATTGTCACATATCTCAAATTTGAATTAAATTGAAATGAAGACCTTAAAATCAATTTATGCTGCGGCCCCAATGACGTCTCGACTGCTTTTATACAGGGCTGTATATATATTATAAGCCATATTCTTAGTATTATTTTTCAAAGTTCACTTGATACTGGGACTTATCCATACAAATGGAAATTCAAATCAGTTATGTCGTTCCCAAGAGTTTAGATAGAATTGGTGTTGAGCATTTTAGATCGGTTTGAAAGATATCACTGCTTGCCAAAATATTGTAGCTCGAAATTTCATTTTTCGGTCCTAGAATACGCATCTGTCATTTGGACTTATTATGCAGTTCATGGATCAATCAGAAAGGGTTCAAAAGAGATTTCTTAGATTTGGTATGCTTCATGAAAACTTTAATTTGGGTTATGATGACCTAATGAAGTGTTTAAGCATGACCACCCTTAAGAAACGTAGAGAGATACTAACAGAATGGAAATTTTAAATAAGTTTATTAATAATCCTGAATTGCTTTTCAGAAACCATAGTTATCCAGAGGCAGACTCGACATAAAAATTATTTTTCTTGAATCATCCTAAAACAAACTACGGATTTTATGCTTCAATTGATAGGTTATACCGGTTGTGAAATGATCTTGACTGTGATAGGTTTATATTGGCGTTACCTTGTTTTGGAATTTTTTAGTGTTAAATTAATTCCTGTTGTATCTTGGTTTTATTGTAAATGTTTTTTTCACCTTTTTATTCATTTATTTCCAATTTATATACTTATCACTAGTCAACACGCGCCAAAAACTAATGTTGCCAAATCTGTTTTCAATCACTTATCTTAAAGCAGTGTTTTTTCTCTCGCTATGACGTCACACTGGGGTTTCCAATTTGATTTGTTTTCATTTGTTATTAATTTTTCATAAGTCAACAATGTTTATTCTATTTAAATCCTTGTTTTTATTCAGTTGGTTAGTTAAATTTGCTAAATTCAATCAATCAGTTGAGAATTACGAAAAAAATATTCAATATTATAGCATTTTGTAGTTATTTTAATTTCTGATCTCATTCCAGTTTGACAACCCCATTGATTCTCATTTTTACTATTTTTTAAAAAACTTCAATCAGTACTCAGTTAGTTCATGCCTTTGGGGAACATAACTGCTTCCTAGTACGTAGATAGTTTTAAAATGCGAATCTGGTGTTCGTCTGTGTTTGTTTTTATTTTTTTTTGTACATGTAAAATTTTACACCACATTAATTAATTGGCCATGTATCTCTTCCGCCTGTTTTTCTGAGTATATCGTTTAATCCAACTTTTTTTTCTTGCCGGATTTTTTTAGCCTTTCTCCATCATCTTTAAAACTAAAGGGTTTATTACTCGATGTACTTATTTGCAAATATGAATGAAAATAATTTGTGCGTCCAAAGCGCTCTGCTATGAATTTTTGGATTTTATACTCGTTATACCGACAAACTATCTTGGCTCATGTTAATAAAGTAATAAAAAAACTGAGGAATGCTCTAGATCTGAGAATTCTTAAACAAAATAACAAAAATTCAGATCGACAAATTACTTTTCAGGAGTAAATGAGGAAATTTTCTTTCGCCTATTTCTTCCTTATTTAGTTCTAAGCAGACGGGTTTTTTTTAATATTTATTAAAAAAAACTTGTTGTCACAGCCGACAATAAATTGATAATAATTTTCAACAATCAAAACTAGTCATTTAACAGAAGGGATAAAACTAGAGTTTATAGCAAAATTATTGCATGGAAAATAAAAACCGTGGCTAATGAATCCCGGTGGGGGCCGGGTCAAGCGGCTTAAACATTAATCGCATTTTAAAGACACTTATGCATTATATTATTATCATTTAATGATTTTTTACAATATCACATAGTTAATTCGCGACTGCAAATATATTAAAAAATTTGTTCTCCTATAGATCAGTACGGAAAATATATGTTGCCAGGCTTGAAAATGCCTTTAGACGGAATGATTACACAAGGAGAAAATATCGCCGACAATGGAGGTTTAAAGCAAGCTTTTAAGGTAAGCATATTACGAAAAAAGAGATGATCGCTGTGGTAAGTGCATAAAATTTAACAATATTACTGTGCTAATTTTGCGGAAAAAGGTCTGCAGAGCTTAAAGTCGCATAAAATATTTTATATTTTTAAAATTCCCAAGAACACTCCACAGTTCTCTATTTAAATTTGGTGAACTTACGTAACAGATCCGTTTACACTTTATTATAATCGTTTACCTTTTATTACACCCATTTACCAGCGATTTATTGATTTTAGTAGAAAACGTCCACGCCAGTGTTTTATTAAGTTTGGCATTTTTTCCTAGAGGTAGATTTTTTTTTAAATATCTGCTGTAGTTTTTGATGCACTACCAGTTTTGAATTTAATTTGAAAAATATACCAAAACTGCCCAATTTTTATAAACAAAACACTAAAAAGAATCAGTAATAAAAAGGTCGTTGTTAAAAATACTAGTTTCTCTTAGATAAACTAGTAGTTAACTACCAAAAAATGTTTTATACAAATCTATCTATAATTTTAAACTTGGATTATAATTACTTAACAGATACGTGGGCCTGGGGGGTCCATCTTTATTGCTTTCTTTCAATGCGTTAATAATTAATAATAATGGGCGAAAAAATGCCGAACGGCAGAAATATCCATTTTATGTTGAAATGCACAGCGTATTTACAGTTAAAGACAGAGCAGGCTCTTCCATTAGGTCATATGGTCAATGACCCCCCCAATAAATATTTCCAAACAGAAACAAATAAATAAAATAATACATAATTTATATTTCATCAATTTTTTTTAAATTTGGAAATTCCCTCTATTATTCTAAGCGTATATACTCGTTGACCGTTCACTTAATTCCGCGACACACTATCGATGCCTCGCACCGCGATCTCCGGAGGTTTCGTTTCGTTGGCATCTATCACGGCTGGTGGCCCGCGTTGACCTTATGGTTATAAACGGAGGAGGTTTTTTCCGAGTGTTCCCGATCAAATTTTCGCAGAAGCGCATAGGTAATATATGGCTTACGTTGGCAAAGTTTGGGCCAACAGCAGCGCCTAGTAAACTTAAAAATGTTTGTCAGTTTAATGTGGATCGTGTGATAGGTTGTGGTTACGATTGCGTATTTTTATAGATTTTATTTCATTTTCTTTGTTGATTTTGTGGTTTAAATTAATTCCTAACACTGGAACCTGTGGTGGAAGATAGATCAAAATACAAGACTTCTAACCACACTACACCACAACTTGTTATGTTCTGGACGCGCGTTTCGCTAACCAAGTTAGCATCATCAGCAGATGATATAAACTATATAACTATAAAAGAGTTTATATCACCTGCTGATGATGCTAACTTGGTTAGCGAAACGGGCGTTCAGAACGTAACAAGTTGTGGTGTAGTGTGGTTAGAACTCTTGTATTTGGGTTAAATTAATGTTTTAAAGAAAGGTAGCCACAGTGTTTTAGAATATTAAGACTTTAAAAGCCGTTTTCAATTATTTTGGTGAGCTGAACTTTGAGAAACGACTCGAATAATAGTCGACCTTTGCCGAAATTTAAAATTCAGCAAACAAGTAAAGACAAAGACAAAGAAGTAAATCGTTATTTTTGTAAAAATATGTACGATTTATCTGCCTGGGCATGCGGTTGCGAAGTAACAAAAACATTTTATTGTTTCGTGTGTTGATTTTTTCAGATGACTCTTTGTGTTGTATATATATTGACCTTCCTGAAAAGTTGACCACGAGCCGCCACTGATTAAAGATATCCTAATTTAAAAGTAATTTATTTCACTGTCCTATGTGTGTCCAACTTGCAAACAAGATACCTGATACGTTTTTTAATTTTAGATATTTAATTCAAAGGTAATGTCAAGATTGACAATAATATTTTAGTCGCCCTGAATTTATAATTTTATCCAACAGCCACTAGTTATACTGTCATAATTGACATATATGCATAACACACGCGGGAGTTATTATTCATAACACACGGCTCATCACTGACGCCTTTCTTTTTAGAAACATTTAAGCTTTATTTATAAATGTATACAACTTATTTATTTAATTAACATTAACATTGAATCAGAATGAAATGCAGTTTGAGGATTGAGAAATATTAAAACTTTCCACTGCTTAAACTAGGCTCTGTTATTACATCAGCTGGTTTTGAAACACTTGTAGCATCATTAATTTTTGTTTGTAATCTCAATTTTGTTGTTGATGGAATCTTCTACATATCCCTTCGCGATCGTTGCGGACTTCCATCCATAACTAAGAGTGTTATAGATTCAAGTACAGATCAATTTTTGTTGGTATTTTTGACAAATTGTTTATTCCAACGCATTGTCTCGTACACTTGGCATTTTTATGAAAGTCAAAAAATCTTTTGTGGGGAGTATTTCTTCCTGCATTATTGTAAAAGTACGAGTTCTCTTGGTCTTTGTATCGGATACAATTACATACAAGTACAAATCGTGTCTTGAACATTTTCCACACTCAAATTACACAATTCTCCTGCAATCCCCATAATTAAAGCTGTTTTCATGTGAAAAAATTCCCTGTCAGATGTTTCTTTCAAGGACTTGTTAATATCATTGCGTTTAAGAGTTTTTGATTTTTTTGACTTGTGATCATTCGCCTTGATCTTCAAAAAACTTATAACTCTCAGAAAAGTAGAGATATCAATGTTTATGTAAAGCTAGAGAGTTGACTTAAGTATTGAATACTTGGTCCATAACAATGATGGTAGAAATGTCTTGTATAGTTCAAGAAAGTAAGCAAGCAAACCACTTTCATTTATACATTTAACGTGCCTAGCTTTCATCCAGTCTTTAAACACCTTGAACTCCTTATTGTAAAGGTCACGAGCGTTTTCCGGTAAAATTTGTAATGTAGCTACCTCTGCCTCGTCAATAATTTTTTGCAGAATTTCTTCCTGTTCCAATTTTGATAAAAACTGGTTTCTCGTATTCAAATTCACTATTTTTCGTCAGAAAATTAGGAAATAACTAAATGACGTCGTAATGATATTGCTGTTTATTATTTACAAAAGAAAATCACATCCCATGTTGCGTAGTAACATAAAATAAGCACATTGATAAATTATGAATGAATTCGCAACAATGACAAACATCGAAGTGATGTTTAAACTGGTATATTGATCGATGGATCTAAATTTATTATTCTTTTGAGAAAACATAAAATAGTTCTGCTGTTGGATACAATTTTGTATGGCAATTTTGTTATATTTCAAGAGAATCCAAGACGCTCAATTCCCGATTGTGTGCAACATTTAACTATGGGAGAAGAAATAAAATGTTGAGTTATGGGGCAGTTTAAAGAACATTAAAGCGTTTTAAGTAGAGGTCATGTAAAAGCATGCCAGTTCAAAAGCTTAGTGCTAGTGCCGATCAAAAAGAAAAGAGATTTACTTTTGTCACAAATATTACCGAAATAATGAAACAAAATCTTAGTTTATTTCATACTATCGTTTGGACAGGCGAATCAAATTTCTCAACTGCCGGATGTAACGAAGTAGGCTTGCTATCCCTCCTACTTATTTCATTCAATCAATATTTTGAATCCCTTTTTCTTCACTGTAACTTCATTCTGTTTCTCTTCCACCCGTTCACCACATATAACCAGTCAAATCCGCAATAACAATGAATTAAAATAGCACTAAACATTTAATTTAAGGGACACTACTGAAATAATTTAACTTATTTTCATTTTTGCATGGGACCATCCAGATATTATATATGGAAGGCATATTTTAGGTGTGCCCCCCAATAAGCAAATTGTTTCTTCTTCCGTCATTATAAAAACGGTTTTATAAACATCAAGATAACCTATTTAAATGTAGCTATATTATTCTGAAATAATGCGTAGGCATATTAATTTGCTACACCTCTAAAGATACTTAAAGGTATCTAACATGTTTAATAGCCATTATTTGTAGTTTAGTACATTTTAAACATTAAGACATTTAATATAATATAATATAATATATATATATATATATATATATATATATATATATATATATATATATATTTGGTCTTCAGGAGCCGACTCATCAATTTAGAACTGTCTTGTATGGATAGTGAACAAAACATATATTTCAATTACAAAAAATAAAATAAATTTCAAGTATCTGTTTGAATTTTATCAGATAATACGTTCCCAAAATATAAATTTTCATATGGGTTATTATATGGGAACGTAAAAATATGAATGTGTTAATAGTCTTAACGGTGAATCTCAATTCTATATTTTTAACTGTTTATACTAAGAAATGTTGAAGCTCTTAATTCAGAATATCTTAAACAACTAAAAGCCTCTCTAAACCTTTTATCCATGTGTAACACATAAGCTTTAATCAGAATATTTAGTTTCTGATCCTCCTAGTATAAATAAAACCCATATTAGTTGCTATTATACACCCTATATAAAACATCTGAAATCCTTAATGGTCACCGAGATTGTCACTGATGATGATGATGACAGCTTAGTATAACCATAATAGCCGGCAATAGTTTCAGATATACCCAGTACTTAATGTAAAAAAATAAAGACTCTATTGAATCCTCCTATTACTGGAAAATGCTACTACTCCAGACCGAATCTCTTAGCTTTACAACCCAGTATATTAATAATCACGAAATTACACATACTAAAGTCAGCAACACTTTAAATATCGCATATAAAGCAAAAAATAAGTATAAAACTATTTCTAAGACATAGCTTTAAATCTCCAAACCTTACATTTATGTATTATTTTGTGATATAACTCAATCTTCATTTTGTATACAAAATTAAGCATTAAAAACTTACTATTTCTCTATTTTCGGTCTGTATAAACATTTTCTCTAACCCTCAAAGCGCTCAAATTTCTGAAGGCATTTTGAGTTAAAAACATCGCGTCCCTGTCAAACTCTTTATTTTGACATTTCCGCCAAAACTCCACCTTAAAAAAGTCTCATTTTTCTATCAAATGGAAATTATGTGCATTTTTATTGAACATTCAGTTTTACCCAATTTTCCGATTTTGGATAAAAAAAATGTAAATCTATGGCTTGTAGAAAAAGATATAATTTTTGATATATTTAATCGTTTTTATCCCAGGAGGTACCGATACGACTTTACGAAGGGCCAAAGAATGGCAAATAGAATTCGTGCACTCTACAATTCAAACATTTCTCAAAATTCACGCCTAACCCTGATCGTGCTGATTTTCACACCAGTCTCTAGAAGAACTAAAGAGGTTTCTTTTCGTATTTACTTCATTGAACCATACTCTTGAAATGTTAATAATTTGCTCCTTCTTAGCTAACTGCAGTAAATCGAGCAACGTAGACGTTCACAATTCACCGTAATCTCATGCTCACAAATAAACGTTTAACTAACAGGGTTTGTTTTGCCCGAGCCAACTTTCCTGGAGAACCACAAAAACTCTGCCAGGAACAATTCATCAAATCAGATATTACAGCCGTATTATACTCAACAGACGATTTTTTGCGTTGCTGCCAAGTTGATTTTATTATTTCTTCAAGAATTTTCTTAAAGGGATTAACCCATCATAGTATAACACCCACATACCAAGTGTGGACAATTTGAGATTTATTTAAACATGTACACACATTTTATTTATTTTTTGTATCATGTTTCATTTTGATAAAAAAACCGGCAACATGTACTTGTACTTTTTGAAGAGATTTTTCAACTAAATTGTTAAAAAATATTGAATAGATGGATTTTTTTTAATAATAGTGTCAAATTAAATTGTTCGTAGTAGATGTTATGATTGTACATACAAAGTGGCAAAGTGTATCACAATTTATCTCCACAATTAAGAGTTAAAATATCATTTTTGCGGTTATAAAATGAAATAAAAATCTCTGCAATTTTTAATAAAAGATCAATAACTACATTATACAATATTGGATTAAAAATTAAAACCAGTTTTTTTCCGTGAGGTTAGTAATTTCTTAAACCATCAGTATAACAATAGACATGGGGCGTTATATTGGCCTGCAATCAGCCTAGACTTTTTAAATATATTCCTTTGGGTCATTTGAAAAATACAGAAATCAGAATGAAAATAATGAAGAAATTGAGAGGAAGGTGAGAAATAAAATAATAAATATGAACTAAAATATAGCTGAAAGTATTATAAACACGTGTCAGAGAGAAGAATGTATGGAAATTAAGAAGATATACGAGGCAAGAATGCTGAAAATTTATTTTAGTATTTATTTGGCAATGTCAGCATTTTATCTGTTCAAGGTCATATTCATTTGTTATTGGTTTCAATGACTTGCTATTGCTTCTAAATAACATTAACTACAAAATAAAAATCAAATTTCATTGCTTATTGCAATAACTCATTTTCCATACAAATAAAATTATAAATTCACGGTGACTACAGCATTATTGCGTAAGTAGATCAAGCGACGTAGACTTTGACTTAAATAAGTAAATTTAAAAACCTAGCAGGTGTCTTGTTTGCAAGCCAGGCACACATATTAATGTGAAATAAATTTTAAATTCAAGTAATTCAAAAACGATTGTAAAACCGCATTATACAAAATAAGTCTAAAATTTTTCTTAGAATAAAAAAATGCGGAAAAAAACCAAATCATACATCCAATTTATGATAATATTTATGAATGATCCATACAAATCCACATAAATTAATCTTTATTAAGAAAGATGTTATAAGAAATTCCATTTAAATATCCCAGTACCAGGTTTTTCCAAATCCCAAAAAGGTTGATGGCAGTCAAAAAATACAGGAGTAGTTTTCGTAAATTTCTGCCAAAAAATGCAAAACTTAAAAACTTATTGTTGGCATTAAATTAATGGGCTAGTATATACCTTCCCCCCTGGTATATGAATAAAAGTGTAAATTATTATTATAAGTGTGTCATCTAGGCTCAGCATAGCTAAGAATATTAAAAACAAATCAAATCTATTTGGCTACTTTAACTTGAAGGACCCTGACATTAAAAACAAAACAATTTAAACCGGGACCTGTCCTTCGTACAATTAACTCAGGAATATACTGTAAAATTTAGTGTACTTCCTTAAAAATTCCTCTGGTTAATGCCAAAAAAATTACAGGCATATGAAACATGGCTCGCCGAAAACCCCGATGCAAATGAAACTCTACCAGGACTAAACATGACGGGTTCACAACTGTTTTTCTTAAATTTCGCACAGGTAATTCATTTCTGTCGATGATTTGTAAAATATTTTTTGTTTTATAAATTCGTGAAAACAAAAAAAAAACGTACCAATTTTTGCAACCAAATCACTTTCGAGACGCCATTTTTTATTTTTAAACTTGACTTCCATACAATCCGAAAACGATCTCAATTTAGTTTCTCATAAATGGAATCTAGAGGCCATTCTGTACATGGTGATGAATTTTTTTTTTTAAATTAAATAACTTAAGATCACTCTAATGAATTAATACAATGAAATGTTAGAAATATGCTAAGATATTTTAATCGGCGCTCGCTTATTTTTAAAAATTACTCAAGATAAGAGAAACAATTTTTTGTCTAAAATTCAAATGCAATTTCGTCGCATTTCATCGCACAGTTAAATGCAGATTTTTATACCGAATCTAACGACTTATTACAAATCACAAAAACAAAAAAAAAATTATTAGGCTTTTCAATTTGTATTTTTGCCCCCAATATCACGATGTGACTTTAGTCAGAATTAAGTCTCATGTCTGCTACGCCAAAAACAAAAACAAATACCAAATGAACATTTTACACACCTCCCTCTTGCAATGTGCAGTAGTTTTGAGCAAAGGTATACGCAGTTTAGAAAATTCGTCTCTTTCAATTTCATATAACAAACGGTAACAAATGGTCATGTTTTATTTGTGACACAAACAATTTGTTTCTTAAAGATTGGTAGTTGAGGCTTAAATGTATCGTTTGATAGAAAATTGCAACAAAACATTTTTGCTCAACGTCCTTCGTCTTGCAAAAAATAGTATAGATTAAAATCTTTATATTTATTATTTATAAGTTCTTTTTACTGTTAATAAGCGTGTTTCGCTGAAAGACTACATTGTTTTTGAAAAATAATAATACATAACTATAATATAGAGACATTATGTCTTTTTTCTTATTATAATAGACCGGGCTATTATCACTTTTAACGCTTGGAAAAAAATTAACTCGAAAACGTGTTTTTTGGCCTCAACACTGTCCCTGTTTCGAAACGTGGGGATGAATTTTCGTACGGTTTTTGTAGACACCCCGGGTGTACGGTAATGCAAAATGTTTGATGGCAAGGGATCTAAAACCACGAAACGAAAAACTCAAAACTATATAAAAAAGTTTATTTTCGAAAATTGCCGAACGGATTATGTTACGTCTACGAAACTTTTTGGATAGGTGATTCGATGTGGGATTTAGGTCCATGTTGTTTTTTGGCCTGATTGGCGGATCGCAAGTCAAATTTATTTCTAAAAAAATTAAAGGAAGGTAACTTCGAACGTCTTAACGATACATCCTGAGGACCTGGAAAAAACCTTTCGACGGGAAAATTAAAGGGGACCAAAATTCTAAATGGGTGTCTGTTTCGAAAATCTCGAATTATTGTAATATCAATCGAAGTCAAAAAAAATATTTGCCTAACATTTCGGTAACTAACTTCGTTTTTCTCCAAAACGAACATATGGTGGAAAGGTGACTTTTTCACCCTAATCTGCATTCAAATACCTTAAAAATTCGATGGGTGGAGTTTCTATTTGTATTTTTAAGCTTTTTTTTAATTTTCACCTTTTATCTATACCTACTGATTAATATCTCCGAACCTAGAACTGTCCATATTTGGGCTAAAACCCTAAAAATTTTAGATCAGAGGCTTAAACGGTTTTAAAGATACGATTTTTTTATGGGAAGACAAGTTGCGACTTTTGTCGAAGATTGTGGGCTTACCCTTTCAAAAACTCTCAGGTGAACAAATAGCTCATTTAATTGGCTTCGACTCCCGTATATAACGTTTTTTGCTAGGTCTTCAAAAATACATTAGTCAATCATTCGCAGAAAAAATTACGGATTTTTTTTGTGGAGTTTTGTTGGTAAATTTTGGTCAAAATCCTATATGGTTTGCTGTCAGCTATCTGTAACACGATTGAAAGTATACAAAGCGAATTTTCCTTAAGGTTTCTATAGAGAAATTGCTAATAATTTGCGAAACTCGACTAGAGCGATCCGAAAAACGAAACCATAAAGTCGCAATTTTTTACAAATTTTAAAAGCTTTTACCTGAAATCTAACGATAATAAATCACCGATTTCTACACGAAACCTCGTTATTAAAACATTTCAAGATGTAACATTGCTTCTATAGAATGGTTTTTTTATAATCCCTGTATTGTAGCTGAATGTTTTTATAACCTTACACTATTGCGTTTGCCTACCCGTCAACTATATAGAGCAAGTAAGCGAGATACGGGTATTTAAAAGAAAACCATCTAATTCTCATCCTGTTTTTTCCGGCTTTTGGAGTTTGTATGGGTATAATATTCAATTTTAAGGGATATATATAGGACGAAAATCGATTCCTATAATATATTATCCCATATTGGAAATATAAGTAATGTGCTAGTAAGAAATTAATCGAAAATATTATTTAGAAAAGTCAAATCTGAGTAGGTACCATAAAATAAAATACTTCCATTTTACTAGGCCGCCATTTTCTCTTTTTACTAAAATATTACCAAGTCATCCCCATGTGACTCTTGATTTTTGATCAAAATTTGAAGTCAATCGGGTAAATAGTCTTTAAGCTATTCCGCGAACTGACAGACAGACCGGCAGAGAGAATTGATGAAACATATTTTTTGGCATCGAGGGACGCTAAAACGTGAAGATATGTAAAACCTGAGAGGGTGATTTTTTGATGATTATAAACATTTTATTTGATCGCCATTTTTTTCGGCCATCTAGAATTAGTACCACACTTTGACCAGTTCATCCCTATACCACAGTTAATTATGTTACACAATTTGAAAGCAATCCATTAAGCAGTTTTTTCAGACTGAATTTTTAAATGTTAGAAGCCGTCATTTTGTTCCGCCATCTTGGATTCGTACCAAAATATTACCAGTTGAATCCAACATAATATTTCACGTTTGTGCCAAATTTGAGATACATTGGATAAGTAGCTTTTTAATAACAATTTTTGTAACATTTCACTAGGCCGCCATTTTGTTTCGTCATATTGGATTTTTACCACAATGTTATCAATCATCCCAAATTTTTAACTACAATTTGAAGTCAATCGGGCAAGTAGTTTTTTAGCTATGCGACAAACAGACAGACGGAATTGAGAAAACATGTTTTTAGGCACTTAGGGACCTTGAAACGTGAAGATCTGAAAAAATCTCGGAGGGTGATTTTTTCACGATTACAATAGTTCCCTTTGACATTATGTCTTTTTTCTTGTTACAATAGACCGGGCTGTTATTAAGGGTTGAAAAAATTTTGGGTTTTTTGTCCTTAACACCGTCGCCGTCGAAATGGGGGGATGAATTTTTGTACAGCATTTACACACCCTAGGGTGTACGTTAATGAAAAATGCTTGTGGCAAGGGATCTGAACAGCACGAGACGAAATACTCAAAACTATATAAAAAAAGTGTATTTTCGAAAATTGACGAACGGATTAGGTTACGTCTACGAAACTTTTCCGAGAGGGGTTTCGGTGTGGGATCTAGGTCCATGTTGTTTTTTGGTATGATTGGCGGATGTCAAATGTAAAAAATTAAAGGAGGGTAACTTCAGACGTCTTAACGGTACATCCTGAAGGCCTGGAAAAAACCTTTCGACAGAAAAATTAAAGGAGCCAAAATCCTAAATGGGTTTCGAAAATCTCAAAATATTGTGTTTTGCCTAATTTCGGTAACTAATTTTGTTTTTCTCCAAGACAAACATATGGTGGAAACGTGACTTTTTTTACCTGAATCTGCATTCAAATATCTTAAAAAGTCGCACCTCGCCTATCGAATTCCTATTTGTATGGGCAGCGAAATTTTAAACTGAACTTTTTTTTATTTTCACAGTCTTCACGTTTTACCTATACTTACTGATTAATAACTCCGAACGTAGAACTGCCCATATTTGGGCTAAAAACCTAAAAATTTTAGATCAGAGGCTTAAACGGTTTTAAAGATACGACTTTTTTTATCAGAAGACAAGATGCGATTTTTGTCGAAGATTTTGGGCTGACGAGACCCTTTAAAAAACTCTTAGGTGAACGAATAGCTTATTTAATTGGCTTCGACTCCCGTGTTAACGTTTTTTGCTAGGTCTTCAAAATTACATGAATCAACCATAGCTAAAATTGAACGATAATAAATAAAAGATTTCTACATGAAGTCTCGTTATATATACAGGGTTCGCCAAACTCAGTCAAAAAAAATTATTACTTTTTTTTGTGTAGTATGTTCTATACCTATATATTGAGCAGTTTTGGAAATAAAAATTATTTTCTAATTTTTAAGGGTCAAATCGGCTTCAATGTAAAACACGATATATTTTTAGAATATTGTCCCAGAATTCTGAAATTTTTATACGAGTTTCCGAACATGTAGGTTAATTGACGGCTGAAGGTATTTTTTAATAAAAGGTTATACAGGGTGTATAAAAATATAGTTTATTCGCGAGGAACAGAATGTCCATAACTCGATTTTTTTTAAATGGAACACCCTGTATATTTTAATTGCATCAAATAGAGAGAGACATTGCCTTTCAAATGACATTAGGTGTTCCTATACCTATCTCTGATGGGTAATGAATTAAATGGCATTTAAAAGAAAAAATCGACCATTTTATTATTTTCTGGAAAAAAAATCTATGTTAAAAGCACTAAATAGACAAGTAAACATTTTTCTCAATAATATATCTATCTTAATGATAACTAAATGAAAATACGTTTGTTGAGAAAAATCTATAGTTTAATATTTACAATATGTATTCACAAACGCTTTAGATAAAAAATTAACGATACAACCGAATAAAACAATATTACAAAAATATAGCTAACAACAGAACTATCCCCAAATGAATTGTCAGTAACTGAACTGTTTAAAGTGTCCTCCATTAACTCTGAGGCATTCCAGAACTTGTGTCATTACATGACTCGTTGCTTTTTGAATCTCTTCCACGGATAATGCCAGCAGTGCTTCTCTTGTCCGATTTAGGAGTTCTTCCTTTGTTTCTACTGGCGTCTGATAAACTATCCCTTTTACCCTGCCCCAAAGATGGAAGTCGAGAGGGGTAAGGTCTGGGGACCTAGGTGGCCAAATCCATGGACCTCGTCGGCCAATCCATCTGTCTTCGAAGATTGTAGTAAGTTCCGCACTTACTTCGTTTGTACAGTGAGCCGGTGCCCCATCTAACTGATACCAGCAGCTCCGGAGTAAGTTCAATGGTAACTCGTCGAGAAAATCAGAAACTGTAGTTTTCAATATTTCCAAATATTTTTCAGAATTTAAATTTTCATCGTAAAAGCAAAACTTTATTTTGTCATTCATCATGAGGCAAAATACATTGAAACCGAACTTGTATTGAAAACCTTTTTCTCTGATAAAATAAGGATTTTCTTTGGACCAAAAATGTGAATTTCTTCTGTTAAATATCCCTTCTTTTGTGAATTTGCTCTCATCCGTCCAAATAACTTTTTTTAAAAAGTTGGGATCTTCTTGTGTACGCATCAGGATCATTTCGCAGTATGCGACGCGCTGAGGAGGATCAGTAGGCTCTAAAGCCTGGGCTGTTATAAATTTATAATTATGCATTCTATGTTTGTGCAAAATTCTTTCCACCGATTTGTAAGAAATGCCTAAATCTTTCTCTGCGCTATTAATTGATGCGTGAGGGTATGTATGGAAATAAGACAAAACAGTAATTTCATTGTCTTCGTTACCTGTTACAGGTTTGACTTGAAGTCTTGGTCTTTTAACATTATTGTACTCTCTGTAATTCTTCTCTATTCTTTTAAACTTTGTCTCGTTCATTGGGACAGAATCTGGATAAAGTTGATTAAATTGTCTACATGTTCTTGATATTATTTTATCACATTGACCGTGTACATAAAACAAATTTAGAATTTCTACACTTGAGTAAGAATTTGCCATTTTAAATTAGTGAATATTTGACAACTATGCATATTAAAAACAAATGTTCTCTGTTTGGTTTCCTGGGAGATGACAGGCGTGCACAGCCTACTAGTTAAATAATCTTTCGTTTTACGAGATATTATTCGTGCTTCTACTAAATGGCATCTAATTAATTAATCATCAGCGATGCTAATACTATTGAAAGGTAATTTTTTCTCTGTTGGATGCAACAAAAATATACAGGATGTTCCATCGTGAGTATTGTTTTATTCGGTAGTATCGTTAATTTTTTATCAAAAGCGTTTGTGAATACATATTGTTACTATTAAATTATCGATTTTTCTCAAGAAAAGTATTTCCATTTAGGTATCATTAAGACAGATATACCTAGAAATAACTTGCCAGTATTTGACAAAAATGTTTACTTCTCTATTCAGTGCGCTTAAAATAGATTTTTTTTACAGAAAATACTAAAATGGTCGATTTTTTTTTAAAATGCCACTTAGTTCATTACCCATCAGAGATAGGTATAGGAATACCTAATGTCATTTGAAAGGCAATGTCTCTCTCTATTTGATGCAATTAAAATATACAGGGTGTTCCATTTAAAAAAATCGAATTATGAACATTTCTGTTCATCGCGAATAAACTATATTTTTATACACCCTGTATAACTTTTAATTAAAAATTACCTTGAGTCGTCAATTAACCTACATGTTCGGAAACTCGTATACAAATTTCAGAATTCTGGGACAACGTTCTAAAAATATATCGTGTTTTACATTGAACTCGATTTGACCCTTAAAAATTAGAAAATAATTTTTATTTCAGAAACCTCTCAAATTAGGTATAGGACATACTACATAAAAAATGCTCAGAATAATACATAGAATTTGACAATGCAATAATATACAGGGTATTGTATTTAAAAAAAAAAACTTTCTGTCTGTCTGCAATAGAGCTGGCAACGCCGCAACTTCGAAATTATTTTTAAAATAAAGTTCACTTCTTAGTATGAAACTTACCCAAATCTCAAGTAAATATCTTTACTCGTTCTCCATATACTTCTAATACGCCACTGAGTTTGGCGAACCTGTATATATATATATATATATATATATATATATATATATATATATATATATATATATATATATATATATATATATATATATATATATATATATATATATATGTGTGTGTGTTATCATTCCGGGTGTACATCGGTTCACTACTGTCGTTCTGAAAAGAACAGTTTTGCTGACGTTTCGCCAAAATCACATTTGGCATTTTCGAAGCTTTCTTTCTCGCGTCCGAATTGAGTCTCTATTCTTTTCTATTCTGAATCAACATATATATATATATATATATATATATATATATATATATATATATATATATATATATATATATATATATGTTGATTTTTACTCCTTCACGGATGGAAAAATACAATGTGTTTTCATTCCGGGTGTACTGGGTGATCATTTATAATGTCCCCCCCCTCTAACTTTTTTATTTGACGTTTGGTAGAAAAACGTCAAATATAAAAGATTCACAAAAAACAATAAGCTATTTGCAGCATACATTTTTATATATACAGGGTGTTGCCGAAATCACCCACAGATAAAAGTTATATTTTTTTAAATGGAACACCCTGTATATTATACGCTAAATTAAATCCTATGAAAATTCTGCATATTTTTTGTATAACATGTCCTATACCCAAATACAATAGTTTTCGAAATATCTGCGATTTTATCATTCAGAAATAAAAACATTATTCTAAAGCTTATAATTTAGCTTAGGTGGCTGTGAAGTAGATCGATACCAACAAACAAAATATTTGTTTATAAGTGACAGTGACAGTTACACATTTAGCAACATTATACGTTCTTTTTATTGTAAAATGCCTTATTCGGAAAGAGAAAAACAATTAATTTTGGAAATTTTTATTACAACAAACATCCAGACTAGCGAGAAAAAAGAAAACATTGGAAATTGATGAAGGCAGTGATTTAAACATTTTACTAAAAGTGGAAGAAAAGCCCAATATTTCCATAAGAAAAATATCGGGAAGCCTGAAAGCTTCAAAAACAAAAAAAACTTCTAAAACTTAATTAATAATTTAGATAATAATATAATACATTTATTCTTACAAATGGAATTGTTCAACTGGTCCCCCGTTTTCTTCAATACATTTGATGTATGTTCTTCGTAATCGATCCAAAGCGGCAGTGATAGACTGGGAATATTCTTGATTTAGAATTTGAATTTCCGTTCTAATCAAGACTTTTAGGTGTTCTCTATTTTCGATGTTATTTGCGTTCACACGATCTTTTAGAGTTCCCCATAAAAATGCATCCATCGGCGTCAAGTCAGGACTGTTAGGTGGCCAGTTTATCGTACCATTTTTTCCAATCCATTCCGTGAACTGTTGGTTTAAATAGTCTTTAACCAATACGACACAATGAGGAGGAGCACCATCTTGTTGGATGACGAGGTTTCTCAGTTGCTCCAATGGGAGCTCATCCATGTAGTTTTCTAATTCGTTCCGGAGAAAATTCATATAACCATTACCGTTTAAAGTATCTTCGAAAAAATGAGGGCCTATTATTTTATTGTTTAAAATAGCACACCACACATTAACAGTTTGACGTCCTTGAAATTGAAATTCCCTGTAGCAATGGGGATTTACTGTGGCCCACTGTCTGCTATTTTTTCGATTTATCATTCCACTAGTAGAAAACGATGACTCGTCGGTCCAAAAAACATTTTTTAAATAATCTTCATTTTCATTAACTTTTTCCAACATTGCATGGCAAAATTCAACCCTTTTTTCTCGATGCCTGGGCGTTAATTTTGTGGTAGGCTTATGCCTTGTATCCTGCATTTTTGAGAGTGGTTTGAATCCTCCCATAAGATGTATTTTTTGGATCAATAAGCTCTTCTCTCAGGCTTCCCGATATTTTTCTTATGAAAATATTGGGATTTTCTTCCACTTTTAGTAACATGTTTAAATCACTACCTTCATCAATTTCCATTGTTCTCTTCTTTCTCGTTAGGCTGGATGTTTGTTGAAATTTTTCATAAATTCGATGAAAGGTTTTTTTGTCCGGAATGTGCATCCGGGGGTTAATTACACGTAATTCTCTTTGAGCCAATTTAGCACTCTTATTTGCTTTGATAAGTTTCCAAAATTAATCGTTTTTCTCTTTCCGAATAGGGCATTTTACAATAAAAAGAACGTATAATGTTGCTAAATGTGTAACTGTCACTGTCAGTTATAAACAAACATTTTGTTTGTTGGTATCGATCTACTTCACAGCCACCTAAGCTAAATTATAAGCTTTAGAATAAATCGCAGATATTTCGAAAACTATTGTATTTGGGTATAGGACATGTTATACAAAAAATATGCAGAATTTTCATAGGATTTAATTTAGCGTATAATATACAGGGTGTTCGATTTAAAAAAATATAACTTTAATCTGTGGGTGATTTCGGCAACACCCTGTAAGTAGTATAGCAGGGGCGGTCCTGGGACACCTCGATGGCATCTTGACCACCGATCGGTCCCAGGAGCTCTTCGGCTCACCTGCCTGCAAGAAGTGTTTACCTGTCACTTTTGTGCACCTGTCTTTTGCGTGACACCTGGTTTGCACAGGTAGGTGTGATTTTTGAAAAAAACTTCCAAGAAGCGAGCTTCGCGTCATCACAAGAGCCGAGCCTCGCCTCGCCGAATTCCGAGAATTGTTTTTCTGTTGATGTTCGACGTAAGACTAGAGGTCAGGTTCGCAGATAAGAAAAGGTCGAGGATGTAGATAAGGAGATCTTTGTGTAGTATTGAGATGAGCAATAATAATGTTTTAATAAATAATATTTGTTTCGAATAATAGCTTATACCAGGTGATTAAAAATATGTATAGCACACATAATTAATATATACGTAAGCCTTCTATAAATGAATACAATTTTTATGCCAAAGATGTAATTGTTCAGTTGAAAAAAATATTAATAAACACTTAAAACATAGAGTAAAGTTATTAAAATTTTGTGATCCTTGTTTAGCGAATTATGTATTTGGTGTAAATAGTATTAGGTCTATGATTTTAATGTCAAAATAGAACAGTGCAAAAATATGCAAATTAAAATGTAAAAAAAACTACTACGGTTTATTTTATGTGTTGTTGGTTTTACTTAGTGGGTCTCGTAATTCGAACTATGGCAGGAGAAAATTCAATTTTGTGTCTTGATATCCAGAGATTTAATTGTGCCTCTGGATTTATTCCAAAAGAACTAGCTGTGTATGATGGAACACGTTGTTCAAATTTTCTTTTCAAACCACCATATGACAAAAGCATGTTAAAAGGCCAGGATTTAAAAACGATATCTTATCTCGAAAACTCATATCATGGTCTAATATGGGAGTTTGGTTTAGTAGACTTGAACGAAATAGCAAATATCTTAGAACATGCGATGAAAAGATATGATGCCCCCAAAATATACGTCAAAGGAGATGAAAAGGTGAATTTTCAAAGAAAATTTATAAGTGCGGAAAAAATTTGGAGAGTGAACCGAAGCTAAACAAGTTTAAGAAAGTTCCCGAATGTCACTTTCACAAGGATCCATATGGCACTACTTGGCATTGTGCATTATCAAACACCAAGTTGTTATATGGTTATAAATACTGTCTTTTTTTGTTTAAAGATCAATAAATTATTTGTAGAAAACATGGAAATAAAACGTATATGAAAAAAATATTTATTTTATTAAGTCACTCTACATTATTTTTATCTATCCAACTATTATACTTATCACTGAAACCTAACCATTTTACGAATACTCTATTGTTTTTACGTTTTAACACCTTTTCAACTAAATAAATGTCTGGATATTTAACTTTTTGCAATTGAAGTTCATAGAATCCTTCTTTAATGTCTTGTTTTTCTGCATCTTGAAGTAGGTATGTCACTGGATTTGTAAGTTAAACTTTTTTTAATATAAATTCGGTTTGGATTTATAAAAATTTGCACTTATAGTGTGTTATTAGTATAGGTTTTTAATATAAAAAAACATAACATATTTTAATATTTTATTTAATATTATCAGATGATCTGAAACCTTTATTTCCCCCTAATGTCCCAAAAAGAATACTGTTAGTCGATACAAAAGTGCAATTAATAGATTTTTTTAATGATGATTTGTGCAATTTTTTCTGATTTACAAATTTTAGATGCGATGCAATTAATAGATTTTTTTTGATGATGATTTGTGCAATTTTGTCTGATTTACAAATTTTAGATGTGATATTTGAATGATTAAATAAAACTATAAATACATTCTTGATCAATGATGCCCGCTCCGACGTCGATTCCATATTTGGCCCGATCTTGAATGGATTTCAGCGTAGAATCCTTGTGGTATTTCAATTTGTATGCCTGTGTCAATTTTTGATGATGGTTCAATGGTGTGGTCTTCTACGCTGAAAAGATCGAATCCAGCCGCTTCAGAGGTAAATTGTCTAGGAGCTAGAGCCTCTGGGTGTGTTTTTCTTAATTTAATCTGAAAAAAAAAGTAAATTTAGTTATTATATGAAGTAAATATTGGCATTCAACAAATTTATTAATTTAATGCCTGCCTGGATAGTTGGTTTTGTTGTTGTTGTTGATGATGAGACTGATGTTTTATTCGTTCTAATCTACGAAATTCCCTTTTTACACTTTTTGAAGCACCTATCGGACTTTGTCGCAGTACCAAATGGTTGGATACGTAACGGATAGGATCATAAGTTTCGAATGTTCCATCTTCATCCCAGCTATAATCAACCAATTGTGATGATGATGGCACTGCTGTTGTTGTTGTTGTTGTTGTTGTTGTTGTTGTTGGTGCTGTTGTCAACGATGACGACGACGACGACGACGACGACGACGACGATGATGATGGTGCATCAAAAAGTTTGGTTCTTGGTGTAGTCATTCTTTTTTGATTTATTCTAAAAAAAAATAAAAAAAATAGTAATTTTTTTGTATATCCTGTTTATTATGATATTTTTTGATATATTTAATTTTTTAGAATATAACCTTTTAATATTGTGGTTTACTTTTTGTTCTAGGTGCTTTATTCGAAACAGATAATAGATAAATTAGAAAAATTAAAAACATGAATATTGTTTTTTTATTAGGTAAATTTTAGTTTTAAGGAAATCACCATGGTAAAGTATCTGTATATTTGTAATTGACGATTCTTTTATCGTCGTAAGGATTTAGAGCAACTTTTGTCGGATTAAATGTATAAACTTTATGTAATTTTGATACAATCATTTTTTGATTAACATTATTACAAGTATTATTAAAAATACGTTGATAATAGTCATCAAAAGTTATAGTTTTAAGTGCAGTTTTATTAATTCCCTTTGCTTTTTTATAATGTTATAATTTTGAATAAAATTATCAGTTTCTTTTAAATCTATTCCTTGATTTTTCATTTTTTTATATCTTTTCTAATTCCATTTGTGTTTTATATACTTTTATGGAATACGTTTTAGATTTAAGACCTATAAATTCTAACATAATTGTTCCATTTAGTTCATCTTTCATTAATCCTAAATTTTTTTACTTTTTGAGGGCATATTGTATATACGTTGTTATAAGGATAGTCTAAAGTATCAAATAAATGAATATCTTCTTTAATATGTTGATAGATATCGTCAACGAGAAAAAAAAGATATATTAAAGAATCGGTATCTGTATACAAAAGTTTTGCGTTAGATCCAAATTTAGTTTTTATATAGTTATAATGAAAGTCATAAAGAAACGTTTTTTTGACAGATCCAAAAAAAAAAAATGCTGAAACCTACTAAATATTGGTTTTATTTATTTTTACTTCTAATCGTGACATTTCGATAAGAACAATGTCATTAGAAATACAAGTACAACTATGAAAATTTGGTTGTGAAATATAAAAATTTGCTCCAAATCTACCAATCCATCTTGTTACTAACTTAATATCTTTATGTTTGCGTACGTTTTCTATTGTTTTTCCAAAGAATGCATTATTTAATAACTTAAAAAAAAAATCAAAATCATTTTTGCTTTCTTTTCGTAAATTTGTATTTAAATCAATATGTTTTTTTTAACCAACATGATTGATCAAATTTTAATACTTTATCTATTTCTATAATTTTTAATCCTAATTGTAAAGCTTGTTTTAAATTTCGATAATGAATTACATTTTTTTTTTAATAAAAAATGTAGTTAGCAATTTTGGAAGTTTTGATTTTGGTGGACATAAATGTTCCGGACAAAGTGGTAAATCTTTATGTAATTGAAAAAGTTCTCTAGGATATTCTATATCAACTTCAAATATATATCCAATGGCGCTATCGTCAGCAATATTTAAAATAACATTAGGTGTAAAATTATTTAGATTACTCCATTTAAATTTTTTTTTGAGGTAATGGTAAACTCATTGCTGCACCATATGAATTATTAACATCAAAATACATTAAATAAGATTGAGTTAATTTTGAATCGTAAGATGTTTCCATATATTTATTATTAGCTTTACCATATCTATTCGAACATTGAGATATACTTCCTCGAATACCTCTTTCGATAAATAAAAGCATGTCAATGTCAGTTAGTAGTAGTTCTAATTCGATACCTTGTGACAAAACAATTTGATAAGTTAAACCTGGAACTGTATAGGTCCACAATGCATCTAGTTCGTACGTTGTTAGACACATATCTCTAAAGTTTTCAAAAATATCAGCCAAAAGTAGAAAACGTCAGTTTTAAGGTATAATTCTGCATATTCTTGTAAATTGTTGATATTAAAAGTATCCCAAAAACGGTTTGAGACAAAACAATATTCATCTTGTGAAATATTTTTACCACTAATGGAACTATAAAAAGATTCTATTTTCGGAAATGTTGTGTCTTTTAATTGTTCCCAACAATCTAAATATCCATATGGAAAAAACTCCTTTACGTGATAGTAATTCAAACTCGGTATTTGATGTATAAAAACTTTTAAGAATATTTTTTTATCATTAGGTAAATAAGAGGATAAATTGTTAATACTGGAAGACATAAATCTATAAGAATCCAGAAATCTAAAATTAATATTTGTATTTTCTATATATTTCGTAAAAGAAATAAATCTTTCTTTATTAATTATAATTGTAAAGGGAAAAATTATTTTTTTCCCTTTACATTAAGACTGAGTGCTTTAATTAAGAAATAACTATCGTAGCCGGAGGGAGATTGTAGAATAATACAAGTGTCATGGGGTCAGTTTCGCAGATAACAAAAGGTCAAGATGATTACAAGATGAATGAGTAGCACCACGAAACTGACAATGATCTTTAACTTTTTTTTCATCGAATGCAAATAGTTTTTTACAAATAAAACAATGAGATACAGAATAAAACGTATGTAATTCTTCTTTGTTTAAAGGTTTTATTGGAATTATATTTTTAAAAATTTTGTCAACTTGGTATGCAATATTCTCTTTTAGTTCTTTTAGGAACCATTCAATGCAGTCTTTTCCTGTAAATATTTTAAAATATGATAAAGAATTATTATATTTAAAATAATATGTAATGCTGAAAGCTTTATGTTCTTGATATATTGTAGTCGTAGTAGTAGTAGACTTTGAATTAATTGTGTTTGGATTTATTTTTTCTAAAATACTTTCTAAATCGGCATAAATTGCAAAAAGAACTCTTTGTTTAAATTTAAAATTTGTAAATTTTAAAATATTTTTATCATCAGATGGTAAAGTTATTTTGGTTTTATTCATAGTTTTACAACAAATTAAATGTTTTTGAAGGTTTTCTTCAGTTTTAAAGTGATTTAAACATCTTTCACAAAACCATTTTTTGTGACTTATATTTCCCATTTGTTGGTTTAATACACGTGATAGATCTTTAATTAAAGCAAAATGATATATATTTGGATAGTTATTTTCATCATTAAAATAATCTATTTTATTGTTACAAGGAATCATTAGTAAATTTATTTTTGGAGAATAATTTTGTTGACTTGAACACAGTGGAACAATTTGAGATTTTTTTTTATAGTGAAAATGTTAATTGATAATTTATTTAATATTTCAAATTTTAATATATTTTTAATGCATATGGGAAATTCAATGTTATCATACTTTAATACCTCACTAAAATGAGGATAAGAAGATGTTCTGTTTATATTTCTGTTTTTTTATCACTTACTGGATATAAAGCACATACAATTGACCATAAAAACAATATTGATCATTATTTTTAATGTTAATAATTCCTTTGTATTTTTAAGAAATTGAGGTATTTCTGTGTAAGTTGAAAGGTCAACATTTATAGGGTAAAATTATTTATATTCACTTTCAAATGTAAAATTTCATATAACGCAAAACCAGAATCTCTTTCTTGAAATTCTTCCAATTTTTTAAAAATTTTATTTTTCGCATTTTCAGTATACCAATTTCTTTTAGAGCAGTATTATTGTGAATAATTTCGTTTTCTGTAGAAAAATATTTTTATATCAGTTTCCAGTTTTTATCTGAATTGAAAAACTTTTATATGCTTTATTTAAAAAAATTGTTGGATCTTTAATATTTAAGTTTATAATAGCACCTGTTCGTATTCGTTCCTGAAAACACGATTCAATATCTTCCAGTAATAAAATTTTTTTTAATTATTTTTAAATAGAGCAGAACGACAAAATTTTATTCTTTTTTGATTTTTAAAAGTTTCCTTATAATTTGTTAAATAAGTTAAACTTGATTCAATTTTTGAAAAATTTGCAATACATTTTGTTTTACTTTTTTTGACAGTTATTAATTATTATTATTTTATTTAAATATTTTATCCAAAATAAATATTCATCTTTTTTTAATTAATCTGCTTACCTGCTCGATTTTATGTAGCACTTTACTGACCAACTGATCAAGAGTCTGTAAGCTAATTTCAGAATTAACATCCATTTTTATAATGGACTGAAGTCTATTAGAATAGTTAAATAGGGATCTAGGTATATACATATTTTTTTAAGTTGTTGCAGTGAATTAGATTTTATTATAATACATAAGATAATTTCAGTGAATCCAAAATAATAAAGTTAACAAATTAACCCACAATTAAAGAAATAAGTTATTACACCTTATATAAAAAATATATTCTATTTACAAATTAAGTAATCATTTCTACTGCGTAGTTGCATATGTAAATGTAAGTAATGGTTTTGTTATTATACAATAGGAGAGGTTGAGTTTTTTGTATTTTCCATTTAAACATTTCATAAGAAATACATTTATCTTAAAATTTATATTTTTTCAAATATAATATGTTTGAAACTAAATTTCCTAGTTTACCCTCCCATTAAAACAAGAATCCACATCTTCCCAAACTGATTTTCTTTTCAACAGACCCTTGTTATTTTTTAAGTGCAATTTAAAACGTAATAAAAACTGTTTTTAAAATTGACAAATTACTTTCCACTCTATTACAACGACGAACACATGAACTATTTTTTAAACATTTTTTAATAATGGCAATTGTTTTTTTTTTAGATAACGAACATGCGTTTGGTAATCTTCTTTTGTTTTAAGTAATCTACTTACAATTTCAGTTTTTCGGACCGCCTCACTTGGAAATGATATAATGACAAGAGCGATGTACTCGACAGGTTCGGTGTGTGCATGATAATTTATATACAAAACTCTTATCAATCATTCGCGTCATTTCTATTGACAACACACACACACGCAAAGTAGCATGGTATAATCATGTATATGTAAAATTTTCCAGAAGATAAGTCACGTTGCACCAAAAACATGTTTTATCAAATATAGGTCACGTTGCATGACCTTTGCATTTTTATTTTCAGTTATCAAATACAAGTCACGTTGCACGACGTACATTGCATTTTTATTTTTTTCGTTATCGAATATAAGTCACGTTGCAAAATATTAGGAAAATTTCTGTTTTTGCTAGTAATTATAATAAAAGATAAAGAAGCATTTACTCTGGATGTGGTGTTCCAATATGTAACAGCAAATTTTGTTGAAAATTTCCTTTGAAATTAATGAATACTTTGATCGTCGTCTACGTCAAAATCTCAAATTTTTTTTCAGTGATAAATTTGTATTTATACTCGTCCAGAGTTTGCGTTTGGTATCAGTTCTCTCTCTATTCGTTTGTTGATATTAGTATAGAATTTGAAACAAGTTCTTCAGTTCCAGAAAATACTAGTGCATATTGTTTAATCCATTAACAAGTACAGTAAAAGTGATTTGACAAAAAAAATGTTTAAAACTAATTTTGTTGTTGAGCAAAGACCTGTCAATAAGTTTGAAACTAAATTTCCTAATTTACTTAAAACGAATTTCGTTCCCAATCAGGGATCATCAATATTATCAAATTTTCATATTCACAAACTTTATAAAAAAAAAGTGAATAAAATTTCAAAAGTAACTTTATTCGAGGAAGATGAAATGGAAATAGTTCAAAACAAAATTGTAATAAAACAACCAAATCTTAGAATAAATTATTTGGATTAGTTAGATAATAGTGATACGTGTAATTTCAGTAAATATTTTTATTTTTTTTTGGGTAAGTAAATAATATTTGTATATTTTTTTTCACTGTGTTCCCCAAATAAAATACCCACGATGTTACATAAATTCTAACTGAACGACTGGATGCGGAGTTAGTTTTTTTTACATTTTAATAGTTCTATATATAAATATATTTTTTTCTAATTAAAAAGTTTTAAAATCAAAAAAACAAATGTCTACGACACCATCTACAATCGTGGTATTTGTAAAAGATAAAATTAATTTTTCGTTAAAGATGGCTTTAGTTGTCCTGAATCAACTTATATTTATTTAACAGGAACTTACTTATTTTTTAAACTTATTTTATTTATTTAATATATTTATCCTTTCATTGTATATTTTATATCTATGTTCTGTATTTAGAATTTTTTCAAGTACACTTTCACATTCTTTAATTTTTTTTTTCAAAACGAAGTCTAACTAGATAATATTTTTGACAGTCACTTTTTCGAGCTTGTCTATATACAAAATTCCATTTAATTAAATAATAGTATTTATTTTGATTTTCTTTGAAAGTTACTGATTTTTTTATGGTATATGCAAAAACTTCAATAGAAAGTAATTTGTCAATTTTAAAAACAGTTTTTATTACGTTTTAAATTGCACTTAAAAAATAACAAGGGTCTGTTGAAAAGAAAATCAGTTTGGGAAGATGTGGATTCTTGTTTTAATGGGAGGGTAAACTAGGAAATTTAGTTTCAAACATATTATATTTGAAAAAATATAAATTTTAAGATAAATGTATTTCTTATGAAATGTTTAAATGGAAAATACAAAAAACTCAACCTCTCCTATTGTATAATAACAAAACCATTACTTACATTTACATATGCAACTACGCAGTAGAAATGATTACTTAATTTGTAAATAGAATATATTTTTTATATAAGGTGTAATAACTTATTTCTTTAATTGTGGGTTAATTTGTTAACTTTATTATTTTGGATTCACTGAAATTATCTTATGTATTATAATAAAATCTAATTCACTGCAACAACTTAAAAAAATATGTATATACCTAGATCCCTATTTAACTATTCTAATAGACTTCAGTCCATTATAAAAATGGATGTTAATTCTGAAATTAGCTTACAGACTCTTGATCAGTTGGTCAGTAAAGTGCTACATAAAATCGAGCAGGTAAGCAGATTAATTAAAAAAAGATGAATATTTATTTTGGATAAAATATTTAAATAAAATAATAAAATTAATTAATAACTGTCAAAAAAAGTAAATCAAAATGTATTGCAAATTTTTCAAAAATTGAATCAAGTTTAACTTATTTAACAAATTATAAGGAAACTTTTAAAAATCAAAAAAGAATAAAATTTTGTCGTTCTGCTCTATTTAAAAATAATTAAAAAAAATTTTATTACTGGAAGATATTGAATCGTGTTTTCAGGAACGAATACGAACAGGTGCTATTATAAACTTAAATATTAAAGATCCAACAATTTTTTTAAATAAAGCATATAAAAGTTTTTCAATTCAGATAAAAACTGGAAACTGATATAAAAACATTTTTCTACAGAAAACGAAATTATTCACAATAATACTGCTCTAAAAGAAATTGGTATACTGAAAATGCGAAAAATAAAATTTTTAAAAAATTGGAAGAATTTCAAGAAAGAGATTCTGGTTTTGCGTTATATGAAATTTTACATTTGAAAGTGAATATAAATAATTTTACCCTATAAATGTTGACCTTTCAACTTACACAGAAATACCTCAATTTCTTAAAAATACAAAGGAATTATTAACATTAAAAATAATGATCAATATTGTTTTTATGGTCAATTGTATGTGCTTTATATCCAGTAAGTGATAAAAAAACAGAAATATAAACAGAACATCTTCTTATCCTCATTTTAGTGAGGTATTAAAGTATGATAACATTGAATTTCCCATATGCATTAAAAATATATTAAAATTTGAAATATTAAATAAATTATCAATTAACATTTTCACTATAAAAAAAAATCTCAAATTGTTCCACTGTGTTCAAGTCAACAAAATTATTCTCCAAAAATAAATTTACTAATGATTCCTTGTAACAATAAAATAGATTATTTTAATGATGAAAATAACTATCCAAATATATATCATTTTGCTTTAATTAAAGATCTATCACGTGTATTAAACCAACAAATGGGAAATATAAGTCACAAAAAATGGTTTTGTGAAAGATGTTTAAATCACTTTAAAACTGAAGAAAACCTTCAAAAACATTTAATTTGTTGTAAAACTATGAATAAAACCAAAATAACTTTACCATCTGATGATAAAAATATTTTAAAATTTACAAATTTTAAATTTAAACAAAGAGTTCTTTTTGCAATTTATGCCGATTTAGAAAGTATTTTAGAAAAAATAAATCCAAACACAATTAATTCAAAGTCTACTACTACTACGACTACAATATATCAAGAACATAAAGCTTTCAGCATTACATATTATTTTAAATATAATAATTCTTTATCATATTTTAAAATATTTACAGGAAAAGACTGCATTGAATGGTTCCTAAAAGAACTAAAAGAGAATATTGCATACCAAGTTGACAAAATTTTTAAAAATATAATTCCAATAAAACCTTTAAACAAAGAAGAATTACATACGTTTTATTCTGTATCTCATTGTTTTATTTGTAAAAAACCATTTCCATTCGATGAAAAAAAAGTTAAAGATCATTGTCAGTTTCGTGGTGCTACTCATTCATCTTGTAATCATCTTGACCTTTTGTTATCTGCGAAACTGACCCCATGACACTTGTATTATTCTACAATCTCCCTCCGGCTACGATAGTTATTTCTTAATTAAAGCACTCAGTCTTAATGTAAAGGGAAAAAAATAATTTTTCCCTTTACAATTATAATTAATAAAGAAAGATTTATTTCTTTTACGAAATATATAGAAAATACAAATATTAATTTTAGATTTCTGGATTCTTATAGATTTATGTCTTCCAGTATTAACAATTTATCCTCTTATTTACCTAATGATAAAAAAATATTCTTAAAAGTTTTTATACATCAAATACCGAGTTTGAATTACTATCACGTAAAGGAGTTTTTTCCATATGGATATTTAGATTGTTGGGAACAATTAAAAGACACAACATTTCCGAAAATAGAATCTTTTTATAGTTCCATTAGTGGTAAAAATATTTCACAAGATGAATATTGTTTTGTCTCAAACCGTTTTTGGAATACTTTTAATATCAACAATTTACAAGAATATGCAGAATTATACCTTAAAACTGACGTTTTCTACTTTTGGCTGATATTTTTGAAAACTTTAGAGATATGTGTCTAACAACGTACGAACTAGATGCATTGTGGACCTATACAGTTCCAGGTTTAACTTATCAAATTGTTTTGTCACAAGGTATCGAATTAGAACTACTACTAACTGACATTGACATGCTTTTATTTATCGAAAGAGGTATTCGAGGAAGTATATCTCAATGTTCGAATAGATATGGTAAAGCTAATGATAAATATATGGAAACATCTTACGATTCAAAATTAACTCAATCTTATTTAATGTATTTTGATGTTAATAATTCATATGGTGCAGCAATGAGTTTACCATTACCTCAAAAAAAAATTTAAATGGAGTAATCTAAATAATTTTACACCTAATGTTATTTTAAATATTGCTGACGATAGCGCCATTGGATATATATTTGAAGTTGATATAGAATATCCTAGAGAACTTTTTCAATTACATAAAGATTTACCACTTTGTCCGGAACATTTATGTCCACCAAAATCAAAACTTCCAAAATTGCTAACTACATTTTTTATTAAAAAAAAATGTAATTCATTATCGAAATTTAAAACAAGCTTTACAATTAGGATTAAAAATTATAGAAATAGATAAAGTATTAAAATTTGATCAATCATGTTGGTTAAAAAAAACATATTGATTTAAATACAAATTTACGAAAAGAAAGCAAAAATGATTTTGATTTTTTTTTTAAGTTATTAAATAATGCATTCTTTGGAAAAACAATAGAAAACGTACGCAAACATAAAGATATTAAGTTAGTAACAAGATGGATTGGTAGATTTGGAGCAAATTTTTATATTTCACAACCAAATTTTCATAGTTGTACTTGTATTTCTAATGACATTGTTCTTATCGAAATGTCACGATTAGAAGTAAAAATAAATAAAACCAATATTTAGTAGGTTTCAGCATTTTTTTTTTTTTTTTGGATCTGTCAAAAAAACGTTTCTTTATGACTTTCATTATAACTATATAAAAACTAAATTTGGATCTAACGCAAAACTTTTGTATACAGATACCGATTCTTTAATATATCTTTTTTTTCTCGTTGACGATATCTATCAACATATTAAAGAAGATATTCATTTATTTGATACTTTAGACTATCCTTATAACAACGTATATACAATATGCCCTCAAAAAGTAAAAAAATTTAGGATTAATGAAAGATGAACTAAATGGAACAATTATGTTAGAATTTATAGGTCTTAAATCTAAAACGTATTCCATAAAAGTATATAAAACACAAATGGAATTAGAAAAGATATAAAAAAATGAAAAATCAAGGAATAGATTTAAAAGAAACTGATAATTTTATTCAAAATTATAACATTATAAAAAAGCAAAGGGAATTAATAAAACTGCACTTAAAACTATAACTTTTGATGACTATTATCAACGTATTTTTAATAATACTTGTAATAATGTTAATCAAAAAATGATTGTATCAAAATTACATAAAGTTTATACATTTAATCAGACAAAAGTTGCTCTAAATCCTTACGACGATAAAAGAATCGTCAATTACAAATATACAGATACTTTACCATGGTGATTTCCTTAAAACTAAAATTTACCTAATAAAAAAACAATATTCATGTTTTTAATTTTTCTAATTTATCTATTATCTGTTTCGAATAAAGCACCTAGAACAAAAAGTAAACCACAATATTAAAAGGTTATATTCTAAAAAATTAAATATATCAAAAAATATCATAATAAACAGGATATACAAAAAAATTACTATTTTTTTTATTTTTTTTTTAGAATAAATCAAAAAAGAATGACTACACCAAGAACCAAACTTTTTGATGCACCATCATCATCGTCGTCGTCGTCGTCGTCGTCGTCATCGTTGACAACAGCACCAACAACAACAACAACAACAACAACAACAACAACAACAGCAGTGCCATCATCATCACAATTGGTTGATTATAGCTGGGATGAAGATGGAACATTCGAAACTTATGATCCTATCCGTTACGTATCCAACCATTTGGTACTGCGACAAAGTCCGATAGGTGCTTCAAAAAGTGTAAAAAGGGAATTTCGTAGATTAGAACGAATAAAACATCAGTCTCATCATCAACAACAACAACAAAACCAACTATCCAGGCAGGCATTAAATTAATAAATTTGTTGAATACCAATATTTACTTCATATAATAACTAAATTTACTTTTTTTTCAGATTAAATTAAGAAAAAACACACCCAGAGGCTCTAGCTCCTAGACAATTTACCTCTGAAGCGGCTGGATTCGATCTTTTCAGCGTAGAAGACCACACCATTGAACCATCATCAAAAATTGACACAGGCATACAAATTGAAATACCACAAGGATTCTACGCTGAAATCCATTCAAGATCGGGCCAAATATGGAATCGACGTCGGAGCGGGCATCATTGATCAAGAATGTATTTATAGTTTTATTTAATCATTCAAATATCACATCTAAAATTTGTAAATCAGACAAAATTGCACAAATCATCATCAAAAAAATCTATTAATTGCATCGCATCTAAAATTTGTAAATCAGAAAAAATTGCACAAATCATCATCAAAAAAATCTATTAATTGCACTTTTGTATCGACTAACAGTATTCTTTTTGGGACATTAGGGGGAAATAAAGGTTTCAGATCATCTGATAATATTAAATAAAATATTAAAATATGTTATGTTTTTTTATATTAAAAACCTATACTAATAACACACTATAAGTGCAAATTTTTATAAATCCAAACCGAATTTATATTAAAAAAAGTTTAGCTTACAAATCCAGTGACATACCTACTTCAAGATGCAGAAAAACAAGACATTAAAGAAGGATTCTATGAACTTCAATTGCAAAAAGTTAAATATCCAGACATTTATTTAGTTGAAAAGGTGTTAAAACGTAAAAACAATAGAGTATTCGTAAAATGGTTAGGTTTCAGTGATAAGTATAATAGTTGGATAGATAAAAATAATGTAGAGTGACTTAATAAAATAAATATTTTTTTCATATACGTTTTATTTCCATGTTTTCTACAAATAATTTATTGATCTTTAAACAAAAAAAAAACAGTATTTATAACCATATAACAACTTGGTGTTTGATAATGCACAATGCCAAGTAGTGCCATATGGATCCTTGTGAAAGTGACATTCGGGAACTTTCTTAAACTTGTTTAGCTTCGGTTCACTCTCCAAATTTTTTCCGCACTTATAAATTTTCTTTGAAAATTCACCTTTTCATCTCCTTTGACGTATATTTTGGGGGCATCATATCTTTTCATCGCATGTTCTAAGATATTTGCTATTTCGTTCAAGTCTACTAAACCAAACTCCCATATTAGACCATGATATGAGTTTTCGAGATAAGATATCGTTTTTAAATCCTGGCCTTTTAACATGCTTTTGTCATATGGTGGTTTGAAAAGAAAATTTGAACAACGTGTTCCATCATACACAGCTAGTTCTTTTGGAATAAATCCAGAGGCACAATTAAATCTCTGGATATCAAGACACAAAATTGAATTTTCTCCTGCCATAGTTCGAATTACGAGACCCACTAAGTAAAACCAACAACACATAAAATAAACCGTAGTAGTTTTTTTTACATTTTAATTTGCATATTTTTGCACTGTTCTATTTTGACATTAAAATCATAGACCTAATACTATTTACACCAAATACATAATTCGCTAAACAAGGATCACAAAATTTTAATAACTTTACTCTATGTTTTAAGTGTTTATTAATATTTTTTTCAACTGAACAATTACATCTTTGGCATAAAAATTGTATTCATTTATAGAAGGCTTACGTATATATTAATTATGTGTGCTATACATATTTTTAATCACCTGGTATAAGCTATTATTCGAAACAAATATTATTTATTAAAACATTATTATTGCTCATCTCAATACTACACAAAGATCTCCTTATCTACATCCTCGACCTTTTCTTATCTGCGAACCTGACCTCTAGTCTTACGTCGAACATCAACAGAAAAACAATTCTCGGAATTCGGCGAGGCGAGGCTCGGCTCTTGTGATGACGCGAAGCTCGCTTCTTGGAAGTTTTTTTCAAAAATCACACCTACCTGTGCAAACCAGGTGTCACGCAAAAGACAGGTGCACAAAAGTGACAGGTAAACACTTCTTGCAGGCAGGTGAGCCGAAGAGCTCCTGGGACCGATCGGTGGTCAAGATGCCATCGAGGTGTCCCAGGACCGCCCCTGCTATACTACTCCTGTATATATAAAAATGTATGGTGCAAATAGCTTATTGTTTTTTGTGAAACTTTTATATTTGACGTTTTTCTACCAAACGTCAAATAAAAAAGTTAGAGGGGGGGGACATTATAAATGATCACCGTGTACATCCGTTCACTACTGTCGTTCTGAAAAGAACAGTTTTGCTGACGTTTCGCCAAAATCACATTTGGCATTTTCGAAGCTTTCTCGCGTCCGAATAGAGTATCTATTCGGACGCGAGAAAGAAAGCTTCGAAAATGCCAAATGTGATTTTGGCGAAACGTCAGCAAAACTGTTCTTTTCAGAACGACAGTAGTGAACGGATGTACACCCGGAATGAAAACACATATATATATATATATATATATATATATATATATTTAGTGCATTTTTGTCTACAGGATGATTTTTTATAATTGTGTGTTTGCTTTAAACTTAGTTATGACAAGTGAATACTTTTTGATGCTTCGAAGTGAGAACGTCGAAATCGCCGAGCGGTGCAAAAGAAAAGTTTTATAATTAAAAATTACATCCTTTTGTAGGGTAGAGCCAAAAGACTTTCCCCCAGTGACAAATATGGACATTGTGAATTACCTAGTTGTTCATTTTAAATTATGTATATCCAAGTTAAACTTAGTTCAATCTGTGAATTTAATATTTTGTACTGCACCCAGTACATATATTTTTTTTATAAATAATACATATATATTAATAAAACAACATGTTTTTATTTCAATAAATTGTCAAGCATGTCAGAGTGTAAAAATATACATTTTCAGAGTGAATATAATAAGAATAAGAAGTTGTCTTTACAATAAACCTGATGACTAGACTTAAACTTACTTATGTCTAGAAAAAATTTAGTTACATACTGCAAGTATGTAACTAAACAGGATTATAGCAACGAGCCCCATAAAAAAATTGTTACATTTTGTTCCTGTCTTATTTTTTTGAGAAGTTATTGAGAAACTCAAGTTTTTAAAAGAAAGTCAATGCCTTTATCGTACTTAGAAAACCTGAGTCTGGAATTTCCACCCTTCATAATTTAATAACTTTAAGAACTTCCGTCTTGAATGCATAACAAGATCTTTCTTCATTCGGTCATAGGTTTTGCCACTTTTGTTAAATCTTAGTTTTAAGTAAGTAATAACCCTGTATATGGTAATTGTAGCTTCATTTATTCATAAAAAAAATCTGTGAAAACTATAGAACATAGCAACCATACTCGTGAGATACTGTCAATCTAAAAGGCGTACATTATTTTGTTCCTAAAGTATGTAATAAAATTCCACATTCGATAAATTCGTAAGTTTAAGATAGAATGTAAAAAAATATGTATTACTCGTATAATGACTTTAAGAATTATAAATATCTTAAGTAGGGTTACTTCGATGTCCCAAACAAAAAACAATAATTACAGAGTGCATAAAGGTAAAAATTATTTTAAAAAATTTCTTTCAAGATGGTACATACTGCTAATTATTTAATTTCCGTTAATATTGATAAAACATAAAAAATAATACAGTACAGCATTGAAATATGTAAAGGAACAAAATGTAAATATCAGTCAATCTTTGATCGGAGTCTTAACTGAGAATAATAATAATTGTTAATTAGCTAGATTAATTTTAGTTTTTTAATTAATGATTAATATGAAATGTTTTGCACATACTTGGGACTAATTAATTTAGTAGTACATAAATCCTCTTCTTATTGCAGTAATCCACTTCAGCCGCATCGACGAAAGTTCATTCAATCGTTTTTCATGTCTAAATTTGAAAATTTTTGAAACTTAAAAATAAAAGTAACTTTGTCTCTTATCCCTCTACTCCCAAAATTTGCAGTACAACAAAAAGAAAGCATTTTAAGGTAAAAAAATAAAAATAAATAACAAAAGTTTCATATACTCCTGTGTAAAAATTCGCTTTGTTTGTCCTATGGTCGTCAAAAACAGCTGATGGGTGACGTTCAACTGACAGATCGTTGGAGTGTCCTATAACTGATGATAACATGGCCTAAAAAGAGTAAATCACGCAGCCGACGCCGCTTCCACTCCGAGTATTCTCCCGAAAGCGAAAAATGCACGTCCCGGATAAAGACGGGTAAGGGTAAAAACCACATCAAGCGGTACAGGTGTACTTATCCGGTCGTTTTTTAAAAACAATTTAACGGGCAGATAGCTCATTTAATTGGCTCTGAGGCCCATATTTAAAGTTCTTTGCTGGGTCTTGAAATACGTGAAATAAGCTTTTGAAATTCTGTTTTAGTAGCATTGTTTGGATAATTTTCATCAGAATATGATATGCCTTGAAGTCAATGTCATACAGGAGAATTTTTCTTGGCGTACTCGAGCTGAAATTTTCTGAATTTACTTATAACTTGCATAATTTGACTAGATCAAGCCAGAAATGTGTCAAGACATAAAATTCAGATTCAGGTTTTGTTTCTAGAAACAAAAAAGTTGTTTTGTCAACTTTTGACGTTCCGAAAAAACGATTAGAGAAAATGTCTTCTGACATTTTATTCATTAGAGTGATTTTAAGTTAGCAATTTTGAAATTAAAAGAAATTGCAACAAAAATGATACTATTGTGGTCTAATGGGCATATTCTATACTTATAGTTTAAAAAATGGCGACCCGAAATGAGGCCAGGTATATAAAAAACAATACTCTTATTATTTAAATATATTATTTCAATAAAGGTATGGTGTGGAAAGCAAAGAATTGAAACCGTCAGAAATCGGATAAAAACAGCAGTTCATTCCCCAGGGATGTTTCGGTGAGTAACATTAATTATTCTTGCAACCATTTAACATAATTTTACGTAGCATCTGGGCCTAAATCATAGTCACGCAATATATTCTAAGGATATTTATAGCACCTCATTAGTATTCTGTAAGAATAAAAAAACGGCAGAGGCTTTTACTCGAAACTTGGATCCTTCTGTTTAACAAAGTTTATATATTTCCAATAGCGACTCATTCATATAGTCAAGGATGTGACAAATTTTAAAATATTTCTCTACTGGGTCTTACCTACGTCATAAATAATTTCTCTTCTCGTGGTAAGTTGTAAGAGGGACAGTTTGATTCCAACCACAGTTATTGCACACAGCATTTGTAAAAATTGTGTTGTTTCAAATAAATCTCTCCGCAGAAAAAAGAAAACATATTGCTTACCTATATCTCAAGTTTAAATATCTTAATAAGGCAATCCATTGTTTAGTTTTTAAGTTAGGATCTAGACTAGTCAGCCTGTCACTTGCTTTTTAAGATAACATATCGAGACAAACGCAAATTTTAGTGATTCAAAAAATTGTAATGGAATGAAATACTATCTATTTTGGACAAAATTTCAACTTGGCAGGATCGCCAATTTTTTCGTTGTGTTGAACCATTTTAGCAGTATTCTAATAGACAGTGAGCTGACAAAAAATACACATCTTGGAAATAGATTTTTGACTGTTCTGTATTACATTATTGTTTCCAGAAATCGTAGAAAACTTTATTAAAAAACGGCCACTCGGATATAATTGCTGCAAGTTTATTGTGGTGTATTTGGTCTTACCACTTTTGTAATGCTTTCCAGTTCTAGAATTCGGATTTACATAAAGTTTTTCGGTATCTTGCTCAGACAAGACAAAACTATGCATACCAGAAACTGCAATAATTGCCTAATGTTTATTTAGTATTAAGATTCAATCTTCATAATAACTCAATAAATAAGGTTTTTTTACTCTTAATATTTATTGAAATATGATGCATATTTAAAAGAAATTATTATAGTTTTTTAAATAAAGTTGTTAAATACTCGCGAGCTACCGGTAGCTCGCAATCGACAAGATGACGACCGCTGCCTTATGACAGTTCTCGACAAAATGGCGATCAAAAATCTAATATCAATCTCTAATTCCCCCATTTCAGTATAAAACAAAAGAATGCAGAACACATTTAATATGGTATTTTAGGCTCATATACTCTTATATTAGGCTCTAATGTCATAAAGAATGCAGGATGGTCTAAAAGTCAGTGCAAATCTAAAGACAAAGAACGTGGGGTGGCGTACTCATTTTTCGCAATCAATCAATTTCAACCATATTTAAGTTCATGACCAAGTTTAAATTCTTCTGGGTATAATTTTTGGTTGCGACCGAAACAGGATTTCGCCCAGCTATATACAGGATGATTCAGAAATAAGTTATGAGAATTTTGGATAATATTCTTTGACTAATTTATTAATAAAAATTCATATACACTTTTGTCTATAAAGCATATTTTTCGAAATATATGGTTACCAATTTTATTTATTTGTTTAGTTTTTTTAATTTATATTCTACAATCAATGAAAATTCGAACACATGATATTTCTAGTACTATTCCAAATTGATATTTGGAACAATGTATAGGGTGATAGTCCATACTTGTAATGCATATCTGCAAACTCAGAATTCGTAAAATATACCATTTTTGTTAAATTATATTTTCTGTCAACTGTCAAAACTGTTTTTCTCTTAAAATGATTCAGTGCAAATCCTGTACGAACGCCACTGGCAAGAATTAAAAAATAAATTGTACGCCAAAATATGCCTCTTGATGCATAACAGCTGCAATCTAAGATTGTCAAAAATATCTATAGTATATGAGAAAGATAAAATAAAGACAGGCGTTATTACAGTTTTACTAGCCACTCTAAGTTTACTAGCCACTGTATGACCTCCGGGGTGCAAGTTGCCAAATCCTCCAGATAACCGGGGTATACCCGAGTTGGACATTCGTGGGGCATGGTTTGTCTTGGCTCTCCGCAGTCGAAGCTAAGAGATTCCACATTTTCCCACAGACACATAGAGTCCATGGTCCGGCCAGGACCACTGCCGACTCTATTCAATTTAACACAAGCTCTCGTGGTAAGCTGCATCTATTAAAACCCTGGGCTCTGTCCGTTAGCTTAACATAATCCTTCTGCTGGATTTGCTTTGATTTTCCGATATTCTTGTTCGAGAACTACGTAGCTCTGGAAGGGCATTATTACTCAGAACTGGCAACCATCGAGAAGGTGTACTCTTTATTGTTCCGCTTATCATTCTCATGGTGTTATTTAGTTGTGTATCGATTTTTGAAACGTGAGCGTTACTTATTCACACAGGAACGCAAGTCTGCTACTGAGTAGACCAGTGCTAGGGCAGCTAAGTATTTCGAGTGTTGGTGCGTCAGCGCATCAGGATGTTCCAGTGAGTTTCGCAATTATATTGTTTCGGGTTCTGGTGTTATACCAAGATATTTGAGGTTACTATTGTGTTTTAAGGTTGCACCATTAAAATCGAACCGTAGAGTGTGTTTGGCCTGACGACTATTTAGGTGAAAGCAGCATACTTCGGCCTTGGTTGTGTTGAGGCCCAGCCTCCATTCTTTAATTGGCTTAGTTTGGCAAGATCACTATTTAGAGCTTGTTGTATGGGCGTAAAAAGCTTATGCAAATTTTCTGGATACGGTTGTTGGTAAGTCTTCTATATATAGGTTAAACAATAGTGGGACCAACATTGATCCTTGGGGCAGTCCGTTGTTAAACTTACGAGAAAGCTTTTATTGTTGTTAGTAAAGACCCGAAAGAGGGATTTCGATATGATTGCAGGTTTTTACACGCTACGTAGCCTTTAGTAGCTTATAGATTAGGCCTTCTCTCCATACGGTGTCTTAAGCTGCTGAGAAATCTATGAAAGCTACAGAAGTTTTTAGCCCCTTTTTAGATCCAGTTCCGATGTAGGAAAACTTGATCAGTGGAACTTCTGCCGTTGCGAAAACCGTTTTGTTTTATTGGGAGACGCGCGACGGTAACAATGGGTGGGTTGATTCTGTTAAAAATAAGGCATTCGAGCAGTTTATATGAAGTGCTTAGAAGACGTGCGATGGGGCGATAGCTTTCCGGAAGATAGACTATAGCGACTCCAAGTCCAAGATGTCTAGGAGCATTCTTGAAAGAGCTTCGTTTTTTGCTCTGCTTATACCCTCTATGTTTAAATGGCATATTTTTAGTGATGATCCAGTATTCTTCATCAACGAGCACTGAGAAGTGCCGTTGTGTTTTGAGTTCTCTTAAACATACTTACTTTTATATCCAAGATATCCCACAATTCAATTATGTCAAGTAAGTAATTTTCTTAATTTGTCAAATATTCAAAGTTTAAAATTATGCTTTACACTCACCACATTAGAACTAAGAATAAACACTCAAACATCCAATTTATTAATATTAGCAATATAAATAGTCATAATACTAGACAAAAAAATAAAATATATTTACCAAAAATCCTATCCAATATAGGATAAAAATCCATTTATCGCAATGGAATAAAATGTTTTAATAATTTGCCTGAGCAACTAAAATTAATTACAAAAAATAGTATTTTTAAAACAAAATTAAAATATCATATTTTATTTGGTGACAGAATAAATTTAATCAACAAGTAACTAATTTTTTTGTAGGGACATTCTGTTTATTTAACTTCTGGATTTAACTTTTTAATATAAAAACTTTAAATTTTGCATTTAATGTTATACAAATTATTATTGTCAAATAATTTCTAAGTGCCTAATATTTATGCTATAATATGTAAATTATATTTTTTTGATGAAAGCATTTCAATTATATAAGATCATCATAAGGTAGCTTTTAACTCCTAGGTAAAGATTTTTCTTTGTACCTTCTTGGAATTAATAGAGCATTTTTCAAAAAAACTGCCTTTAAAAGGAAATTGCAATAAATACGGTAATATGCAAATCAAGCAATTATTATATTATATTAAAAATATATATATATATATATATATATATATATATATATTCTTACAAAGTCACCAAAGATGCTACAGGACATACGAAAAATAAAAAAAATAGACAAAAATATTGCTTACTTTATTATAAGTCGTTGTTCTCATTTTATTTTTTCCCTTCACCTGTTTTGTGCTTTTTATGTAGAATACTTTTGTTTGTGGGTATAACAATATAATTCTTCTAAGACACATTCTGATAGTCAATTTCACATTTTAAAAGAGATCGGACATCTTCACTAAAAATGTCTCTATTTTTTGAAGGAAGAACCCTTAAACTAGTTAAAAAGGGGTCCGAGGTTGCTAGAAGAACATGAAATAAATCTTCCATGGTTTTTTTCTAGATAATTTTCTAGTATTATGCTCTCTAAATGCATTTACTTCCTTATGCCTAGCCGCCTGAGCGTCTTCCGATAACTGTCCAATAGGCAATAAAAAAATGTTTGCTGATAGCAGTCGAATGAAGTAAAATTTTATGGATAGATGGAGGCATTGGATACCGAGGATATAGGCTTACATACGTTTTGGCTGTTTCTAAAGCATATGTTTCAAAATGTTCTGCATGTATCTGGAAATCAGAATGTAAAGCCCTTAGTACAACGCTGAATATATATATCAAATATTCATCAACACCCGTTATTTCCCTTGACAACAAATTTTAGAAAAATCGGCGGGCAGTGTTGCCATCATTAGAGGAACCAAAATCTTGTTTTGGAACATCTACCAAAAGATCTGTTTTCTTTCGGAACTCATCAATAATTTTCTTTCTTCTGTCTTCCATTAAGGGTTTCAATTCTTTGGTGGATCTCCAAGTTTTGAAAACCTAAACGATAAGCAATGTGCAATAAACATTCAAATGATCTTATGTAAGCGTGAAGTGGAGATAATCCAAAATTAATACATAATTCTGAAACTTTGCATTTTCCAATAAATTAAATTCTTTTGGTCTCGCCTTACATATGTAACACTTTTGAGACGAACTTCCCATAAGGGCGTTGCACACCTTGCCATTCACCATGGTGGAATACATAATATAATTGATAACAAACGGTTTTTTGTCAATCAAAATCTGTACAGGATTTAATTCGTCGATTTCTTTCTGGACATTTGAAAATTCACTTTATATAAGCTCTTCATTCTCTTTTGCATATTGACTTCTTAGTGGTCGACAATATCGGGTTGACGATACTCTTTTTTTTTCCAAAAAACAACACTCTGATTATTATTTTCGAATATTAAACGCAGTGGGATTACAGATGTAGTTAAAATGCTGGTGTCATCAAAAACTTCGGAACGATATGGTTGTTTAAAAGCATTCTTACCACCACTTCCATCCATCCCCCATTTAAAAAATAATTTTAGATTTAGACTACTACCTTCATGGCTTTCAAAAACAAAAGAAGAAAATACCTCTTTTTGTGCATTATTAATAAGTCTTTTTGCTGTGTGGTCTAAGAGGGATTGAAGGCCAACCTCAGAGACCTTTTCAGAAACTGACAACTCACTGGGGTAGCAATATGTTTTAGCCAAAAGAATTTTGTGATAGCTAGGTAGAACGTTTTTGAGGTCTTTTGTCTTAAGAGAATTTCTAAGATATTGATACTGTGCCTGGGAGAGTTTCAGATCAATAACAGGGCAAGGGCTTCTTCGGGTGAAAATTGGGCGTTCTCTACAGGTTCTGATCTTCCTAATGTCTTTTTTATGTCTGTACTCTGAAATGGTGTCGCCGCAATTCTCCGAAAAATCAGGGCTGCATTTCTGCTACCACTGGCTCTATAACTCATTTCAGTGGCAAGTGCTAATTCCTCTGTAGAGTGAGTCTCAAGGATAGGTTTAATAATACGTTATCGAGTTTCTAAACTCGCTGTGCTAAACGGTACTTTTGGACGACCTCTTCTTGCTTGTTTTTTTCTTTGATAACAGCTTGATCCAGCCACGCCGTATTGCTCTTTATAAATTTTGATAAGTTGCACCGACTTTTTCTCCATTTACGATAAAGGACTACACCAAATCCATGAATTGTCCACTTTAACTCTTTTTTTTTCATTATTTGTCAACTCCTCAATATTTAAAAAGCTATTTACGAATTCGACCAAGGCATTCTGAGAATCTTTTGATGGGGGCTTAATAACTTCTCTCGTCTTGGGCGCTTGAAAGAGTTCGTTTCGCGTGAATCGATGTTGAGCTCCCAAAAATACATATTTTTCAAAGCGAGGCTATAAATTTTTATATGCACAAAAAAAGTGAAGGGATCATATAAGATAATAGGCCTAATATGAAAGAGTTACTAGGAGTTACTCGAAAAATATTCTCTGCAAAAGTTTGTATATTTTTTATTGCACTCTCAAAATTTTAGATATTTGTCAGGCTATAGCGGAAGGGCCAGTAATGAAACGAAACGAAATTTCCAAATTTTAAAAAGTACTTACCCTTGGCAATGTGCAACATAATTGTTCTTTAACTTTGTCAACTACAAACAAGAATAACAAATTTTTTAAGATACTAAATTTTACAAAATAATCATCCCGCAAATCAATTGAATTGAATTGAAGAAACAACACATTTATTCTATTGGTACTGAGAAAAATATAAATGTTAAATTTATTTGGGATACATTTTTCTCTTATAGAGAATGTTTACTTATCAAGTAGATGAAAGAAAATTTTTTTTTGCTTTCACTCCTAAAAATATTTATGTCTTCCTAAATGTATACACTGAATCACTGTGCGACGGTATCAATGGGTGGGCGATGGCTTTCCGGAAGTTAGACTATAGCGACTCCAAGTCCAAGATGTCTAGGAGCATTCTTGAATACGGAATAACAGAATTCTGGAGTTTCGCGAGTTTCTTCAAGCGACATCTTAGGGCATATGTTTTGTTAATTACGTAAGTAACAGAGAAGCGAAAAATATTACGGTAATACTGTCTATAATATATAAAATATACTCTTTAAAAAAATAGTTTAGACTTGCCTTGGGCGCAGCCCTCCCCTGGATGCGCCTATGTCCTCACTATTTCAACGGGTCAGTGGTGCATCGTTGCGAAGATTTAATGGAGTGAAGTTCCTGTCTGCGCGTATGAGGTCATTGTACAGAGGTAAGTTAACGTTTCTGAAATAACAAATTAATGCCTTCTTTTGTGTCAGGTGCCTTGATTCCAGAAATAACAGACTTCTGCCACCCCTATTTCTAAAGATGTCGAGCCTGACAACAAAAGAACTCGGATAGTGACACCGATGCGATGTAAGGAGGGTCCTCACAAATCTATGCAGTTCTTTCAGGTCTATATCTCACCACTTGAGAACACCGAATGTACAACGATAAGTAACACCCATGTGTTGATAGTTGTAATAGTGTTCTTTGCATTCAGGTTTGATTTTAGAACTCTCCTTATTCGTACTTTCAGTTCAAATTGTATCATCTTTTTCATCGCAGCAATTTTGATGTTTAGTGTTTGCTGATATTTATACGAGTTCCCATAATCCAGTCGACCAATCTCGGCACCGTCCATAGGCATGAAAGCTGTTGAATCTTTCCTCTCTTCACATATAGGACCATACGTTTTTCTAGGCCAAATTTTATTTTTATGGACTAGAAAACTGTTCTTCGTTGCCCGTATACAATTTGAGATCGTCCATATAGAGGAGATGCGACCGCCTTTGCCCACCTTGATCTCCACTGCGTATCCATGGGAACTGCAAATCAGCATATTTCTGAGTGGATTCAGTGCAAAGCAAAAGCATGAAAAGCTCAGAATATCACCCTGGGAGATACCTCTTTTTATGGGGATGTGAGATAGTTAGATGCATTGATTTGAACACACATCCTTACCTTCCAATGTCCCATGAGGTATTGGAGTAGCTAACTACAGGGTTAATAATAATAATAACAATAAAAATGAATCCGCTCGGTTAGTGATGGCTCAGAAGGTCCAATTGCCTAAGTAGATCCAAGAATCATTGCTTTTTACTTTTTCTTAGCCAGTGCCTCAGCTTGCTCGCGACAAGTTAGTATTTTGCTAATATTTGTAAGTCATGAGTCCGTAATCCCTCCCAAAACTCCGATGATGATTGCCACTATAAAGAACGAATGTCCTGGCCAAAGCCTACGAAGCTCTGTAATATTTACGTCACTTTTTCTCCTCTGTTCGGAAAATGTTGATTTTGGCATGTGCAGTAAACTCGATAAAATGTATGTTAAGAAATCATGGTTCTTGGGATTAGACCGTGTCAAATTGGAATTACTATCCGACGTTTCGCGTTCGATTACACGAGGCATCTTCAAGGATCATTACTCCACGAGATCTGAACACTGAAGATGCCTCGTCAAATCGAAGGCGAAGCGTCGGATAGTAATTCCAATTCGACACGGTATAATCCCAAGAACCATGATTTCTTAATTGACCAAAGCCGTGAAAGCTTCCGTTCTAAAGTGTATATTCTTTGCTTCTTTACCGAGGATTATATCGTGCTTGTTGTCCCAAAAGAGCAACTGCCCTACTACTCCGAGCATTGCGGGTCCTGTCGTAATCGATTAACAAAATAAAACACAAATTTCTATATTTCATTATAATTATTTTTATTTAGGTCCGATAGTACAACTTGTTCCTTGTTATTTTTTGGTCTATCTCTTAACAAAAATGGAAATAATATAACAGAGAATCCAAAGTAAGATGTGTAACATTATAAAATAGTTTGGTTTAATAGAAAATTTATTATTTATGATAAGACTAGTTTGTGTTGTCTTTAGTTATTTTTATCTTGATAATAAGCCAACTTAATCGTTTTTTTTTTGTAGTTTTAAAACAAAACTGCACCATAAAAGTTAAGAAAATCCGAATTACACCTGGTTTATAGGCTTTTATAACCTTCTTTTTAGATAGGTTGGATTTATCTTTAAAATGCAACTTTAAACGCATTCATAACGTTGCAACAAATACCTTACAAGATCTAAAAAAAATAGATATACCTACTTTTTCAGGTACAATGGTTCGGAGTTAGCTTAAATCAGCTTTAGGTGCCGGATAGTGTACCCTTTAAAAATAGAATCATAAATTGTGATATATATATATATATATATATATATATATATATATATATATATATATATATATATATATATATATATATATATATATATATATATATATATATATATATATATATATATATATATATATATATATATATATATATATATATATATATATATATATATATATATATATATATATATATATATATATATATATATATATATATATATATATATATATATATATATAGTTAAAGTGTGTATTCTTGGGATATGGTCCTATAGTTTAAAAAAATAACTACATTAAGGAAGTAGCACAAATCTTTATTATTGACGTTTCGGCCGTACGTTCAGGCCTTTTTAAAAATCTACAAGGGATAAGCCGGGCAGAAAGAGTTTTAAATTTTAACTTATTGCTAGGACTTACATAAATAGTAATATTATATATACATATATATATATATATATATATATATATATATATATATATATATCTAGATAGCGGGTATCAACGAATCTATTAGACAGGCCATAACTTTGAAGTATTTGATGTATCAAAACGAAATTTGGTATAGGTAAATGGTACATAAAAAGGAGAGTTTCCGAATATTTTTTTGATTTGAAATAGATGTGAATTAAACACGCGTTTTCTAGCAGTTGGAGGCGGATCCGTACTTTATCAATCATTACATAGTTTCATATTATTAGTTTTTTAGTTTTTATATAAGATAATCTATTCAAATATTTTTACCGATAATCCAAACATTTTTTAAGTCTGTGAAAATTTCATGCGGGACTTTGACGTCTTCTATATTGAGGACAGTTAGTAATCGTCACGCTAATCGAGTAACAACTCTTTGGTCAGATTGAAGTCTATGAGTACCGCATATATTCTTGGAGCAATATACACCCAAAATAAATCGCAAGCATATCAGATACGGTATTCTAAAAACAGTTCACATAAACTCAACAGATAACTCAACATTTTCGTATATTTCTACATCATGAATATTCTATTTTTTTCACAGCCTATTTATGTTAAACTCTTTCGACACCTAAGGTCTTTAGTACAGATTTCCGGCATAAGTTAATAGCTAAAAAATTTTTCGGGGTGCCATGCCCAAAATGACTAATTTTTTACCTTTTTGTTTTTTTTTAATAGAAAAAATTACTAATTACATCCATTATATACCATTTATACTACTTGCTAAATTAGTAAAAAATTAAACATTAGAAAAAATTTAATAATATTCTTTGAGTTCCTTAAGATAATTTATTCGCCTTTTATGTCTAGTTACATATGTGTCTGTAAATCAAATCGATTCTTCTATTCTTGTGTTGGGTGAATTGTTTTAGATATTTCTACTTATGCGATAACGTGTGCATATATACCATTTTTACAAAGTAATAAACAACATAAAAACCTCGATAAAAACTTACCAGAATAATTAGTCGTAATGAATAAGTAATACACTCCAAAACTATATACAGCAAAAGGAAGAATATTTTACACTGAACTGCGGTATTTGAACTCTAGTCTTCGTTCTGCCTTACTGGCGAAAAGGTCAATGACTCGTTTATTAAAGTCTTCAATATTACTAAGAAAGCTTTTTCAGCTGATAACATTCCCAAGGCACTTAGTCTTTCTTCTTTCATAGAGTTGCGCAAAAAAGTTTTTAGTCTTTTTAACATAGAGAAGCATCTTTCACCTTCAGCGGTTGACATAGCTGTTGTCACTAAAACTTCCAATAATTTAATAGTTTCTTGAAAAGTGCACCTCATATCTTCCTGTGAAACCAACGATAAAAGAAGAACGGCTTCAGAAATGGTTTGCTCTTTCATAAAGTACTCGCAGTTCTGTTTTTAGACGATTTTTCTCTAGAAATAGATATAACTTAACTGTATCAGAGAGCAATTTGTCGGGAATTTTTTTTTGGTATTCGATAAAATGTTCTTTCATAAATAATGCGGTAGCTGTCAGATGTCCTGTAAAAGTAAACCGAGCCTTAATCTGTTGTATTATGGAATCGCAAACTTCCAAGGCTTCAATTTTTTTATTTGTTGAAATACATAGACCGGAACGAGGGTAACGTCGCCTTTTTTGAGAAACATTTTCATCTTCTGAAAGCTCTAAATCTATTTAGTCAATAATTGTGTCCATTTCATCACGAACTTTGCATTGCGTTTTCGAAGCTTTGTAGATCTTGTTTAGCCTTGATAGGGTCGGTATAAATCATCTGCAGTTGCTTAAAAATTATTTCGACATGTGGCATGATTTTATGAAAAACTGTCCACCAAAATGTAAAATCTTTGTTCTGCAATCTAAGTTAATATGCACCAACTTGTTCAATCGTTGAATTCAATTTAGTATTTTTGTCGTTCTCTAAAATAGCCATAACGTGTATCAGCTCATTTCGGTATTCATAATCTGTATTAATTCCCCGAGAATGAAAATTCCATCTCGTTTGTGATAATCTATGAGCTATATCATCCAATACTTTTGTTCTTTGAGGTGACATAGAAAAAAAAGAACAAATTCCAATCAGATCCAAAAAAATCCGAACCGATACAAGCTGCACTGCTCATTATAAGCTTAATCTGATGAGCGTAGCAATGCACATAATTTGCTAAAGAATATTTATCTTTAATTATTTTTTGTACCCCATTTACGCCTCCGCTCATAACTGACGCTCCGTCATAGCTTTGCGCTATTAACTTATTGGGTGTGCCACTAATTACAGGATCAATTTCATTTAAAATGCAATTTGCTATTGAAATGTCATTATGTCCGGGAGAATTTACAAATATCCAAAATCTTTCTACTGGCTTACTGGAGACAATGTATCGTAAAAGAATGACTAATTGAAATTCGTTGGCGACATCGGTAGTTTCGTCGGCTATTACCGCTACATAATTCGCTTTTTTAATTTCTTTAGTCACTTCTTCATGGTAAACGCTAATCATGCAGTTCAATAATTCGTTCTGCATCGTCTTAGAGGCCCCTTTAAATGCTGTTGCTTTGTTGAAATGTTGCTTTAAATCTCTATCCAGTTGAGAACTAAAATCTATCAATTCTCGCAACACTCCTTTATTTCCGGATTCTTCGATTTCATCATGACCTCTCAATGCCAATTTTAATGCACCACAAAATCTAATACAGTTGATAATGATGTTTAAAATATATCTGTTTTATCAACTTGATTGTTGTGCGTAATAATATTTTGTCTATAAGTTTGTATTGTACCTTGCTGTTTTCATGCGTTTTAATTTTCTCATAAATATGCACTAAATCAGTAACCCCATGCCTTGTCCATGTAGAATCACCACCAAACAAAACACAAACGAAACAAAAATATGCATTTTTTTTTATCGCATCCACAAATCCAGTTACTTTTCGAATACTTATTTCGATTAAACTTCCTTACACGGCCTTTGAAGCTTGATGAACTAGAGGTGGAAGCCTTCTGCGTTTTGGTTAGATCTAAATCGGGGAAAGGTCTTCCAAACTCCTTGATTTGAATTTTTTCCTCGAGCGATCGCGTAGAAAAAGGTTTCACTAATAGACTGTTTATTTTATTTATTTTGCCTCGAACGGATTGAAAACAATAGGTACCTAGATATTTAATTAAATTAATTTTAAACTTTTTTTAAAATTTTAACTTTAAAAAACTCGCAAAATGTTCAACTTATGTGTACCGATCCGCCGCGATGCAATTATGCGAAACGCCAATATCTCACTAAAATAAAATATGCAAAACCTTACCGAGCCGCTCAATCAGGCGGCCCCATTTATACGAATTTTCACAGTGATTTCATGCACATCGTGAGCTCGCGTAATCTTTTCCAATATATTCCAGCAGGTCCGTTTAGCGATGTGCTCGGACAGTCGGACAGCCGACCACGGCAACAGACGGAGAGTTTATCTGTTGTTCTAGGAATAAGTACGACGCTTGTTTTTCTCGTCGGGACCAAACTACATAATAAGAAATAATTTATGCATTATTGTTAAGTCATTTGATCCGACAATTATTGAAATTAAAACTATTTAAAAAAAAAATATATTTTCAGTGGTCGGCATATTTGGTGGTAGTGCCACGGCCCTTCGGCCCCTTATGATAAGCCGCCACTGTTGCTTGCTTTCCTAATATTAAATTAATATTAATATTAAAGAATTTCTCAATTCCGCATATTATTAATAAATTAAATCTGCTGAATCATAAACACCAACCACAATATCTAATCTTTCGACATCACTCAACTACTCATTTATCACTAAACCACAAATCCCGATTCATATTTCGTACTGCCATCTACCAGCACATTACATTGGATATATTTAATGACAGAATTTATATACTAATATATTTGGCGATCTCCATTAGTACAATCAATATGGAGAGGATTTTTACATACTTGATGTCACCCAAAGCCTGTTAGAGGGCATTACGAATACACCATAAAGGGAACGTCTGCATGTGAGAATCCCTTTCGTATTATTCTTTTGAGTTTAAAATCTAACTGAACCAGTAAAGAAAACAACGGTTCCCCTATATGGTATTTTTCTATCATCTACAGCCTGTATAAAAATTAACTATTTTTTAAACGACGGCGTCAACCATTAAAGCAGCTCGTTGTAATAAGGTTGTGTTTTCTAAACACATAAGTAGTAAGTAAGTAAGTGATCATCTCGAAGAAATCGTTTTTCGGATGTTTTCTAATTGAATGTCAATATTTAAGGGGGCGATTTTTGGGTCCATTTTAAGAAGAAAACTTCATATGAACGTGTGTCCTAAACGTCTTAACTTTTCAAATACAGAGTGGTAAAGTTTTTAAAAAATGATTATTTTTTTAAATAATATCTGTAATACCACTCTAGATATTTTCTGAATAAATAATGAAATTTGGTATACAGGTACTATGTATTAAAGGACAAAAAATGCCCTTACCTTGATGTACCACATTTCTTTTTGTGTTCACCAGTGGTGTTCGTGCAGAATTTGACCTGAATATTTTGGCAAACATTAATGTTACGCCACTGATTTATATTAAAATAAAAAACTTTTTGAAATCCCTATTCATTTCTAAGCAAATTTGATCACTTAACTTTTTTCAGTCCAATGCACGGTTTTCGCTTAAAAAAAACGAAAACCATTTCTCTGCATGGTCATAACAATATCATTAATATGACAATATCACCACGCAGAGAAAAAGATTTTAAATTTTAGGCGAAAATTCAAGAGATCAAATCTGCTCATAAATGAATAAGGGTTTCAAAAATATACTTAAGAGTTTACTTATTTACATACATATTTTGGAAGTTTTTCAGTAAGAATAAAAAGAATTATTACTTATCATTGTAGTAGGCTGTGGTTGTCAGAATTATTAATTCTGTTGTCATTTACTTTGACAGTTCAGTTTTTAAATTCAGCTCTTCGCGTTTATTAATTGGGTGTTTAAAATATCTGAGCATTGTTATTGTGACAAGGAATGGTTGAGTTTACTAATGAGGAGTTGGCAGATATTTTTCATATCCTTATTCTCTGCATGGTGATATTCTCATATTAACGATATTGTTATGACCATGAAGAGAAACGGTTTTCGTTTTCTTAAGCGAAAACCGTGCATCGAACTGAAAAAAATGAAGTGATCAAATTAGCTTAGAAATGAATGGGGATTTCAAAAATCATTTGTATTTTAAGAGAAATCAGTGGCCTGTCATCAATGTCTGCCAAAATATGCAGGTCAAATTTCGCACGAAAGCCACTGATGGAAATAAAAAGAAATGTGGTACATCAAAAAATGCCCCTTGCTGCATAGTACCTGTATACCAAATTTTATTAAAATATCTAGAGTGGTATTACAGATATTATTGAAAAATGATTATTTTTTTAAAACTTTTACCACCCTGTATCTCAAAAGTTAAATAAAATAAAATATATATGTGTGTTTTCATTCCGGGTGTACATCCGTTCACTACTGTATATATATATATATATATATATATATATATATATATATATATATATAAATATATATATATATATAAAAATATATATATATATATATATATATATATATAAATATATATGTGTTTTCATTCCGGGTGTACATCCGTTCACTACTGTCGTTCTGAAAAGAACAGTTTTGCTGACGTTTCGCCAAAATCACATTTGGCATTTTCGAAGCTTTCTTTCTCGCGTCCGAATAGAGACTGAAGTGTTGGTGACTGCGACGCTTCCTTTTATACCCCCACTCGGGGCCGAAGGTTATATCTGCGCAGGCGTTGGTCGTTATTTATGTTTTCCGGATGGTGCTGTTGTTGTTGCGCTAATTGTGCTTGAGTTTTTTAGATTTGTCGATTATTGTCTTCCATACTGTTGGTAGTTTTAATGATTCGTCCCTTTTATTCAAATCACCCTGTTTTTCAATTTCTATGGCTTCTCGGATTATTCTGGTCTTATAATGTTCTATATTGGCAATCTCCCTACACCCATCGAAATTTATTTTATGGCCGGTTTCCTGATGATGTAGGAATAAAGCTGAGGTTGTTTGTTTATTTCTGATGCTGAGTTTATGCTCTTCCACTCTTGCTGATATTCGCCTGTTAGTTTGCCCCACGTACAACTTTTCATAGTCCTGGCACGGAATACTGTATACTCCGTGGTTTTCCAGTTTCATTTTATCTTTTGGGTTTCCAAGTAGTTTACCTATAGTTGTTTGTGGCTTGTGTATTGTTTGTATGTTGTGTTTCCTAAGAATTCTTCCGATTCTGTCTGTTGTTCCTTTTACATATGGTAAGACTACTTGTTGCTTTCCCGGTTTATAATTTTTGTTGTTCGTTTTCCGGGAACCCTGTAATAGCTTTCTCTATGGTGCGATATGTGTAGCCATTTTTCTTTAAAGCACTATATATACAGGGTGGCCCATCGAAAACGTACCGCAAGGCATAACGGCCAGGGTAATTTTTTTTTCAAAAAATCCAAAAACACGTAAATTTTGTTTGTGAGGGGGACAACTTTTGCCCTTAAAATGATCGCAAAATTTTCAACCCTCTAAGCGGGGGTGTCATCCCCAAACTTTTTCAAATGGGAAGAGGGGTCAAGTGGTACCGCAATGAAAAGGGCTTTCTATTCTCTATACATTCCCGCTTTGGTTTTGAAAATCGGTCAAGTCATTTAGAAAATATGAAGGATTGAAATTTGAAAAATACATTTTTCAAAAAACGCATAAATTGAATTAAATAAAAAAAAACTTACGGTATTAATGAAGCAAATGCTGAAAATGTTGCCCGTCGACCTCCATACAGTAATACAAATTAGCTTCAAATCGTTCTCGAACATTCTGAAGAACTTGAGGGGTCACTTCGCGACAAACGTCAATAATTCGTGTTCGCAGATCTTCTACTGAGGCAAGTGGAGTGCTATACATTTTACTTTTTATGTGTCCCCATAGAAAAAAGTCTAAAAGAGTCAAGTCGGGTGACCGGGGAGGCCACTCAATGGCACCCCTTCGTCCTATCCACCGCCCGGGAAAGTTAGTGTTTAAATAATTACGCACATTTTGAGAGTAATGTGGAGGTGCACCGTCTTGTTGAAATATCAGTTCCGCTTCAACGTATCCAGGATTATTTTCGATGATGTCAGTTAGGGCTGGGTCGATGGTATTTTCCAGTAAATCTAAGTACATATCACCTGTTAGAGTTCCAGGAAGAAAAAAAGGACCCACAATAGAATTTCCAAAAATACCAGCCCACACGTTCAATTTCTGAGGATGTTGTGTGTGCACCTCGTGAAATACCCTGGGGTTGTTCTCAGCCCAGTACCGACAGTTATGCCGATTAACTACACCGTTCAAAAAGAAAGTGCACTCACCCGAAAAAAACACATTGAATAGAAAATTATTATTATTGGCCACTCGTTCACTAATAGTTTCACAAAATTGCAAGCGGCGATCAAAATCGTCTTCGTTGAGTTCTTGTACCAACTGAATTTTATACGGGTGGAAATGGTGTTTTTTCAATATTTTTTGGACACTTGTACGATTCACGCCGGTCTCATTGGCTAATTTTCTTGTACTCAGCGTACTATCCATGGCAACTTGGCCCAATACAAAGACCTCCATAGCTTCATTTACTACAGGATTTTCCATCTGCCTCTTTTTATTCATAAGGGATCCAGTTTCGCGAAATTTTGCTACTAACTCGCGAACAATTTTGCCGGAAAGGTGTTTTTCAGGATGTCGTTCATTAAATATCTGCGCAACCCGATTGCCACATTCATTATTTTTAAAATAAAGTTCGATTATTTCCACTTTTTCTGCAAGTGAGTACACCATAATTATTGATAAAAAATTTAATGATATTGAGAAATTTAAACGCACAAGCTATCTAGCAACTACCGTACCTGATCGTTGTGGCATGTCAAATCAATAAAATCAGCAGTAAACATCTAAAATAACAGGACAAAAATAGCGAATTGGTCGAAGGAATTTATCCTTATCATTTACTCTGATAATTTGTAAATAAACATTTTAAATTTCAATCCTTCATATTTTCTAAATGACTTGACCGATTTTCAAAACCAAAGCGGGAATGTATAGAGAATAGAAAGCCCTTTTCATTGCGGTACCACTTGACCCCTCTTCCCATTTGAAAAAGTTTGGGGGATGACACCCCCGCTTAGAGGGTTGAAAATTTTGCGATCATTTTAAGGGCAAAAATTGTCCCCCTCACAAACAAAATTGACGTGTTTTTGGATTTTTTGAAAAAAAAATTACCCTGGCCGTTATGCCTTGCGGTACGTTTGGGCCACCCTGTACATATATATATATATATATATATATATATATATATATATATATATATATATATATATATATATATATATATATATATATATATATATATATATATATATATATATATATATATATATATATATATATATATAATATATATATATATATATATATATATATATATATATATATATATATATATATATATATATATATATATATATATATATATATATATATATATATATATATATATATATATATATATATATATATATATATATATATATATATATATATATATATATATATATATATATATATATATATATATATATATATATATATATATATATATATATATATATATATATATATATATATATATATATATATATATATATATATATATATATATATATATATATATATATATATATATATATATATATATATATATATATATATATATATATATATATATATATATATATATATATATATATATATATATATATATATATATATATATATATATATATATATATATATATATATATATATATATATATATATATATATATATATATATATATATATATATATATATATATATATATATATATATATATATATATATATATATATATATATATATATATATATATATATATATATATATATATATATATATATATATATATATATATATATATATATATATATATATATATATATATATATATATATATATATATATATATATATATATATATATATATATATATATATATATATATATATATATATATATATATATATATATATATATATATATATATATATATATATATACGCAATAGCGACGAGACCTGATATTTCGCAGGATGCAACATCAGCAGGAAACACTCTACGTGACTTTACCGTGGGAACAATGCTGATGCTTGCAAATATAATAATATAAATACTCTTGTGAATATAATTTTAAGTTAGTAATAGAAATAGCTAGTAATGCTGTCAGTTTGATATTTGAATTTTAATATAATTGTTTTAATATTTTTGTAATTAAGTAAATATATATATATATATATATATATATATATATATATATATATATATATATATATATATATATATATATATATATATATATATATATATATATATATATATATATATATATATATATATATATATATATATATATATATATATATATATATATATATATATATATATATATATATATATATATATATATATATATATATATATATATATATATATATATATATATATATATATATATATATATATATATATATATATATATATATATATATATATATATATATATATATATATATATATATATATATATATATATATATATATATATATATATATATATATATATATATATATATATATATATATATATATATATATATATATATATATATATACGCAATAGCGACGAGACCTGATATTTCGCAGGATGCAACATCAGCAGGAAACACTCTACGTGACTTTACCGTGGGAACAATGCTGATGCTTGCAAATATAATAATATAAATACTCTTGTGAATATAATTTTAAGTTAGTAATAGAAATAGCTAGTAATGCCGTCAGTTTGATATTTGAATTTTAATATAATTGTTTTAATATTTTTGTAATTAAGTAAAGTTTGTGTTTTATAAATAAAATAATTTTTTAAAAAGTGAATTTTGAAGTCAACGTCAACAGAACAGGAGAACTCCAACTGTGACGGCGGATTCATCCCTTAACGGAAAAAGAACCAACCCTCTCAAGTGAAGAGTCCTCACTCGACGACAGGAACGGAAGGAACACCAAGTGAAGCCCCTGGTTGCCCAAAGTCGAGAACAAGACAATTCATGCATCTTGGAGTGTTTTCGTAAGTAACGAATCATCTCTTTTATTTTTAAAATTGAATTTTGTGTTTTGAAGTGATTTTTGTTGAATTTCTGTTCGAAAATCTGATATTTCCCTGTTAGTTATTGCTTATTTCTTTTATATTGAATATTTTAAGAAAATGCCTGATACACGCTTTCAAACTAGTAGCGCAGCTACTGCCACTGTGGCACAAGATTCAAAAAATACTGTTACTGAAGCTATCGAGCCCTGTAAATTATCCGAGATATTTTCCATTATCCCGGAGTTTGAGGGAGATCAAATCTCGTTAGGAACATTTTTAAATGCTTGTGACTGTGCAAATGATATGGCAGTCGCAGACCAAAAAAAATTATTAGTGATTTTCGTAAAAAATAAACTACGAGGTAGAGCGGCTCAACTTATAGACTCGAGAAACCCTTCTACTTATGCCGACATTAAACAATTACTCACCTTGCATTTTGGTGATACAAGGGGCCTCTCCTCACTCATTCAAGACCTGCAACGTCTTAAACAATTATCTAACGAATCTCCCCTAACATTTTTCAATCGTTTGCAAGTACTCCATGCAAAAATGCTTGCAAATATTCAAAAAACTCCTGGTCTAAGTCCTGGACAAAAAAATGCAGTGTTCCTTTATTGACACAATGGCCCTTAATACCCTCCTCACAGGATTAGAGCCACGCCTTGGCTAGATTATCAGGGCTGGAAATCCTTCAAATCTTATCGAAGCCCAAATAAGAATTAGACGAGAAATACAATTATCGTATTTCGAAACTCAGAAAAACCCTAAACCAGCACCCATCTCAATTAGACCTAACCTTTCGGTCAGGAAAACCCCTTCTCAACCCCAAAAGTGTTTCAGTTGCGGACGTTTGGGACATATGGCAAATGAATGCCGCGCCCAACAAAATCAAGGCTATTCTAATTTTGGTACAAATTTTCAAAATAGACCTAATTTCCAAAATAATACTAATTTCCAAAGACCAGGTCCTTCCCAAAATCAACCCTTTAACCAATCCAGACCATTTGTTACTTCCCAACAAAATCAGTTATCCCAATTTCGCTCCTCAGGAATGCAAAGGAGCCCTAATTTTCAGTCCAATCAACATAGAAACCTTCATATGAACTATAACTCTCAATCCCATGAATATGACCCCGACCAATATGTAAATGATTCATATGATAACCATTACTGTGATTATAGCCCAGAGCAGTCCGATTACCGCGCATATAGTGCAGACAATCAAGGATTTTATGAAAATTTCAAACCAATCCCTGATAACGAAAATTATCAAAATTTTCTGGGACTCCCGAACCAAAACCATCCCCCGAACAACACCAATCAATCTGTAGACACATTACAAGAAGTCCAGGATCAGATCCAGACTCTCAATCTAGACATGAACCCCAATTTGAATTTTACAGAACAGAGCTTTCTCTAAATTCTCTACTCGCAGTAAATTCAAAAAATCTGTACTTCATTAACGACGCATCAAACAAATATAAACTCCTAATTGACACTGGAGCGGGTATAACCATTTTCAAAGAAAAAACCGCAGAAAATTTTCCTAAAAGATCACCCGAAAATATACTTTTTCATTCAGGGAATCACAAATCAAAAACTTCAAATAACCGAATCCACTCTTGTACCATTTAATGCAGGTGACCCCCATAAGGTTTTTATTTATAATTTGGATATAGAATTTGACGGAATACTTGGATTAGACTTTTTAGAACACTATAAATGTATAATTGATTTAAAATCTAAACAACTTGTAACTAATTTCAAAACAATACCTTTACACAAAGCGGGCAACAAACTCGAAACTTCTCTGAAAAAAATAAAATGCGAACTTGCTGATGCCATACTATACGCACAAGAAAAATAAAAAGTTAGACTGCCTTATGCCAAAAATGGTGAATTTTTAACATCAGTCATAAATTCCAATGTCATCCCAAAAGTCATCGACTTCTCTGACCTCCAAATAGAACCTTTACAAGCCCTTGAACCAATCTTTAATTTTAATACTAGCGAACATTGTAATACGGAACCTATTGATAGAATTCAATTTATAAAAACCCAATTAAGAACCGAACATCTTAACGAAGAGGAACGAGAAGAAATCACTCAGCTTTGCCTTGAATACGCCGACATATTTTACGTCGAAGGTGATAAATTAACCTTCACTAACGAAATCAAGCATAACATCGAAACGAATAATACTAGGCCCATTTACACGAAATCCTATAGATACCCACAGGTACACAAAGAAGAAGTCAAAAAACAAATTGGAAACATGTTAGATCAAGGTATAATACGCCCATCGGTCTCCCCTTGGTCATCTCCCGTTTGAATCGTTCCCAAAAAACTTAACGCTTCTGGGAAACAGAAATGGCGTGTCATTATCGACTATAGAAAGCTTAATGAGTTCTCTGTAGATGATAAATACCCACTCCCTAACATTTCAGATCTTCTTGACTAACTTGGCAAATGCCAGTACTTTACCACCCTCGACCTGGCGTCTGGATTTCACCAGACTGAGATTCACCCCGACGACATTCCCACAACCGCTTTCTCAGTCGAGAATGGCCATTACGAATTCGTTCGTATGCAATTTGGGCTTAAGAATGCACCGTCCACCTTCCAGCGCGTCATGAACAATATCCTGTTGGGCATTCAAAATGAACGGTTTGCCTGGTTTATATGGATGATATAATCATCTACTCGCCTACCATTCACACCCATATGGACCGACTAAAGGAAATATTCAAACGACTTCGGAAGGCTAATCTAAAAATTCAGCCAGACAAGTGCGAATTCCTGCGCAAGGAAGTTGCATACCTCGGGCACCTCGTCACCAAAGATGGCGTAAAGCCGAATCCAGCAAAAGTCGAATGTATTCGAAATTTTCCTCCACCCAAAAATCCCAAGGACATTAAATCTTTTCTAGGACTCGCAGGCTACTACCGACGTTTTGTTCCTAACTTCGCTAAAATGTTAAAGCCTCTTCTTCAGAAGGATGTCGAATTTCTTTTCGACACTGAATGCAAGACTTCCTTTGAAACCATAAAGCAAGCCCTTATGTCTGACCCTATATTGATATACCCTGACTTCGAAGAACCCTTCATTCTAACAACCGACGCCAGCGCATTCGCTATCGGCGCAGTTCTCTCACAAGGACCCGTAGGAAGAGACCTTCCTATAGCTTATGCATCCCGAACCCTTTGCAATGCCGAAATATTCTACTATCGAACGAGAAGCTCTAGCAATCGTTTGGGCTGTCAAGCACTTCCGGCCATATCTCTTTGGTAGGAAATTTACCTTGATAACAGACCACAGACCGCTAACATGGCTCTTTTCTATAAAAGATCCAGGGAGTAGGCTAGCAAGATGGAGCTTAACATTCGAAGGTTACAATTATAAGATCGAATACAAACCTGGTAAAATAAACAAGAATGCAGATACACTCTCAAGACTTAAGATAAACTATTTTGAAGAATGCGCAAAACTACAAACTAAGATAAACGTTTATGCCACCAATGACGAAGAAACCGAACCTGATGAAACAGCAGAAAATAATACTGAAGACGAGGATCAGAAAATACACGAAGATTACAACAGATTCGCAGAGTTGTACAAAAGCAGATCCCTCATACACTATTCAAAAGTAGAGATTGCGAATACACAACTACTAGATAAATCGAACAAAGAAATAGTCACCTTCTTTTGGAAAGACAAATTGCAAGAAATGCATCACAAAATCATTGACGATATATTCGAAGAAAATTACGACTTTAAAGGCGCAAGAATCAACATAGTGAACAGTAAATCTATAAGACATAAGAAATACTACATAATACCTCTACCTTTCGACCCCGAAATCGTGGCCCAACATCTCTTTTACGTCCTATTCAAAGCCAAAAACGATTTTAAAGAATCAAACGTATATTGCGTGAAAAATAATGTGGAACTGCCTATTTTAGAAATGCTATCTTACATCTTAGCAGATAAAGATGTAAAATTCAAAATATGTCAAGATCTCATCCGAACGCCAGATGAAGAACGGCCACAAATACTAGACCATTACCATCGAGGAAAGTTAAACCTTCATAGAGGTATAAACGAAACCGTTAGGCGTATAAATGTAAAATACAACTGGCCTAACTTAGTGAAAGACGTCGAGAAACTAATAAAGTGTTGCGAAACTTGCCAAAATGTAAAATTTTGCCGAAAAAATCTTAATAGACCATTAGTTATAACAGAAACACCAAAGACGCCATTCGAAAGAGTTAATATAGACATTTTTGAATATCCTACAAGAAACCACGCTCTTACAATAAGAGACGAGTTAACGAAATTTACTCAAGCCTATCCGCTTTCAGACAAATCAGCGAAATCAGTCGTCAACACCAATAACTCCCTTCTAAAAGATCTTTGTTACCTCTTCGATATAAAAATGTCCTTTTCAAGTGTTAGCCACCCACAATCTAATGGCTCAGTTGAAAGATTTCACGCGACACTCTCCGAAATTATTAGAGCCAATCTCGCCGAGAACCCAGACGAACATCCGTTTAACGTCCTCCCATATGCAGTCATCTGCTACAATAACACGCAAAACAAGACACACGGATTCACACCCTACGAACTGCTATTCGGGCATACATCTAGTAGACCACCCGAAACCCTGTACAACCAAAAAGAACTAATATCAAAATACATACGAGACCTGAACAATAAAATGAACTATCTTTACAAACTTGCAAGACGAAAGACAGAAAACCAAAAAGAAAAAGCTAAAATAAGATTCGATCAGTCTCTTTCGAAAAACCCATATGAATATAACATTGGAGATAAAGTATACGTAAAACAATCGCAAATAAGAACGAAAACCGAAAACCTTTTCAACGGACCTTTTGAAATTACCGAAATTTTCCAAAATTCAGCCACTCTCCTAAATCTCCAAACAAATCAAACTTCTAAATTTAGTTTCGATAGGCTAAACCCGATTCTCCTGGCTGATAGTAGCCACCCTTTCGCAATATTCCATCACACCCATTAATAATACTGTAGGAATATTCCTCCATGAAGAAGGAACCATTAAAATTTCTAACAATAAATGGACGCTTCTTGTCTACAAAGAACTTCAACCCATAAAAGACGCAATAGTCAAAAATGATAAAATCTTAGAAAATCTTTTGAATAACTTTATATCTGCAGACACAGAGAAATAGACGAGGAGACATTTAACGACAACGTAGAAAATATCCAAAAAGCAATTCTAGACATCAGTGACACTGTTGCCTTCTACCAAGCTAAGGTAAATGTTTTAGATTTATGCGAATCACTAATGGAAAGTTAAACTTTCATAGAAAACTATCTTAATGACATCCTTAATGCTATAAAATTTGCACGCCTTAAAATATTACATAGTTCAATAGTAACACCACTAGATTTGATTAGCTCTCTAAGACAAATCTCTCAAGCTCTTCATAAAAATAATTTACCCCTACCGGTCTATTCCGATAGCATTGCTAAATACATAGATATCATCAAATTAGAAGCTTATCAATCCGAATCTAAAATAATATTTGCTCTTAAAATTCCGTTAGTAGAACCTGAAACTTACACTTTATACCACATTTATCCAATTCCCATATCAGATGATCGAACATGTGATGATTCATCACATAATTTCTACTACGCAAAAATATGTCGCTAGAGATGATGATTCGATGCTATACGTTTCACTCCCAAGTTTGTACAATTGTAAATCTCTTGGGCTAAATCAGAAAATCTGTTCCAACGTACTTCCGCACCCAATAGACACTGATTCCATCTGCGAGGCTCAACTCTTAAACCAATTAAGCCACCAGCTACCGAGAACCTGCCAATCAAATCTGTTGCTTGCACGAGAATACAATGTTCAGGAAATTGACCAAAACCTTTGCTTAATTTGCATCTCCAACCCACTGCCAATCACCGTCCAGTGTGAGAGAAAAGAAGCTACCACCAAGGTCATTAATACTAACAGTCTTCTACAATTACGACCTGAATGCAACGCATTTGTAGGAAGTACCAGAGTGCATGCCCAACGTACCATCGACAACTATCAAAATATGAATACCGCGGCCATCCTATAGAAATTCCATACAAGTGCTGCGAAGATCTTCTATATATATATATATATATATATATATATATATATATATATATATATATATATATATATATATATATATATATATATATATATATATATATATATATATATATATATATATATATAATATATATATAGATATAGATATATATATATATATATATATATATATATATATATATATATATATATATATATATATATATATATATATATATATATATATATATATATATATATATATATATATATATATATATATATATATATATATATATATATATATATATATATATATATATATATATATATATATATATATATATATATATATATATATATATATATATATATATATATATATATATATATATATATATATATATATATATATATATATATATATATATATATATATATATATATATATATATATATATATATATATATATATATATATATATATATATATATATATATATATATATATATATATATATATATATATATATATATATATATATATATATATATAATATATATATATATATATATATATATATATATATACTGTGTACAGAAAACCAACACATACCGACAGATATTTAAATTCAAGGTCATATCATCACCCAGCACAAATTCCAGCTGTGGCCAACACTCTAATATCTAGATCCGTGCGATTAACTGAAACACAGACGAGAAAAAACGAACTTAACATAATATCTGGTGCTTTAAAGAAAAATAGCTACACAAATCGCACTATAGAGAAAGCTATTAATGCACAGGGTTCCCGAACAACGAACACCAAAAATTAAGAAGCGGGGAGTCAACAAGTAATCTTACCATATGTAAAGGGCACAACAGACAGAATCGGAAGAATTCTTAGAAAACACAACAACATACAAACATTACACAATCCCCACACAACCATAAGTAAACTACTTGAAAACCCAAAAGACAACATCAAATTGGGAAACCACGGAGTATACAGCATTCCATGCCAGGACTGCGAAAAGCTGTACGTGGGGCAAACTAACAGGCGATTATCAGCAAGAGTAGAAGAGCATAAAGTTAGCATCAGAAACAAACAAACTACCTCGGCCCTATTCCTACATCATTAGGGGCCACAAAATAAATTTCGATGGGTGTAGGGAGCATTATAAGACCAGAATAATCCGAGAAGCCATAGAAATAGAAAAACAATACGATTTAAATAAAAGGGACGAATCATTAAAACTACCAACAGTATGGAAGACAATAATCGACAAATCTAAAATCACAAAAAATCGAGCGGGATTGGCGCAACAACAACAGCAACATAAATAATGACCAACGGCCGCTCAGATATAACCTTCGGCCCCGGGTAGGGGTATAAAAGGAAGCTCGCAGTGGCTAACACTTCAGTCTGTATTCGCACGCTAGAAGGAAAGGTTCGAAAATGCTAAATGTAATTTTGGCGAAACGTCAGCAAAACTGTTCTTTTCAGAACGACAGTAGTTAACGGATGTACACCCAGAATGAAGACATCATTAATTGATTATGGATAACCAGGATAATCACATCTAGTGTTCTAGTTTATTTAATATGTCCCTAAAAATTTGATGGATTCGTTTTCAATGAATACGACATAATCGTTGTATCTGAAACTTGGGTACACCCTGGCAATCACGATGATTTCGTATGATTGACCGGGTGTTAACTGTATCGACGCGACACGGATAATGTCAGAGGTGGAGGAGTCGCGATCTGACGGTTCTTGAGGAGCGAGTCAGAGCGTCAGAGAGCAACTATGGATTTCAGTTAAGCATTGCAAAAATCACTACGGCATTGGTACATTATATCATCCTCCGAGTTTCTCAACTGCAGAATTATTTGACGTGTTGGAGAGCGTTTTCTGTACCTTAGATCCTAAGTTCGATTCTTTAATATACATGGGCAATTTAAATTTTGACCTGCTGGATTTTAGTAGTAACTCGAATAAACTTAAACAATTTGAGCTAATTCATTTATCGCAAATAATTAGGTACGGTCCAAAAGGCTCTAAACTGTAAGATGTCAAAGCTCTTTCAAATAACATCTTAAAATATAATGTCAAAGATTTAAATACTGACTAACTGGAACTATAAATGTCCTAAGAAAAGAGACTTCTTGATTTCAAAAAAACTATGCCATTAAAAGGGAGAAAAAAATCCTATTTTGAATTTAAAATTAATAATAGTAGTAAAGACAATTTTTGAAAAGAACAAAAAAAATTAAGTAATAAAAATAGCTCTATACTTCCCGGTGATTTTAACGATCCGCAAATAATAAATAACTATTTTTTAAATAATAAGTTCAACAGTACTCCAGGTTCGCAGTTCCTAACTTTTTGTCTAGTAATAAACTCAATGAACTTGGTCAGGAATTAGAACTTACACTAATAAATGACAATGTATATAAGGTGTCCCGATGGAAATAGCTCGAATATGCTTCTCATGTGCTGCCCCAAAATTCTTCCAGTTTTAAGATACATATTTAACGTCTGTATTATTTTTGAAAATATTTCATATCATACCACTTCCTAAAACACACTCTACAGAATTAAAAGATCTCAGGCCAATCCTATGCATTATTTCTAAAGCACTCGAAAAAAATCATCGGTGGCCAAATAAGAATATTTACTGATAAATCTGGCATACTCCCAGAACATCAATCGGGACTCCGTAAATATTACAGCTGTGACAGCTCTATCCAAAGTCACCGATGACATTCTTAATGAAAATGATATAAATAATTTAACTATACCCATACTTTTCGATTATTTAAAGGCATTTTACCTAATCAACATACAGACACACTTTTGTTATAACACTCGAATCGGCGAGTGTTAACTTTATACATAATTTTATTAGTTACATTGTCCTTGCCATTTTTAAAATTGCATATTTATCGTCGTGTCAAATCGTATTTTCTGCATATTTTTACTTTTCGGTCGGTAAATCTCGGAACCGAATTCACAAAATTTTTTAAAATTTCATACATTTTTGAAGCACACTGGGGCTCTCGAACGGTATCAAACGGAACTTCGTATGGTTTTTAGTTTTTCGTCTATTAATGAAAAAAAAAACATGTTTTTTTCGACTTCTTAGAATTTCCTATGATACACGATAACTGACGAAAAAATTGCTATATCGATTTAAAACTTTAAGAAACGTTTCTTTTTATGGTCTCATGCTCTCTATTGAAAATGGGTGGGATCGAAGTTTAAGGACTATTTTGTAAAAATACGGCCAAACGGTTCAAGTTTTCGACCAAAACGAAAAAGATTCTGAAAAAGCATAGATGATAGAAAACATTCTTATATAGTCCGATATCTTCAAAAAAGTGTAAGCAAATTTTATTTATTGTCGCTGCCTTTAAAAAAATCCACTTTCTTTTTTCTTCTGATTTTTTTTTGCTGCAGCTCGCTAAAAACTAGTTTTATTAAAAATTGCCATAAGACAGAATTAATGAAGAGGTAAAAGGTACAAAACTGCGTTATCAAGTTGCAGCTAAATGCTTAGCAGAAAAACTACTTGCGTGTACAGCATTACATATTTTTTACGCTTTTTGTTGCTTTTTTATGTGCACTGACTTACAATAAAAAAACCTCTTGAAGTTTGTAATTTTTTTTAAGTATATTGATGCCTCGACGTCCTGCCAAAAATCTGACACTATTGTATAAAAACTTAAAAAGTTTTATTTTTTTTTAAATTGAACTTAATTCTAAAGCCGAATATAATGAAAATTATTTAGTTTTTTCATAAACTATCAAAGCAGATTCAGAAACTTCAATCTATTTTGTACCACTTCCAAATTTACTATTTGTTTCTACGACGTACCTAAATACTCGAAAATCTGGCTTAAAAAAAAGTCTGCATATAATTGCACACTTTTTCAGGGGCAACCACAAGGGCATAGCGTCAGGTTGCCTTGAGTTTTAATCGGTTATAGCCGCTGTCAAAACTAATGAGTATATATTTAGGTAAATTTTATTTAATTTTAGAGCGTGAAAAACAGGTTTTTGGGTATTTTTGAAAATGGCACCGTAAAATTTTAAATGAGTAATGCTGATATTCGTCTGATAATAGTGCTAATCGATTACCTTTTTTGGATCAGTTGGAGTTGCGAAATGCTTGCCTGTAATTAAATACAGGACAGATGCATTTTTCAATATATAGGTCGGGACTTTTTGACACTGGCAGGTTTTCAGGTACGGATATATGTTTGACGTAGGTCGTGTAACAGTAAATACGAATTTCTTTATTGTACTGTTAGGAAAAGTCGGAAAGGGGAAATAGATGTATTGGAGAGAAGTGGCATGAAGGGGACATGTAGTAAAGGGTGCAAGAAGTGGTATGAAGTGGACATGAATTGAACCTGTGATTTAGGCTATCAAACATCGTGTAATCAAATCACTCTTCGCCCAATAGATGCATCTATTTCGCATATCTTCTAGAAAACGTCGTATTCAGTGCGTTCTTGGTTGTCAAAAGTGCCGCTGGAAATTTATTTTGCCGTAAGTACACAAAAAACCTATATTTTGCGTTCATGTTTAGTCAAGCAAAAATTTGAAACAACATAAAATGAGAATTTTATATAAAAAATAAAGCATATATAAAATGGTTTTTATTTGCTTGCTGATTTATGATTGAATCTCCATAGGTGATGAAAGAGACATTACATTACGTTCAAAAATAATTTGCTATAGACTGTTTGCATATAAATATGTTGGTATTTCTAACAATAAGTTGTAATAAACATTGTATTTTTTATATTTTCAGAAGGTAAATTGAAACGGCACACAGAAAACCTAAAAACAAAGATTCCGAAAGATGTTGTCGAGATAGAAAATGCTGTTAGAGAAGTAATAGGGCGACAAACAATTAGATCTACTGCAAAGTCGTTTGGAATTACCAGGCCCCTTTTAGCACGTCTAATTAAAAAAAACCAAAGAAGATGGAAATTCTTTTGCCTATAAATCAAACATAGGCAAAAGAAAAATTTTTACCAATGAAGAGGAAATATTATTGGCAAAATATCTTAAAACTGCTTCTAAAATATCACATGGTTTAGGTCGCAAAGAAGTTTGCCGCTTAGCATTTAGCTATGCCAAGAAATTAAAAAAGGATATGCCCACAATTGGACTGACAATAAAGAGGCTGGGATGGATTGGTATAAAGGTTTTATACACCGAAATGCCGACCTTTCACTGAGAAGTTTTGGTTTAGTGCATAAAACAGGAAGGATGACTATGGAAACCTTTTTTTGCTTTCCAACATTTTGTTGCTTTTGCCCAGTAAAAAAAATCCTGTGCTATTCTTAGTTGATAACCACGAAAGCCACATCAGTCTTGATGTTTTTATGTATGCAAAAGAGAACAATGTTGCGATTTTAACTCTTCGGACACATTGCAGTCACAAACTCCACCCTCTAGACATATCTGTTTTTGGACCATTCAAAAGTTATTATAAAGTCGCTCTCAATAACGGACGAACAGAATCTATTTACCATATCCCAAAGTTTGGCAAAGAGGCTTATGAAAAGACATTTACTATCAACAATATTTTGGCAGGCTTTCAAAAATCAGGAATATTTCCATTTAGCTCCCAGATATTTTCAGATCACGACTTTGTAGGATCGTATGTTTCAGACCACACCCTTTTATCTTCTCCAATGGGATCTGCACCTAAAGAACCTAATAACGATATTTCATTTTAGTGTCTACAGGGGAACCAAGTAATAACGTATCCAGTATAATAACCAATCAAAATAGCACACATAATCCCAAGTAAGTGACACTCGAGGTCGTGAGACCATTTCCAAAAGCTCCTAACAGAAATTAATATAGAAAAGTCAGGAAACGGGGCAAGTCTAGAATTATTACAGAAAGGCAAAACTAAAAAAAAGCCGCACTGGCAAAATCGACAAAAACTTAAAGAAAAGTTAGAAAAGAATCAAACAGTAGCGATGACGAAGAAGTGAAATATGACGATTGTGACAGCAACGAAGACTTTCTTGAAGAACAAATAGATAGTACACCTTGTATTCCCAAAAAAAATTACTTGTCTTAGTAAGTTTTGAAACTAAAGAAAAAAAAATTTTGACTTTCTGTGAAAAATGAATATAAAGTGAAATTTTTCACGAAACTGAAAAAGATAGATGCGTTTCATTCCCAAAAAAGATTGCACCTAGGACGTAAACCAAAAAGACATTATCCTAAAATTTCGAGAACCGTCAAGAAGTACTGGTACCAAAAGAGTTGAAGGATTTCTATCATTTTGCGTGGATCCCACAGATTTTAGCGTCTTAGAATAAGTAATATTGTTACTAATATAGTAAATCTGAACTCATTTGATAATTTATTTGTTTTTGTCACGAAAGGGACGGTATAGATTTTTTTTGACAGTTCCAGAAAAACTGTTTTTCCTGTAATTTTTGAACTGCTTAAAATTTTTAAATAAGGTTTTTACAGTTCGGTGTAACTTTTAGTGGGGTAATTTATTAATTTTTTGCAAGCTGTCAAAAAAACTCTCTTCTAAATTATTTCACATTTTTACTTTTTTCACAGTTCGATTTAACTTTTAGTGGCGTAATTTATCAAAAAACAATATTTTGGCAGCTATAAAAAAAAAATTTTTCCCCGTAACTTTTGAACTGCTTAAAAATTTTAAATACGGTTTTTACATTTCCATGTAAGTCTCTACAGCGTAATATATTTAAAAAAAAATATTTTGACAGCTTTCAGAAAACTAATTTTGTCTTTTCCCCCATTTTTTGCTTTACTGAAAACTTCTGAAGCATTGAAAGTATCGATCTTTTTTTTTCGGTAATAGATAGGATATTGTATGTAATATTTAGAGATGTAATTTATTAAAGTTTAATGAAAGTAAAGTTAATAAAAAAAAAAGATATAATGAATATAATAATGGAAAACTGGGCAAAATCTTTTAGGTGAATTAAATGGGTTTCTACTTGCTGATTATAAATATACCCTCAAGAAATTGGACAAATTTCTACCATAAGAAGCAATATTTAAGAGAACGACGAAGAACGTTCTACTACATAGTGGAATCAATAGAAATACATTGCGCTTTATAGCATGATTTTTTCAAACTTTCCGACAAGATATCCATCATCAATCCAACATCCAGGGTGTTTCATAACAAAAATTATGTGTGGTCTGCTATATATATTTAGCAAGAGCAGACCCATATGATGAACGTATATTATACAAGGTATTCTACTAAAAATCATATTAGGTCGGCTACATATTTTAGAGCCATTTTATACCCAAAAATACATACATACTATTTTTCTAAAAATATACGTAAAGGCCCCATATCTTTTATTTTTGATTTTTTTCCATCTTCGAAATTAAGCCAATATTTAGTGTAGCGAATGCACTAAACGAAGTGAAAGCAAAAGGTTATCTATATCCCAGGGAAGTAAAAGCAAAACAGGTTTTTTGTTTAAATATAATGGTGGCGCTGAAGTTTTAAGTTTTGACAAGCCTCTATCAAAGTTTACTGAATAATCATATTCAGTAGACTTTGCCTCTATGTACAACAGTAATGGGTAAATATTTACAGCATTACTCTTGATTATAATTGACGCAAGAAACAAATGCTTAATACAAATTGTTGAAAATATCCTGTATATTAAAACGGAAAAAGATTTAAAAATAGATACATTTCCTTTACCCGGAACGTTCCTCGTTATGAATCTTTCCCTTTATTAGGAATAGGGAAGCGTGGCCCAATTTAGTTCGCTAAGTAGTTATTTACGAACACATCTTTTTATGGGGCGCCATTTTGTTCCACCATTTTGGATTCCTACCAAAATTTTCTACGTATGCCACACTTGATTTATGGGCATAATTTAAAATAAATTGAATAGGTAGTTTTTACAGTGACACATCGCCATTTTTTTCTATCATGTTGAATTTGTACCAGTTTATTTCTGTATCGCTTTTGTACAAAACTTAAAGTCGTTCGAATATAAAGATTTTTTTTACGTCGATCTTTTAAACATTTTATTTGGCCATCACTTTTTTTGCCATTTTGAATAAGTACCAAAAATTTACTAGTGTATCTCTATATCACGCTGAATGCTTTCACAAAATTTGAAATTAATCTAGTAACTAGTTTTTTCAGACTACCACCACTTTGTTTTGCTATCTGGGATTAATACCAAAATATTACCAGTTTATTCCTATATAACACTTGATTTTCGTGCAAAATTTAAGGTAAATTGGGTAAATAGTTTTTTCAGTAATAATTTATCAACGTTTCACTAAGCCGCCATCTTGTTACGTCATACTTGATTTTTACCAAAATATTACCAGGTCATCCCCTTATGACCATCCAAATCTGAAGCCAATTGTGTAAGCAGTTTTGATGTAGTAAGTAGTATGGTAAAGGGTAAATTTTTGACTATTACAAACATTTTATTTGGCCGTCAGTTTGTTTCGCCATTTTGAATTCGTACCACAATTATACCAGTTTATCTATATACCCTAATTAATTATTGCACAAAATTTGAAATCAATCTATTAAGTAGCTTTTTCACGCAAAATTTTGATTAAGCCGCAATTTTGTTTCGTCATATTAGATTCGTACCAAAATTTTCCCAGTTAATTCCTACATAACACTTCATAGTTCTGCAATTGGGAAATTGGATAAGTAGTTCTTTACTAATAATTTTTTAAACATTTTATTAGGTCGGCATTTTGTTTCTCCATATTGGATTTTTATCAAATCATCAAATTAAAGTCATCCTTATACGACGCTTAATTTTTGACTAAAATTTTAAGTTAAACCGGGTAAGTAGCTTTTTAACTATGCCGCGAACAGACAGACAGACCGACAGAATTGAGAAAGCATGTTTTTCGACACGTAGATCTGAAAAAATCTCGGAGGGTGTTTTTTTCATGATGAGTAGCTAAATCATTTTGGCTAAAAAAGAACACAAAAATATCTCTCTTGAATAGTCGCCGTTACAAGGTTACATAATACAGATTTGTTGAAGTCAGCTACAGATATGCTTTTCTGAGTCATAAAATCCATACTTAGTCCTATATAAAGCTGAAAACCGCAACCCTAATACCTCAGCTCTTTTTAAAAATATAGAAACTTGAATCTTGTCAAAAATTTAGCGGTTTAGTTAGATACTCTACCAAATAAAATTGCGACTTCAGTATATATCTTTTTTAACAGTACGTTAATAAAATATGTAAAAGCCATGTAAAGTCGGATGTCGAGTGTTATTTAAATCATTGCCGTACAGTTATGATCTACAAAAAATATAACATTAAAAGTAGCCAAAACATCACGACCTGACATGTCGCTTGTTAAGTCTCCTGCATTTCCTGGGATTTTCGAGGAAAGCTATAGCATTAATTTCTTCCTAATTACTTAATTGACTTTAATCAGTTAGAATGCACAATGTCCCACAGATGACACACAAATTTACTTTTCTTTCCAAAAAAGAGATCTTCAAGCCTTGGAAGCACTGCAATATTTCGTGTAAATATTGTTTAAAGCTTAACCCTCCTAAATTTAAAATTATATTGTTTGGCAGAGCGGCCGCTTGCTCTAGATGTAGCGAGTATTATTCTTAATAATGAAGTCCTTCACACCACTCAGCAAGCAAAAATTCTTGGTGTCCTTGAGGATTTCCAATTGAAATTTTCTAGTCATATTATCTATTACTAAAAAGGCATTTTATAATCCGAAACTCATTTATTCCATACGCCAATTGTTGCGTCAAAAATGTCTTTGCGAATCGTTGGAATTATCCCTTCTTAACCTTGGGGATGTGGTTTATGGTCAAAATTTGCTTAGTAATGACGTCAATATTTCAATATTAGGTTAATTTGTGATCTAAAAAGACGAGATTATGTTACTGTTCATTTAATTTATATTGAGTGGCTAAGGATGAAAAAAAAGAGAACTTTTAGCCTAGTCTTTCTGCATAAAATAAGCTTAACTCATACGCCACTCTATTAATTTTGCAAACTAAGATTTAGAACATGTGTTCATAATCTAATTATTGAATTTAAAAACATGCTAACACCTCAACATAACTCTCATTTCCGTGGATCATTTTCATATAATGTTGTCAAGATATACAATCGGATTCCTGAGTCTATTAAATCTTTCAATATTTTTAGATTTAAACAAGAAATCATGCATATGCTTCTGGGAAATAATACCTGAATATGTATAAATATCTTCTATATATTTAAAACATTAAGCCAGATTTTTCATCAAGTTCATGGGAGAGATGTACCCCACCAATTTACATGAGACCTTTCAACACTATTTTTTGTATTGTTTTATTGCGTATTTTTTTCTATAAAACCAATATGTTTTTCTTCAATAACATTTCTGGACAATGTGGTAAATGCGTCCCATATTCTTATAATTCCAATGGAAACTCAAGGCAGAACAAGGTTTGCCGGTTCAGCTACTATAGTTTTAAACATTTACTTCTTTCCTCTAGCAAATAAAGCATGCTGTGTACATTGTAAGAATTAAAGTAGAAATTAATATTATTTTATGTTTGTAGTTTGTTTTAAAAATATTTATTTTGATTATCCTGTAGTTTTGTATTAAGTATTTACCTAGCTTAGTGTTGTTACTATATTTCTTGCAGCTATGGTCATAGGCTAATGCAAGTTTATAATTAATTTTCTTTAGGTTAAATGTAAGGGCGCTGCCCACTACAAGACACTTTAAATTGTGCGCGTATTACAAACCTGATTTTAGATGTTTTAAGGTTCGGTAAGGTTTTTCAAACTTGACTTTCGATGTTGTGAGGCGTGATTTTATGGCTTTGATGATGGTTTATGGCTTTAATGATGCTTTTATCGACGAACCTGACCTAACCTAACGCTAATGGGAAGATCCATCTATTAGTATAGGTGTTGTTACAAAAATCCTTGTTTTAACTATTAGTTAAATTAGTTTAACCTAATTCGCATTTAACCTTAAAAAGGTGATCCGCCTTGACAGTGATTCGAACAGATATGCGCGGCATCCAAAGCCGAGTATCTGGCGAGCGAGTAAGGAAACCCATTCAACAAAACTTGTTTATAGTCTACGGAAATAACGCCGAACCAACAGAAACCACATTGAACAATATGTGTTGTGATTGGTATGATTCCTGGTGGAATTAAGGTCTTATCTGCTCACTATAGCTTGTCAGATGAATGCGAACTCTGTCGTTGTCGATTTTTTTGTCTCTTTTGTATTCTTTATCACTGTATGTATCTATTGTCGACAATAAAAACATTTACTATTATTATTAACAATATTACCATTATCCAATAGAGGAATAGATGTTTTCTTTAGAGGAGTAACCTTGAATTTTCCACAAAAATTAGAAACTTTGTGCTCTTCTCACTAACCCTACTGACGCATAACCTTCTTCTGAGCTATCTGCAAAGCCAT